>JBBBDQ010001834.1:1587500-1952500 GCA_037127315.1 Ascarosepion bandense | reverse complement strand
ATAAATGATATTGTCAGATTATGGATAAAGCCAATTCATTCCTTAAATAATAACACACACTCCTAGTACATTGTTTTTCTTTATATTAAATTATATTTTCTAAGAAGTTTTATGCAAGTTACACTTGTTTCATAATGAGTGATAAGTTTTTTTTGTTTTTTGTTTGTTTTTTTTTTTTAGCTCTCTGTTTGCCCTTAGGTGTTGTTGGAATTTCAGCACAAGAATTTTCCTTATTTTTATGATTTTTTTTTTGTGAATTTTTGTATTTTCATCTTTTCAAACTTTTTTTTTGTTGCCTTCATTAATCCAAATTTCTCAGGTTCTTATCAAGTGATAAAAAAAAAGATGTGAATTTATATTGATTTATTCATTCATTTTTATTACTAATCAACTCTTTTCATGTTATTTAAAGCCAGAAAATATTTTCAGATAAAGAATTTTTTTCTTAAATAATAATTTAGTGATAGGTATTACTAATTAACCCATATTAACTCCCATTAGCTCAGGGGAGAAGAGTTGGGTCTTACCTTTCCCAGGAGTATTTGTGCATAAATGAATGTAACAAAACCAATGGAAATTGAACGGCTCTCCAATTAACAATTCTGAACTAATATCCATTACACTACCTGCACATCTAATCTTAAAGCGCTTGTATTTCCAAGTAGTCATCCATCTAGGTACAAACTAGTCTCAATGTTGCTTAACTTTTGTGGCTGTACAGGAACTAGTGTTTCAATATGATATGACTATGTCATGTTGAATTTATAGCTTAGGCTCTAGAAAAAATGTGCAGACAAAAATACCTTACAAAACAGAACATTTCTATCTGCATTTAATTCCTAACGTATTCTGTTAATCCAGTTTAAGTTTATGAAGCATACAAGTTGAAAACTTAAATATAAATTTAATGTCAGTTTTTCATGTTGTCCACTTACATTTTTAGAGTTATGGAAATGCATATTCAATTTACTTATATTTAATCAGTAACATCAAAACTAGTGACTAAATGTTTATATTTGAAATACAAAAGAAACTAGTTGTATTTAAACATAACTTTTCATTTTTTGTCAGCTAGTTTTTGATCAACCAATTAACTTTCTTTACTAGCATCCTCCTAAAGGGGAAAAAAAATGGATTTTATATATATATATATATATATATATACACACACACACACACACACATGCATGCTATGAAGGCCTCACTGAAATAAATCTCATTCCTTTCAGAAACAGAACAAGAGAATAGCAGCATGTATGTGGGGTAAAAGTGCAGGTCCTCCTATAAAACATTGAGGAATATTAGTTGAAATGTCATAATTATGAGAAAATTAATAACATGGTCTCAAAAAAATATTCATTCATTTCAAATCTTCTAAAACATGAATTTAGAAATTGCTGTAAAACAAATGCCTTAAAATTAGATTTAACCTTTTAAACTTATTCTTTTTAATCACCAAAAAGAATGATACTGTAACATAAACAGAATAAGGCTGTTCACATGAGCAACTTTGTACTGGCCATTTCCTGCTCTTCACTTCTGATTTCTTGTTACACAAGCAATTCTGAAATATCCAGGGGTAGTGAATCAACAAATGGCCAAGTAAGTTTCTCCATGTTCAATGGGTTAGTTGTTGTGCAATATTATGATCTAATTTTTACTTTTTGATTCTTTGTTTAGTCTATGAAAAGCCAGTTCAGCTTGATATTTTAAGTGATCAAATATTATTCTAAATATTTTTGTAAAACCATTATTTTTAGCATATCTCTTGACTTATTTAGAATGAGTATCTTAAACCTTGGATAATCTAATCTGAAGATGCTATATAGCCTGATTTATAAACCAGGATCTCAAAGACCTTATTTTCTCCTACATTTTCTTCAAAATAATTTAATTATTCTATTTAATTGGTGTTTAATGTATTTTTCAGGTACAAAAAACAAAATTATATTTAAATAATTGAATAATTAATTTTATAATAAAAAATGATAATGGTAGCAAATAATGTCAAATTATACAATTAAACATATATCAGATATTAGAGGACATCTGCCAACAAAATGATCAATATAAGACTAGAGTGATAATTATTATCAAATATAAGTAAATAATTTTCAATACTTATAAAACACTGTACTGATATTTAATAATATTTGAATCAAAGCAATCATTCTTGTCAAAAGTCTTTGATGCTGTAGATGTGCATTTAGAATTAATGGAGCGTTTTTCCTTTCCCTTTTTATTAGACATAGACTTTCACTTGACATTGTTACAAAACACTGTTAACACTCAATTATTGAACATTTTTACTTATATTTTAATAATAATAAACTTTATATTAATATCATAGTATTTTGAATATTTTTTACAATTAAATAATATTCAGAGTAAAATTATTTCAAATGGTTAACTGTTACAAATTAAGTTCATTTAAAAAATATTGGATAACAAAAAAAAAAGCAATTTTTCATAATTCATTATAATATGGTTTCATTTTGGAAGGTTTGCTTAAAAAATCACTGGCTTTTATATTATTTTGAAACAACCAGAATTTTCAAACAATTTTTAAAAGAATATTTGTCAAGCAGATTTCAGTTTGAATTTTTTAAATATGAAAGAAAAGAATATCATTTTATTTTGACTGTATTTTAGAGATTAGTGGTTTATCTGAAATAACAGTTGATTTTCTGGAAAAAATTCACAGAACATTTTTTTTTTATGTTCATGATAAAAATTCAGTTGTATCTTTTATTTTAAAAAAAAATATTGCTGGTGTCTCTCTTTCTCTCTCCTTTCATATTTATTTTGTTTTTTTTGTTTTTACAAATACATTTCATTACAAGGTTCATCATCTTTGATGCTGTAGATGTGCATTTAGAATTAATGGAGCGTTTTTCCTCTCCCTTTTTATTAGACATAGACTTTCACTTGACAATGAACTCCTCCGCAGCCTGTGCCGCCACCTCACCGCCAGCACCATCCCCTGTGGCCAGTGCTCACAACCAAATAAGTGACCTCCCTTCTCCCCAGTCATCACACAAGCAATCATTAAGTGGACAGATTTCTTCATCACAAACAAAACCTGCCTCTGGACCAGAAGCCACAAGTCCTGTGGCCGGAAGCTCTTTGTCATTGGCGACATCTGTGATTCCTTTATTGAAGCTGACCACTGATGATAGTAACTTAAGCCTCCACCAAAGTTCTACGGACATTGCCAGTGCACTGAGCAGTGGCAGTTCAACATTGACAGGCAGTTCACTGCCAGAAAAACTCAACATGCTCGATGACAGTGGTCAAAGTGACAGGCCCATACAAGGTGAAGGATTCATTTCGAACCCTCTGGAATGTAGTAACACTGCTAAAGCCACTAACCCCTCTCTTGATTTCCAACCTGGGAATGCTCTTAAAACCTCACGCTCCAGGTCTGTTCCTCCTGCTCCAGTATCCAAAAGTTTCCACTCGGACGTATACAATACAGCTTTCGCTCTGCAGTCTTTGGGTGATGGAAATTGGTCTGACTATCTAACAAAAGTCAGGGCCATGTGGGATGACCAGTTTTTGACCAAGCAACCTTCGGCTTCCATGGACTCTAACAACTTGGGAGGTGTTAGCGGTGGGGTCACACGACGCAATGATTCCAACTCAGCAGGTCAGAATTTTCAACTCGTACTCCTTCCGAAAACCAAAAAAAAATAAAAACAAAAAAATTAAAGTAGTTACTTTTGCTGCAAGTACTATTTCTATGGAAATGTAACCAGTTATGGCCATTAGCAGTTTTCTGGGTTAAAATGGGTTAATCTTTAAACTGTCAACTAATAATATTTATCTTTCCACCTCTATGGCAAAGGTCCATGATGATAGAATCATCAATTATAATTTGTGCTACTCAAAATATTATTGTGACTGGGATGGGGCATCTGAATTTTTCTGCCTGCCACCCCCTCTGCTTGCTTCCAAATGGAAACAGTTCGTTTTGCTTAGCTACTTTTCTGTTCGGTGCAGGACCAGTGTTCAGTCAAGCATGAAGATTCTCTTGAAATCCACCTGCATGTCTATTCTTTTGCCACATTTTCAATTTTTATTACACTCACCCTCTTGATTATTTAATCTCACCTTGCATGTTGTGTTTCGGTGTTTTGTATTTTTTTTTTTTTTCTGCCTACATATCAGGCACATTCATTCAGTTGTACTTTCCCCACCCCTTACAAAAATGCTATGAAATATCAAATTCTGACTTTATGAACTTGCTGACAGAGTGAATTCAATCTTTATTAGATGCCCAACAGTTTTGACCCAATGCCAAACTAGAAAAAGAAACTTATCTTTTTCAAAGATTGAATCTGTATACATCTGGAGATTATCTTTTTTTTTTTATTCAAACTATAACTTTACAGTGGCATGACTAAAATTTATCTACTAAAAACAAAATCATCAAAGATGGAAATTGATTGAAATTATTCATCGGATTTATTTCTAAGCTTGAGATATTTTTATTTGAACGTGAATTTCTCTTCATAAAAGATTTTCTTTTACATGAATTTCTTTATAAAAGATTTTTGTTACATTTTTTTTTCTTTTACAAAACTATTTTATGTTTCAATATCTTGATATTTTTATATATATTGGCCCTTTGTGATTATACTCTCTCTCCCCACCCCTCCGGGCAATGAATACTACATTTGATTAATTAAAAAGCTGGTGGGAATTTGGTACTTTATTTTTAAAAGTACTTTCACAACTTATCACCCACTCTGTAACAATTGTCATTGAATAACCTGACAATTTCTGAGCAATTTATACATGTATAGGGTTGTGATTTTCTTTCTTTTTACTTTATACTGTTTTTCTATGCTTTTAATAAAGTATAAGATTTTACACATTTCGTCATAGACTAGATTGCTTCTTATCAAGGTATCTCCAATAATTTGCTGAAAAAAAGAGCATAACATGATGAAAAAGGCCCAAACTTGATAAAAACAAAGTTTTATGAAAACGTTTAAAGACCAAAGTATTTTTTAATTATTTTATTAAGTTTCTTAATCATTTCTAGCACGTTCAAAATTTTAGTTATGTTTTTCTTTCGTCAAGGGGGGCAGCAAAGATT
This sequence comes from Ascarosepion bandense, assembly GCA_037127315.1. Taxonomy (NCBI): domain Eukaryota; kingdom Metazoa; phylum Mollusca; class Cephalopoda; order Sepiida; family Sepiidae; genus Ascarosepion; species Ascarosepion bandense. The sequence continues at coordinate 1,947,396 of JBBBDQ010001834.1, read as the reverse complement.
AGTTTAGGAAATTTTAGCATCTTTTTTGTGGTAAAAACACCTTAATTTAGAAATGTTTGCAAAAATCAAATAATTGTTGAATTATAATGAAACTTAAAGAACTTATTCACAAATAAATTAAATTATTTTAGAAAATTTAAAAAACAATTTGGTAGAAATATATTGTTTTTACATATTACCCTCCCATCTTAACGAAATTTTGAGAGATTGACTCTCTTCAGCTACTGATGAGCTAAAAGAAATGCATTTCTGCGATATTTTAAAATTAAAGTAAACGATACTTGTTTCAAATCAGATTAATTCTTTAAATCAGCTGATACTCTTCAAATAAAGTTTCTGAAAAGTATTTTATTTTTAGATTTTCTTTTACTAAAGAAAATTACATTGCGATGAAAGACTAAAACAGGGTGCTAATCAGCTATTTTAGAAATATAAAAAAGAAAAAAAGAAACAAAACTCCTTCCAGTTTAAATTAGTTTTTAAAGTGCAGCACCAGCAAAGTATTTTGCATATTGGAAATAATAAATTTAATCTATTAGCTTGAAATTAAAATAAATAAAAGCTTCAAGAAAGATTTTTCTTTTTTAAAAAATTAATTTTAAACATTAGGTAATTTTTTTTTTTTTTGTTGGTACCTACTTATCAAATATTGTTCAATATTAACTGGAACTTCTAACCAATGTCTCTTCAAAATCTATCCGTCCTTACTTTTATTTTAGTAATAAACCCATGTCCCTTCAGTATGTAAGCAATCATGGCTCTATACAGCTTACATTTTTTTCTTTTCTGTCATGTTTGTTTTTGAAAAGTGGAGTGTTCTTTGTTTTCTCCGTGTTTTTGAATTCAGAGTTGTCTTTCTCTTAAAATGGTTGCCCAGTCTGCCTTACTATTTTACCCATAGCTGGAGGAAGAAAAGTTGGATCCATGCCTTTTTAAAGAGCATTAGTATAAAATGGACATAATAGCACCAGTCATAATTTGAACTATGCCCACTGATAAGTTTTGTGTTGATAGTCATTACACCACAAACATGCACATTAGTGTACACATGAAATAAAAAATTGGATTTTAAAAAATCATAAAGCATTCCCCTTTTTATTAACTTAATTCTCTTCTTTCATCTTCTGTTAAAAAAAACTGATTGAGAAAAGATATTGTGCAAACTATTCTACACTCTACTTGTTTACTAATTAATTAACTTTATTGATACTCAGTTTAACTTTATTTTATATATAATTAGAATTCAATTATGTTATGTTGGTCAGCAACCATTTTTAAATGCTAGGTCAGTTGAGCACTGATCATTTAATCAAAGCAATATCACTTTTAATTCAAGTTTTCTATGTACACCTGATACAGTGTATGAAATAGTGACTGAATCTCTATCTTCTAGATATATTAAAAACAATGATGCCTATTTGAAAGAGAACTATCATTACTAATTGTCACAAAGTGATTAAAATTACTTTTATATTGAAAAACTATTTTGTCCTTTATAAATTACATGTTTTATTTTATTTTTACTTTGTCAGTGATGCACTAATTATGCTGGGGTTTTAATGATTGTTTTAATGTAATTTTATTTTTTTACTTTCTTTCATGTTTTTTAAATTTATTTATTTATTTTCTTTTATCACAATTTGACTGTGCTCTGTCCAAGCACCGACATCTTTTGCCTTTTGCTATTGCTGCTGCTTTCGTTTCAATCAGCATGTTAAGTTACCTCCCCTGTGGACATTTTTATGTCTCTTCCATTTTTTTTTTTTTTTTTTTTTCCACTTACTGTTCTACCAGGACTGTGCTGCCACCATCACCGCCACTACACCAATCACTGTCACCATCTTCATCTTGAATTTTTGTTAGATTTTATTTCTGTGGTTATATTCTATAGCACTATCAATTATCACATATGTTTGTTTTTTTGTTGTTGTTTTTTGTTTTTTTTCACTCATAAAGAAAATTATTCTTATTTGTAGTATCTATTTGCATTCTTACTTCCATTTAACAAGTGTTTACTTTAAGAGAATTTTTTTATTTTCTGAAATAATACAAAAAAAATCTTATTTCAATTATTAAAAATAGCTTTAAAATATGAAAGTAAATGAAATCTTTAAATCTGAGAATTATGTCAATATTGATTTTCATACTTTATACAGTATTTAATTTCAGGTTACTATTAACTAACAAGCTAAATCATATTTGGCAGTTTTGAAATGATAATATATAAGATTTCTAATTGAACATCATAAAGACAGTTTTTTATTATTCTAATCCTATTGAATAAAAATGCTGTGTGTATCAGAACTAAATTAGTCCACAATATCTGTACAAAAAATGAAGGCTTCATTTTCTTTTTGCTTTCTTTAGGTAATAATATCTAAAAATACTTGACCGTAGCAAAATTTGAGAAAGACTTTCATGAGATTATTGTAAAAAAAAAAAATTATCTGTATTTTTTCTTTTATTATGAATAAAATAAGAAAAATGATAAAGAAAAACCTTTATCCTTTAATACTTGTTACATTTACATACACACTTTATGCATTAAATGTGATAAGTGAAAAACCTACGCTTCTGACCATAATATATTCATTTCATTTAGTATAAATATTTTCCTGGAATAAACATCTTTTAAAAACAAACCAAGATGTTACTTGATTTCCATTTCATTTTAAAAAATGTTCATTCCAGGAAAATATTTGTACCAAATGGAACGAATGTAGTGTGGTCTGAAGAAATGAACTAATTAGTTCATAGAAATGAATTATAATTTATAACAATCTAAGTGATGTGTTGAGTTTTTATTTATATCATATGTTAATCCATTGAGCTCTCTATACAGATCTAGCACTTAATATTTTATATCTTTTTGGATTATTCTCGCCATTCATGGATTTGACATCATTATCTTTCTCTCTCTCTAGTTACAGCATTAAAACAGGCTTCCCACTAAAAAAATTGACATCACAAGAGATTTTTTTATTATTTTTGATTCATGCTGCTTATTTATAAATTTTAGTATTAATTAATTGCAATAAAGACCAACATAAATAAAACCAAAGAAATAAAAATTGAACAAGAAATTTAAAAATATATGCTGTATAGTCTGTTACTATCTTTGCCAGATTCACTCAACCTTGGTTGGAATACCACACCTAAAATTAAATTTTTCTATATTCTTTGTAAACAAAAACCTTTTTTTTTTTTTTTATGATAGGGTGCATGGAAAGTAAATCTACAGGATAGTAATTTCAAATGTTGTTACTCAAAAATATGTGATAATATTTATGCACAATTTTCTATGGTGTCTTATCTTTTGGTTGTTTCAGTTTCATAATTGTTATTTAGAAGATGAAAGGTGTCTGTCTTTTTTTTTTTTTTTTTCCTATTCCCTTTTATTGTGAAGGTGTCTCATGTTCTTGTGTCTCCCTTCCATCACCACCACCACCACCACCATCAATCCCAGGATCACTTCATGCCTGATAACTGCTGCCTGCCAATTTCTAATCTGTTTTCCATGATCTTTTCAACACAGCACTGCAAGACAACACAAAATTTGTACATTGGTGCAAGCCTCTGGACTTTGTCCTATTGTTTTATTTTCTCTCATTATATTTGTTTGTATTTTTTCTGCTTTTATATCTAATATGTAACTAAAAGCATTGAGTTCCTCAGCAACAAATGCAGTTCTTTTTATTGGTGACTTTTTCTTTTCTATTTTTCTTTTTTTTTTTTTTTTACTGAATAACTTGATCTTTTAACCATTCATTTTCTTTCAAGTCTGTTATTTTCTTCATTTCTTTCCTTTACAAAAAAAAAGTTCCTTAGTATCTTTCGTTATTTGCATTCTCAAGACTGTTATACACACATCAACAAATCATAATAATCTGTAATTTGTCATTTTTTTTTTGTTCTCATCAAAAACCAGATCTAAAAAAAATTTTTTTTGCTTGCATGGCTTCAAATATAATGCTTTAATAAATCTATAAACTAAGTTTGCCAATTGAAAATCATACTTTTGTCTCAAATTGTTACATTATCTATCGGCTCTTTTCATGCTTATAGTTCAATAGCCTTTTTTTCTTTTCACTACACATGATTCTGCTTACTGTGGCAGCTTTTGCCTTGCACCTTCCAATAAATGTTTTGTAGTATTTTAGATATTTAGATTCTCTGTGTTAATAGTTTTAGTATGCATGGGGAAAGGGAAGAGAAGAAGAGTTAAAGAGCGCATGTAAAAAGTTAAATATATATATATAAAATGTGCACTAGTTTTTTTGTTTTTTTTTTGTGTAGCCTTATCTATGAATACATACTCACATGCATATTTATATATGTATATATTGCTTTTGCATTTTAAACAAGATGTTTGCTTCTTAGAGAAATGTTTGATTTTATTGTTTGCCCATTTTTGACATCAAATAATTTTCACCCTTTTCCAAAGCAAATGAAAAAAAAAAAAAGAAATCAGAATGTGCATAAAATTCTACATGGCTTGTATTCCTACAACATCCTACTAGATTTGGGGATATGGATATTCAATGTGTTTCTTGCTGACCCTACAATCCCTTACAATACTTGAAGCTACATGACTGAATGCTAATAAAATAAGATTGTATGTTTTATTTATTAAGAAAACCTCTTAATTGTGCTTAGTTTTAACTCTTTACAGTAATGCTTTGTAAACTTGTTGAATTTGTAGTATGTTTACTCGTTCAACACTGTTTCCTAATCACTGTAGTACTCTTAAATTTATAAGATTCTACCTCAATTTTAGAATATGTAAATTAACATGAAATTAGTATTCAGTGTAATACTACTCCTTATTCAGAGGAATAAGGTAAATATTATGGCTGTTAATATCATTAGAAATAAGTTAAATCTAATAGTTGTACACCTTTGTTTACATATCACTCTGGATAATTCAAAATCTTTTTCATCTGTAAAGATGGATCAATATTCTGATTAAATTCTGTTATGTGTGGATATTGTCAACATTGTGCAAAATGAGAATCTACCTGCTGGAAAGACAGGCATACCAAAAAGAATTCCATAACCCAACATGGAAGTAGAATAAGGTTGTTCATATAAACGTCTTTGTACTAGCCATTTGTTGCTCTTCACTGTAGGTTTGTTCTTTTCATTGTTAATTCTGGAAAAGTAAAACCGACTCTTCTCTTGGACATTTTGGGTATTGTCAAGTGGTCAGGTCAGTTGTTAAAGAGAAAGCTAGTATCAGGCAGAATTTTTGTGGGGTCAAAACCTGAAAATGTTAAGTGTTAATATTTTGAAAAAATATTTGCTGCACCCTCACTTTATACAGTTACCATATTTATACAAATGTTTCTCAGTTTTGTCAATAACTAAAAGTCCTTCAAAACTCTCTAGTAACAAAATTTCAAATTGTCTTTGAAGAAATTAAGATGTTTTTCAAATTCGACTGAGAATGCCACATTATATATAAAATTGCATGTTTGCAAAATACAATTTTGATACATCCCCAAAACAGTATCTGAAACAAAGATTAGTATGAATTAAGTTAATTTAGGCCATAGACTTCAGGCTTAATGTGACTGTTCTAATCAACAGAATGTCTTTTTTACATTTTATCTTTTTCTTGAAATATTTTAGATGATTGTTTCAATTTCATCATTATAGTTTTAAATAAGAAGAAAATTAGGTTAAGCAGATGATGAAAGAAACTTCCTGCTACCAATTACTTGATTAGTTAGTTATCACAATGGTAAGTCAGTTAAAAAAAACCTATATTTTATACAGTTCTGATTGGGTGAATGACTTAAAAAGATGCTGATATTATTGCATTGGGTATCTCTCCCAAGCTATCACTTGAGTTGACAGTAAACAGTTAAAATTAAAATGATTTATGATTTCTTTAAGTAAAATTCTTTATTAAAAACATATTAGAAGCCTCTATAAGTTTTTTGTTTTCACTTAGCTACTTTTTTTTAATTTTTTTACAATCAACTACTGGTTCTATTTTTTATATTACATAATAGAATTGGAGCAACAGGAATCAGACATGATCTGTGATGCTTCTTTTGAAAAATGAAAACATATGTGATGGCTACAAAGAAGAAATTGCTAATGGAGTTTGTTTATCACAATCACCAAAAAAGTTTTTAAGATTTTTCATGAATTCAACAGATTGATTATTGGTTTCAAATATTCATTAAACCTTTTAAAACATAGAATAAAACTCTAGAAATGTTATGGAATACATTGATAATGAATGCTACATGCTATTTAAGGACCAAGTTTTTTCAGACTCTGATATATGAAAGCATAATCTATCAATTTGTCATGGCCTTGTCTTCTTTATTACTCTTTATCCACTATTCTTTGTCATTTATTTCTTCTCTATATATTTTGGATATTCAGTGTCTTGCTTGAACATTTCCTGTCAATATACTTGAATAAATTATGTCTCTTTTATTTCTAGCTTCTTGTTTATAAGTCTTTTCTCTATCTGATATTCTTCTAAAGTATGTGGCAGGTCTGCGGTATAGACCTGATCATATCCGTTGAATCAAAAACAATTGGCTTCTCATGATTTTCAAATAAAGGTTATTAAATCTTCAATTTTGTTAATGCTAATCTAATCAATTTTCTACAATATAGGGTTAAATTATTTTTTCAGGGTAAGGTTATCAAACTAGATTTTGAAGTAAACTTGGATTGTTATTTTACATCATGTTTCTATCCTAAACTAATGCAAAATTTCGGTAATGAGCTACTTATAAAAAAAATAAATATCAACAAATATTTGTAAATAACAATTTGTCCTTTTTTTCATTTTTTTTTTTTTTTTTTTTAAGTAAATAGTGCATTTTTATTGTCTGATACATTTTAAGTAAACTTAAAAGTTCTAATCACCACAGTAACAAATGAGACTTTAAACAAGATAGACACTTGGTGTCTTTCTGAAAAAAAAAAAATTACACAAAATACTTTCATTATTATATTTTCTATCTTTGTCTTTGTTTCTTTTTGCATCTTAATGTTTTTCTGCTGCATTTCCTTCTCTTTTCTTTTACTTTCTCTCTCACTCATACTCTTCTCTCTCTGTTTTTTTTTTTAATCTCCTTTTTTTTTTTGTTCTACTGTTAACACCTATCCGAGGCTTGTTCCAGCTTGATTTTCATATCTTGCAGCTGTGTTTGAATGTTTTTATTGTTTTGTTTTTTTTCCTTCCTAAGTAACAGCCATTTTCATTGGATGGCAGGCAGAAAATAACCAAAGGCAGCAGCCCAAACATTTGAGTTTTTCTGAGTGTACACTCAACATGGACCAGTTTATCAGTCTACAATCATTAACAATATTTGTTAATGTATTTGTTAATAATCCTTGTCTTCATAGTTGACAGTTCATGGCTCTTATGTTTTTTGTTTTTGTCTTTCTTTTTTTGCCTTTTTTCTTTTCTTTTTATTTAAATCCCAAAATATTTTTACAGCATACCCTTCTCTTAGCCAAATTCAGAGGGCAGTTTTTTTTTTTCAAATTTAATTGCATAAATTTCACTTGCTTTTTACTATACCAATAGATTATTTTTTACTTTAAAAAAAAAAATTGAATAAATTTTCAGTTTTTAAATTTTAAGGCGAGCATTTTTATTGCTTCATGGCAGGTTTTCACTAGTCTTTTCAATTTTGTTGTTTTAGTTACAATGTTTCAAAGCTCTTTGAAGATTTTGATTTATGTATCGTCTGGTTATGTTGTGATTGAAACAATAAAATGGAGGATACTTGTCTGAATAACTCTTTGACTAAATCTCATTCATTACAATTGGGAAAAACTTTTTAAAAAAGTGGAAATTAAATAACTTTAACATTTCTATGCTTGTTTCTTTAAACACAGTTATTTCTTATGGTAACAATTCTCTTAAAAATTACAAAAGTAGATTTACACATTACGATTCAGATTAGAATTTGTTTTAGATTTCAACATTAGCAATCATGTAATAGATCCTTTTGATATCAGTCTAGTGAAAAATATTCAGGTGTTGGATATAGCTAGACTCTACACTTTGGTTAGTAGCCCAAGCAAAGAAATACAAAAAAGGGGTGTGAATTAAACATAACCACAGTTTTATATGAAGAAACCATTTATTCAACATAAGAAAAGTTAAAAAACAAATGTGTACAAAAGGATATAAGAAGAAATGTATTTACAGAGATAATGTTTTTCATTGTAATTACTCTCAAACTAACTTAATACAGTTTTATAGTCTCATGAATTATATACTTAACTACTAAAAGTTAGAGCTGGAAATGTTCTCTTATGCACACATGTTAACATTTAGTCTAGAAGAATTCCTGTAACCATCTTTGGCAGCAAAATGTGTTTATGTTACTGATGTTTTGTATCCTAATACAGAGATTCTTAGAATTATTGACAAATGAAATATTGTTGTCTTGTTTTCATTTCGACATATGTTGTTCAGAAAATATTGGGTATTAAAATTTGGACAATTGAGTTTTTTTTATTTTGTCTTTGAAAATGCAACATTGTGCACAGAATCTAATAGAGCATAAATATTTATATTAAGATATGACAGTTTTTAATTTCTGTCTAAGCTTCACCATTACTGAATATAGGAAATTTAATAGAACATTTTTTTTTAATCAGTTCACCCCAAGCAAGATGATAATGCTGCTAAGATACAAGTGGCTACTGCAAATGAAAAGACTTTACAAAGAACCAGAAACTCAATCCTAAACAGGAAATCTCTACTCAAGTTCAAAAGACCAAATTTAACATGAAATTTTAATAAGTAATTTATAAAAAAGAAAATTGTAACATTTAAAAAGGGGGGGGGGTATTAATTTTTTTAAATAAACCTGTTACTTTGAAATTCTGGCCTAGCTGGTTGCCTTCACTTTTGCACTGCAACCTATAATATTAGTAATAATACCTCATGAATTCTTTCTTACCCCAGTTATGGGTTAAATTGCAGGGGGGTAATTCCATCTCAAATCATCCAGAAAAAAACATCTTTGACACCCTTACCTCTCAGATTTTTTTCAAATTTTCACCATATGTTGGTATCATAGAAACTAGAAAATCCTGAAAATTTGAGCGTCTAACTCTAAGCGGTTCCGGAAATATCGCACTTTTAGTATTTTATGAAAATCGTGTTTTGTTGCAAATTTCCGCCATTTTGAATTTACATTTTTGGGCATAAGTCCATTTCTAGACAAGGTTCAGTCTTGAAAATTTGCACTAAAATGGTTTTCCACATGAGGAATCCAAATATCATATCTAAAACCTCTGAAAATGAACTGTTTTTGAGTTATTGAACTTTTAAGCCGAGGTTTGGGTATTGGTCTCGCGCGTCCCAAAAAAACATGTGGCACTATGGGAAATTGAATTTTTTTTGTTTCTACACATTCTTGATAGTCTGAACTTGAATTCCTCCAAAAATGGTGTTTGGTTCTTTTCTCGTTAGCTCACAATTGAACCTCAAAGATGGGCCAATCACAGTGGACATTCCCAAATTAACTGCATCATGTGGTGTGGATACAATGTATTTGCAGCATTTATGAACCCATAAAAATTGTCATGTGATTAACCCATTTTTTAGGTTTAATTGTGAACTTGGGAAGAAAGAACAGAAGCCCATTTTTCTGGTAATCAATGCAGGGGATATGGATACTAAGAAACAGTACCTATGCCGGGTGCGTATGTGGTATGATAGTACATTAAAGTCAAAAACTATCAAGACAACACAACATCTTATGAGTGTAAGGCAACATATGCTGTCACAGTTTTATCATAATCCTCGTCAGAAATAGTAAAGCTCCTTCCACTTGAGTTTGTTGTAGGTACATGGATGCTACAAATGATGTTTTTGAAAGGAACAGGACACTGGTCAGCATTGGAAGGCCAGTTGAATATTTTACGTGGACCATGGGGGTGCATGAACTGAACATCAACATCACCTTCATTGAGGTTTACTTTCTGCACCAATCCGACCCACCAGAATGAGTTGTACACACATGTTATATATGTTGAAGGAGCAATATCTCCAATGTCAACATGAGTGAGGATTTTAAAGTCGTGAATATCAACAAAGGATTCATCCTCACTAAAGAGTTTGTGTCCAATCTTGCATCCTGATTTGTGTAAATAAATTGACATTGTTGTTTATTAAAAAAAAGAAAAGGATTTTTGGCAATGAAAAATAAACATTGTTTTTAAAAGTTTCAAAGAAAAAAGTCAGCTTCAAGGTTTTACAAACTAAGTTAGAATTTCTAAAAATAGCACAAATGAGATTTGTATTAAGAATGCCCAATGGGTAGTTATTAAATAAACATTATTATTATTTTTTGTTTTTATTAATTACCATTTATTTAATTAAAAAAAGAATATAATTTTATTACATATAAAATCATTTAAACTGTTTTTTTAATTTCTAGGCTATTATTGATAAAAATATTTAAATGAATTTTTAAATATTATTATATACTTCTTAAACTAAATTCATTTTTTTACAAAACATTCTACAATACGAGAAAAATGTGAATTAAGTTTTATCTTGAAAAAGAATGGGAGTCAAAATTTCAAAATCTGTTGGGAACAAATATAACTAAATACTGAAGATGCAGTGAAAAGCTTCATTAAGGTATTCATGTACAATCATGACAGTCAGAATGTAAAAGAGAACTGATCCATTTTGTAAATTATGAAATAGACATTATTTGTGAATGGCTTAGAAAACTTCTGGTGGTTACAGGATGCAATATAGAAGTTGTTCATACAGAATGGAAACATATTGAATTCTATATTGCAAATAATTTCAGAGATAAATTTAAATATAATTAAAGATTAATTCTTCTTTATTCCTTTCGTCCTTATCCAGTTACATGGCTTTACCTGCTACTTGCACCCTTGCATCAAACAAAATAGTTTCATCCAACTTAGAGAAACATCAGAAAGCAGTAATACCACTTCTTAAAGGAACAGCAAGTCAAAATAAAATTCAAGTTTTCCTGTTTGTGATGAAGTCAAGTGACTCCTTGTACACAGCTCTGTCTGAAGTGAGGCCCCTGAAACTGCCCATCTTTGTGGTTCAATTGTGAGCTAACGAGAAAAGAACCAAACACCATTTTTGGAGGAATTCAAGTTCAGACTATCAAGAATGTGTAGAAACAAAAAAAATTCAATTTCCCATAGTGCCACATGTTTTTTTGGGACGCGTGAGACCAATACCCAAACCTCGGCTTAAAAGTTCAATAACTCAAAAACAGTTCATTTTCAGAGGTTTTAGATATGATTTTTGGATTCCTCATGTGGAAAACCATTTTAGTGCAAATTTTCAAGACTGAACCTTGTCTAGAAATGGATTTATACCCAAAAATGTAAATTCAAAATGGCGGAAATTTGCAACAAAACACGATTTTCATAAAATACTAAAAGTGCGATATTTCCGGAACCGCTTAGAGTTAGACGCTCAAATTTTCAGGATTTTCTAGTTTCTATGATACCAACATATGGTGAAAATTTGAAAAAAATCTGAGACGTAAGGGTGTCGAGGTCTGGATGATTTGACATGAAAAGCTAGAGAGGCCACTTGACCCAGGGTCAAGTGGCCTCTCTAGCTTTTTGTTTAGGCAAATGACAATTTTGAATTCAGAACCAAGGAGAAGGCAACAGGGAACCCCTTTGCTATTTTTCTCCAAGAAGTCCTTGTAATTTGCAGAATAAATCTGTGAGTACCTGTATTCTTAAGAAATATGGTACTAGAGAAGAGGAGTAGAAGGTGAAATTTTCAAAAGATTTTGATGTCCAAATAAAGAAATATCTAAAATATTCACTAAATCATTTGATTTTAAATTGAGTTTTTCATATCATTTGAAAGAATTTAAAACAATGATTTATATTTATTATGATGGTGATGATGGAATTTTTACTTTAGAAATTTTGGTATCAGTGTCCAAGTCAACTGAAAATTGTCTGCATAGATGTCTTCAATCGATTGTAGCTAGATCCATTGCATTTCATTTAGCTATGAACTTGGGGTCATTTAGTTCTATGTTAGTCAAGTTAATCTCTTTCATTCTTCTTTTGTTTTTGTTTTTTTTAAATCTTTGTTTATCACATTTAAAAGAAAAGGAATATTAAGTTTTTTAAATAAACCTGTTACTTTGAAATTTCATATTTTTATTTCTTTAATGTCTATTAAGAATTTTTTTTACTCAGTTTTTTTACTTCTGCAGAAAAGTTTTTCTCTTAAAAAAAAACGATACTTGTATTTCTCAAATATCTGAACTGCCCATTGAATTGGTTAAGATTTTGTATTTTAGAATGATTGTTGATAATAGTTTTTACTTTTTCATGTTTCCTTTTTTTTTATTCTCTTTACTAAACCAAGTTCATAGTTAATAAGAAGCATTTCATTCAATCTAACTTTACCAGTAACTGGATCTTATGAAAGTCTGTATCAAAAATCATTTTCTTTTTAAGAGGAATTACATTGATTGTTAAAATAAAAATCCTATATATTTCTCAAATATCTTAAATATTAGAGAACAATCAGTTTTGCTTTGTTTTATTAAAAATAAAAAGATAATGATGAAAAATATTCTTGTTCCACTCTTCATAAATATTTACTCAGCTCAGCTCAGTCTAACAAAGAGTTCCAAGAATAAAACATCCATTGAGCATTGAAATTACCCTCAATGGCTTATAAAATGTACCTGCTAATCATTACTCTACAGCAGGTACTGTTCATTTTCTAAGCTTAGTTTTGGCACAAGGCTATGATTTGGGGGTATTTAGATTCAAATAATAGTTGGCAAGTCATCATATTAATTTTGACACAAATATGAAGTACCTAATGAGAATTAAACACTATTCAGTAATATCTGCAAGATCAGCTTGTTAATCATTACATTATGATATAGGGGGGGAGGCTCTGTTTCTCCTGTATAGCTGAGAACTCATTTATTTTTCATTCACTCTTGACTGAGTAACAAATTATCTAGTTTTTGTTTGCCTATTAACTTTCAGGAAAAAATATAATATTGAGTGATCAGAATATTTAAATAAAAGCTCAAGAAATGTAATGAATATTAAAATTATCCAAATGGTAAAAATTCTCATTTCTCTAATGGAATGTACTAAATAATACTTTGATTTTACAATAGGCAAAAAGAGGGTTATGGGATGTGTAGCTAGTTATCAGCACAGAAAATGGAATTGAGGAGCCAGGTTCAAATTCTGGCATGGCTAGTTGCATTCACTTTTGCACTGCAGCCCATAATATTAGTAATAATACTTCATGAATTCTTTCTTACCCCAGTTATGGGTTAAATTGCAGGGTCAAGTGGCCTCTCTAGCTTTTTGTTTAGGCAAATGACAATTTTGAATTCAGAACCAAGGAGAAGGCAACAGGGAACCCCTTTGCTATTTTTCTCCAAGAAGTCCTTGTAATTTGCAGAATAAATCTGTGAGTACCTGTATTCTTAAGAAATATGGCACTAGAGAAGAGGAGTAGAAGGTGAAATTTTCAAAAGATTTTGAGGTCCAAATAAAGAAATATCTAAAATATTCACCAAATCATTTGATTTTAAATTGAGTTTTTCATATCATTTGAAAGAATTTAAAATAATGATTTATATTTATTATGATGGTGATGATGGAATTTTTACTTTAGAAATTTTGGTATCAGTGTCCAAGTCAACTGAAAATTGTCTGCATAAATGTCTTCAATCGATTGTAGCTAGCTAGATCCATTGCATTTCATTTAGCTATGAACTTGGGGTCATTTAGTTCTATGTTAGTCAAGTTAATCTCTTTCATTCTTCTTTTTTTTTTTTAAATCTTTGTTTATCACATTATTTTCTTTCTTACTTTTGATTACAGCTTACCTGCGTTTGATAAAAAAATAAATTAAATATATCTTAAGCCTTGAATTTACATATCCTGAACCTGTTAATGTGTCTATATGTAGCCTCTCTTGAATCATATAATTTCTGTAAAAGTGTTTGTTGTGCATCTTTATCAGTCAATAGCATATGTGGCTGTCACTTAGACACTTGGTAGCATTCATGTATAGATTTCTGAATGTCGTCACTATGTAGAATGGTAAACTATGTCACTAATGGCTTGAGTTGTGTCCCTCTATTATTGATCCATGCATTCATACATACATACATACATCTTTTATGATTTTGCAATTCAAAATGCCACAACTGATGGGGAGGGATACACCATTTAAAGAAACTATTTAACATCTGTAATTTTCATCAGTTAGCACAATATTAAATTCGAAAGAGTTTTGATTGCTGTATTTTAGTCCTTATCCATATTCTGTAATGTCTTAGTCATAATCTTAAAATAGATTCTCCCCTGAACGCCTCCTCCTATTCATATATTAAAATTGTCCTTACTCTTCTACCAATTCTAATTACTAATATTTATGACTGTCACTTTTATTATTTTCATTGTCACAAATATCTACTAATTATTCACTTCTTACAAACTGACTTTTTTCTTCTTTTTTTTTCTTTTTTAATTTGAGAATTTTAATTCATTATTTCAAACAGTTTTTGTAAATTACACTTTAAAATTATTCAAGTTCTTAAAGTCTTACCAGTTTATCTGTAACTTTTATCAACATGGAATTAAATTCTGGAAAACAAGCCTTGATTCATTTAATTTCAAGAAAAAAAATAAGTTAATATTAAAAAGAAATAATATTTCATACAAAGATGTGGAATTTTAAAGAGAACACAATATGGGAAGATTTTTTTTTTTACAATGATAATTTTAATTTACAATGACTAAAATTATTTCTTCATTGTCAATTTAAGCCAATAACTTAGTAAAAATAAAACAAGTTTTGATTGATATATACATTCAGACTGTTGTCCTCATCTTTGTTGTTTTTATCACATTTCAGCTGTTGTATCCTCCAGCTTTCCTCCAGTGTATATCAATCCAGATAATGTACAGGGAATAGGGGATTGAAACCTTTATTTAATCTATGGGTTCAGACTATTCCTATTCCATTGTCCCTGTTTAGGGATATCTTGGTAGTTTTTATTTGTCCAGCCTATTTCCACTAAGTCCAAGTACTTAGTGCCTGGCCTTGGAATTGAACTCACAATTACTGTCTCACCAATTTCATGAACTAATGCTTTAATCTATTAGGCTTGTCTGTGGAACAATAGTCTTGTGAAGTAAAGTGTTAGTTCATGAATTTGGTGACAATAATTGTAAGTTCAATCCCTGGGATGGGTAGTATGTACTTGGACTCAGTGAACACAGGATGAGCAATAATTAAGCAGTATTAAAATAAATAATCTCTAGACATGGTCTGTTGAATGAAAAGAGTCTACTCCCATAGATTGAATAAAGTGTTCAGTTCAGAATTCCCTGTAGGTTACTCAGATCGATATACACTATGAAGCCTGGAAGGCACAATGATTAAAATGTTATAACAACAACAAAGATGAGGATATTAATCTGAATGTAAATGATAACTCCTCATCCCAGAAATTCAGATAGAAGTTTTGATTAATAATTACAAGCCAGAAAAAAAAATATTTCCAGGCATTTTTTTTTTTTTGTCTTTGATTTGTTGTATATTGAGTGTTGAACCAATTTTCATTTTGGAAATTCCACTTTTGCTTAGGATCTATTTTGCTCTAAACAGTCAGAAGAATCCTCTTGGCATTTCTCTCTGGTTTAACATGCAAAAAATTATAAAAGACAAGTTAAAACAAAGAAAAACTTTGAACAGCCATTATGATTTTGATTCAACTAAATCATTATAAATCGGTGCACTTTCTGTAATGACTCTATTCTTTATCCTTAGATTAAAGAAGACTTGTCAGAGTTAAGTTGGCTAATTTTGAATCCATATTCTATGGAGCTTAGAAGATAAATATTTTCCTGTCATTAACTGATATAATGTGATGTTTTTCAACTATCATCAGAACTTAATTTTATATAAATCTCTATAATTACTAATAATAAGAGTAGTATTATTTATATTGTTGTCAATTGTTATTGTGTATTGTTTATATCATTATTTCCTGGTTCCTGCAGAGATTGACTTCTCAGCAACATTTGTGGAATCCACGGAGTCGAGTAGCAGTTCTGGAGGCTTGGTGCAAGAAGATGTGATGTCAACATCATTTGCAGGCCCGATTTCTGTTCCTGCAGCAGTGACGTCAATAGTAACACCATCCATCACTTTGGCCCAATCGCAGCTTGCATCTGCTAATTCCACAAGTCATACTCTCCCAGCTATTGGTTCGTCCCACACTCAACCCAACTTTCAAGCATCTTACACACCTGAATTCTACAAAAAATCTCAGAATCTATCAGCAAGTTGTATAAGTGTAAATCTTCCTACTGAAAGGTAAGAAAAAATAGTTCTTTCTCATGCATACACACACACACACACATATATATATATATATATATATATATATACACACACAGGGAGACTGAGTACAGGGAATATTGAGGAAAGGATTATATATATATATATATATATATATAATGTGATATATATAATGTGATTAGTAATATTATCTTGAATTTTATTTGATGAAGCATTGTCAGACTGTTACTAATTTTTGTTTAGTATTTCTCTCGTTTTAATTTCAATTTTTTTTCTCATAGATTTGGTAGTAATATCTTAAAATTTTATAAGATGAAACACTCAACCATTTTTGTTTTTTTTGCTCACATTTCTCACATCTCAATTTTAATTGTTTTTCATCGCGACTTACTTACTAAGACCGTTGGTCTATAGCTATTAGTAGTAATGTTATCTTGAATCTTTGAGATGATGTAATGTCAATCATTAGTAATTCTTGACAAGTTCTTTTATCTTTGTTTTAATTGTTTCACAACCCCTCAAACTGTCAGTAAACTATTATAAAGAAATCATACTATATGATAATTATCAATGTGTATTTATTTATAATTTTCCTGTCTCATCTGCAGTGGGAAGGGCAAAAAATCAACTTGAGTTAGTAAATTTGAGTGATTACTTCCTTTAGTCGTTTTAATAATCTGTAAAAAGTAAATATTAATGTACATTTATACAAAATAAATTCCTGAGTA
This sequence comes from Ascarosepion bandense, assembly GCA_037127315.1. Taxonomy (NCBI): domain Eukaryota; kingdom Metazoa; phylum Mollusca; class Cephalopoda; order Sepiida; family Sepiidae; genus Ascarosepion; species Ascarosepion bandense. The sequence goes on along the minus strand of JBBBDQ010001834.1, from coordinate 1,930,293 downwards.
AAATGAACAGTTTAATTAATCAGTTCCATTATGTCTGTTTCTTAAATTGCAGTCTTATTTGTTCAAGTCTTCATGTGAGGCACTCAGGCTATTAAGCGATTGTCTTGTTTCAGCTTGGTCTTAAAATTGCTTTGTCATTGCCATGTTTGTATTTCTGTTGTCAATATTTTTTCCTCTAAGAGATATTTCCATTTCACCATTATATTAAATATAACATTTTTAACATGAAAAGATATTGAACAAAAAATGATTTAATAATACCAAGAGTAATCAATAAATCATAGATACCATTAAACAAGTAAAAATATAAAAGAAACGGACCAATTAAACTGCTTATTGACCTCTTTTTTAGTTGTGAATTCTTTATCTCTGCTTTCCAAGACTTTTGTTTCATTGCATCTCACTATTAAAACTTACTGCATTAAAAATAATAGTAACAAAAATTACATCACTTAGTAGCCTCCATAATATCTTTACTTTCCATAACATTAAAAGTTTTTTTAAACTTTCAGATTTAAATTTGAACAAATTACATCATTTTCTAAGTGTTATTTTTTCTGTGTGTACAAATTCATATTTTTCTTAAAATCTCTATATTTTACCTTTTGATGAAGGAACTTTTTGAACAAATGAAATCGATGGCAAAAAGAAGTTTTCCTATTTTGTCAGTTTATATATATATAGAGAGAGAGAGTAGGAGGGGTGATGGATAAATTGTCTAAATTATGCAAAAACAAATCAAAATAACACTGACATCTCATTTTAACATATATATTTACGAAATTACAGAAAAATATCTTGAAATACTAAAGAGTAAATTTATTCAATAAAATTGCCATTGGCTTCAACCACAACCTCCAGATGACTTTAGAATCTCCTACAAATCCTCTAGACAGTTTCCTTGTTTAAGTTGGTGAAGACTCAATACAGAGGTTTTATATATATATATATATATATATATATATAATCTATTAGTCACCCATACACAAGCCCACATACAAACCTGTTTCACTGTATCACAGCTCATCAGTGTGGCTAGGCACATCCACTTGCTTCTGGCCAGAATCGAAACTCAACCAATTTGGTATCAGTCGGAGTCGCTACCTCCTAAGCCATAGGCATGCAGAATCAGAGAAGGGAAATTTTAACGTGTTGTATATAATCAGTGTATACACATGCCAGTCACCGAAACAACTCAGTTCATTATTGAAGAGTAAATTATTAGTCGCACAAAACTGCATTAAGGCCAGAAATAAATTAAATTTAATATAGGCATTGTAGAAGAAAACAAGATGACAATAAAAAAAAAAACAAAGGAAGAACAACTGACTGGTTCCAATCCCAACCTCTTCAGGGTCATCTGGGAAATTTATTTAATTTAAAAAAAATTATAGACAGGAAGGAACAGGAAAAGAGAAAAAAATTTGAGGGAATTATTTTTCCTCTTCTGTTCCTTTTCTTGTAAACATTAGACACTGATAATATAAAGTTCAAGGAGGCAATCTCTCTGTTTACAGAGAGATTGCCTCCTGAACCTAACATACAGTAACTCCAATGCTTGCAAATGAAATAATGATAGAACAGAAAACCAATTCGTACTAAAGTCAGTCACACAATCTCTGCTACTGTAATTCACATTGTTTGCTGAGACCTCCTAACCAAGACCTTGAGCCTTAGAATTTTAAGTTTCTACTAACACAAGCTGCAAACTCCAAAAGGGATTCCGGTGTCATTTGATTATAACAGTAAGTGGGAAGGGTTAAAATCACTGCATACAGCAAATCACATGTAAACTAAATCATCATTACATTTTTAATCTAAGTTAATTCTTTATTCTAAAGGATTCTTTTTTGTGTAACTCCCAAACTGTTGAATCATCTTCACTTCAGTTTGCTTCATTAGCGATCTTTTCACCGTCTGAGATACAAAAAAAAACTCATGGCAGAGGTGTGAATGGTCATGAACAAAAAAACCACCAGCTAAGTCAAGTGGAACTGTACCACATATTAATAAGCGAGGAGTCAGCTAGATACTGACCATGGTGGTTTGAAGGAACTTGAAGACCAACACAAGGCATCAGGCTACACTACTGTTTTGTTGAGAAGGATCAATTAGTGTGGGTTACATTATTGGGGGTACACCTTGTCAGATCAAAACCTTCACATGGATGTCATACATGACATCAAACTCACTCAGATATGTTTAAACTATCAGCTATATGAAATTATTTTCACAAATCAATGATTAAAAATTGATTCAAGCAAATTAACCCTGTGAGTCTTAAAGAAGACTGTCCTTTGTCAGATTGCATAGACTGTCACTACAGAATTACAAATAGCCTTACCAGATATCAAAACCACATCATTTGAAAACTTCTAGCAGCTGCAACAACTAAAATAGATAGCAAGATGTTGACTCTCCACATTAGCTTAAACAAAAAGGTACAAAGAAAATTCACAATGGTTCTGGAAAGAGCAATAACATCTACTGGACTGTATTTTCCTGAAAGATTGTTTTAAGAGAAAAACTTAAAAAAATTAAAACTGAAAAGAAAGACCCCATAAATACTGGGAAGAGCAATAACATCTACTGGACTTGAGAAACTTAATTTACTGAAAAAAATGTTTTAAAAGAAAGATTTTATAAATTTCAACTGATAGTAACATTAATTATTCTGCAAATTGTCAATTAAAGCCATTAAACTTTTTTTTCTTTCCTAATATTTTCTTGGCACATTGTATATAGATGAATTAGATTTTAAAAACTAGAACTTCATGTTAGAGACCAAAACTGTCAATTTTGATGTAATAATACAATTTGCTTTCATGATTTTTTCTTTGTTTTTTTTTGTTTTTTCTAGTGATAGCAGTCCAAAGTCCCAGCGTAAACCAATCCCAGCTAAGAAACCAGCTCCTCCCCCTCCTCCTGAGCGGCCACATTCTGTAGCAGTCAGTCCGCTCACTCAATCCAAAATGACTACATCCATGACTTGGCCAAGGCAAGCTAATACAGCAGGAGGACAACAGACGGAGAATACATTGTCCACTACAGCAAGTGGAGCACCCCCACCACATCCACCTCCACCAGCTGTTGTGACTAGCAATGGACACGGAACATTGGAGCGAGACAAAAGCAAGGTACAATCTTCACCAACGGAGAGGAAGGCAAGTGAAAGCAAGCGACCACAACCACCGGAGAGGCCGAAAGGACCACCCCCAATTGCCCCAGGCTCTGGTCACCACAGGTCAGCATCTACAGGCAGTTTTGGAGTTCCCACTTCTGCCGCCCAACCACCAGGTACTTGTGTTGCATCCTCCTCTGAGCATCCTTTACTGCACGCTGATCGGCAACTCGGGGGCCCTACTAACAATGCTCAACCAGTTCTTATGAATGCTGTTGCTAATAGCAACAGGCTTGCTGGTTCTTCTTCTAACTTGAGTACATCAGCCGCTACTTCTCTTGCCAGCAGTAGTGGAGGTGGAAGAGAAGGAGTGGGTACATTCAGTCGTCTCACTAGTAACCGCCTGTCTCTACGTCCCATGCCGCCGCCACCACCACCACTACCCCCTCAGTTAAATAAGACAACTGAAAATACTCACATGTGAAAAAAAAGGAGGGGGTCGGGGGTCAAAACAAACATTTTTAAAACTCCAACAAACAACAACAAAGGAAAAAAATGGCAAAAATAACATTGTGGGGAAACAAAAAAAAAATAAATGGGGAGACTAACATTAAAAGAAAGAAAAAAAATTCCCTCCCCCCTCCTTCAATTTTTTGGTTAATAACGAAACTTTTATCTTATTCTCCATCACCCCTTGCCTGATTGGACTGACATAGCTGACATCTAGACTTGCATTGTTCTTGTTCTTCTGCCACCCAACATGGCCTTTTCAGCCCCTAAATTCTATTCTAATTTACTTAGCTTTCTTTTTCTGCTCATCTCCTTCTCAGTGAGAAATCTCTTTTTTTCTCTTTATCTTACTGGACTTGAACAGTAAACTATCTTTGTTTGATAATTTATTTTTATTTTTGTATTTTTATGTTTCATTCTTTTTCTCTTTTTCTTAAATATGTTTGGGTTGATTTGTTTTTGAAGATATGTTAAAGGAACACACAAATCTTTTATGAGAAAGAAGTTTGAACACTGGGAAACCTTTATTGCTATTACCAAAATGAAATATCTAATTTATGCAAAAGCAAAATTCTTAATCGTGTTTTTTACCCAAACATAATATGAAAGCAACCAATTTTAAACTTTTACCTAACTTATACATATTGTCATTTTATTTAAAAGAAAAATTTTTTAAGCAACAGAATGCAACTATTCTCTCTCATAAATAATTCACCCAAAATTCAATGAAGCTTTATTTTCTAAATTTAATCTCCAAAAAGAAATCAATATGTCCCTTTTGAAATTCTTTTTGCCTTCATAAAACGTTTTACTTTTCTAATCATCGTTCAACATTTTAATTCTCCTATGGTTCCTTATCATCTTCGCCTCCTCCACTGGGGATGGATCTCCAAAGGCAGCAAAATTTTGTCTTTACAAAAAAGAAAAAAATTAACAAATACTTATTAAAAGTTTAAAAAAAAAATAAAAATAAAAAAAACAGTTCCTTGATTCTGGCCTAATATGCATCCGTTTTAGCTTCATAAATGTTCTAATGAAGCATATTGGCATGTTTCTAATTTGAATATGCCAAAAAATCAAAACAAAGTTCTTGTCCAAATAAGTCTTCAATTTGCCTATGCTCCATTCAGTCCCTAGTGCATATGTTGGGGAGTGAGGCAAGGTGAGAACCAAAGGCAGAAGTCTTCCCATTTATTAGGATTGTTGTCCTACTGCTGGTCGGTGGTTCCTTCCATTCTTAATCTAACCAATTATCTGCAGAATAGTCCAAAAAGTGCCATTTCTTTTTCTTTCTCAGCTGCAATGTTTTCTGAGTTTTCATTATTTTAAAGACTTCATTTAAAAAAAAAAAAAAATTTCTTTGTTTAGGTACACATGTAAAATTATACATTTTTGCATTTTATAATGATATTTCATAAATAATAATCAAACTTTTTTAAAATTATTTCTTAACATATTTTGTGACAGCTATTGAAAAAAGAAAACAATTTAAAACTTTGTCAAATGGAAATCTTTGCAGTAATTACTTTGACGTTAATTCATATCTGTTGCTAAAGCTTAAGGACAGAAACTATCACCCCCTCCGCCTCCAAACACTTTCAACTCTTCCTGCTCTTTAGAGTAAAAATTCCAACAGCATAAAAAAGTTATAAATGCTTTCAAGAATTTAAATCATGAGCAAATCGACACAAATGGTTCCAAACAGACATCACATTTTGTCGGATTTTAAAGATAACATCCCAAAAAATAAATCAAAAGCATAAAATTATTGCAAGAGCCAATTATGTCATGTGTGATTGCTATAACTTCTGTTTACTCATTTGTAAATGACAATATCCATACTTAACTGAATTTTTAAAAAATACCCCCCCCCCCCCCGGAAAACCCCCTCATTCCATTTTTAAGGATCTATCTCTCCTACAGGGGTCCCCAGTTTGCTTGATTAGGTCATTCAGTTTAATTTAATGGTAGATTAATCTAGTCAGATGTAAATCTTTTAAACTTAAAATCTCAGCTAAGAAGATTCTGTATAAATAATAAAAATAAAATTGGAGCAATACTTTGAGAAACATAACCATGAAAATGGTTGCTAACATTTCAAGGGTTTCTTTTTCAATATTTTTTTTTAAGAAAGTCTAAAGAGTTATCGCCCTTTCATCACGATTTTTTTTTGTTTTAAATTCATTTCATTAAATATTTAAGATTTAAATTTTTTTATTCATTTGAGTATCCTTTTTAAATGTTTTCATTTAATATAATATTTATAAAGCTGAAACAAAATGTAAATCTAGAAAAGTTTTAAGAGGACATTGCTTTTTGATGTTATTTAATCTCAAAAAGACTGCAATTGAATTATGTCAACTCTGCTGTTTCTACAAATTTATATTCTTTTTCTTTGCAAATAATAAAATGCAAAAAAAATTGTAGAATATCAATTTTATAACTAGGATTGAAGACATTAAAAACAAACTGTTCAAAATATTTGTGCTTATCATCCAAGTCCATCTTTTTATTCTTTTTTATGGTTTTCTTCTTCCTGAGAAAATTACCTTCAACTTTTCTTCAAAAACCTTTGCTTGATTTTATTTCTGTAATCTTCTCTTCTTGTTATGCTGCATCTGTCAAACAATGTCTTGTCTTTTTTACATATATTTCCGAACCCCTCTCTATTCTCTACCATTGGTCATCTCTACCGCTTGAGCCTCCTCTTATCCAAAGGCAGATGCAAGCCTGCCTAAAAACTGTGCATTTTAAAATAAGAATCATTATTTTTTTATTGTTTCTTTCCTAAATTAGAAGGTCTTAACATTATTTTTAATTTACAACCAGATGTTATAAATTGAATGAAAACAAGTTTCCATGCACGTTTTGATTGGTGGTTGCCATGAGTATATCTTGTGCATACATTCTCAAAATTTTTAACAGGTTTATGAGTATATGTAGGAAGCAAAAAGCAAATGGTTTATGTTTCCTTTGAGAATTTAGGGAAATAATGATATTATTCTAACTCTGAATGTATGTCATACAATATTAGTTCCTCCACCCAATTTATTATCTGTATTAAAGAAGCATAAAAAATAGTTGCCATGATTCTTTTAGTTTGAATTCTTGAATCAAGCATTAAGTGTGCACAAGAGAGAAGAAAGGACACACACACACACTTCCTGATACTCTAAATGTTATTTTGTAGATATCTATGTTTGAGTAGATGTCCTGTTTGTTTAAACAGTTTGAATAATAGCTACTGGCCTGTATATTTGAAAAACTATTAAGGTTGATCCAACACGGTCACTGAGAGTGTCACAGCTTGCCAGAGCAGATATACTTTTTCCCTACAAAGGAAGAAGCCGGTTTGAAACCAACCAGAGAACACATTTTCTTTATCAGGCCTCTCAGATGCACAGGCTGTTATATTGTAAATCACACTGTTTGAAAAAAACAGAAAAAAAAAACAGTGTGTCAACTCAAACACAAGTATCCACAAAATAACATTTAGAGTAGCAGGAAATAATGTCATACAAAAAATTCATTGATTTTTTAAAAAAATATGTTAATAGTATATAAGTTCACTATTTATCTTTGAATTTTGCCAATTATTGGCTGGCCATTGTTTTAGATATTCAACAAAAATATTTTTCCACTTTTAGATAAGTCATCATTACTTTTCCAGAAACTATTGCTCTCTTTCTCATTAAAGGAATTTGTGTTCATTAACTTTGCAGATAAATGTATAAATCAAGTTGGTGTGGATAACTTTTAACAAATGAAAAATTGGAAAGCAACACCTTGTATAAAATGTGAACTTGACACTCTTACTTGTGTTGTTGTGAGGTTTTTTACAATGTAGCATTCCAACCAGCAGATTTAACACCCTTCTCTTTGGCTAACTTTATTCTAGTTTTCTATTATCCCAAAAGAATCCACCTTCCCATCTAAATTGTATATACAAGGAAGGCCGTAGAAGCGAATGGCTCAAACTATGATAATAAAAGAATGAGACCATTGGTATAGGCAATGCTTAGAAAGACTGATTGAAATGTACAATCAATAAAAGAGCTTGAATATTGAAGATCCAGCTATTCTTGTATAGTCCATTTCTTTGAGAATAAATTTTAAAAAGTAAAACTATATATGTAAAAAGCAACAAAACCTTTTATAATTCAGTTCACTGTTGCTCAACTATTCTTTACTTCAGTGCACACTTGTAAAATAACTAAAATTGTGAGACACACTTTAAATTTTAATGAGTTAGGAAATTTTGGTTTAGCATTCCCAAAGAAGATTAGTAATACTGCTTTTATTTAAAAGGGATTTATGAAGAATCTGCATTTTTTTCTAATGACTGATTTAAATCCCTTGACAGAATAAAAAAGGAATGGATTATCCATTTCTCGTTAAAGATTAAGAAATTTAGCATCTATTTTAAAATATCAAATGAAAAAGACTTGACTTAGACATAGAAGCCATGTGCTTGGTGTTTGTAGCTTTTGAAAAACAGATTCTTTAAATATAATTTATAAATTACCCTTCTGTTAACTTGAGGTGCACCTGGCTACCTTCCAGGGCACATTAGTGTGTCCGAACGCACCAGTTGAGACACAGTGGTTCAGTTGGTAAGATGATCAGTTGTGAACATCAAGAACTGAATTAATTTTTCTGTTAAACATTGAATATTTTCCATTTCTTATGACCTTAAGTCAGATATGTTTATAGTAAAATTATCTTCTGTGTAGGCTCTATAATAATTAGAAGAGTGAGCATTTTAATCTTTGACATTCTTGTTAGCTAAATCTTGGAGTATGGGAAAAAGTTCAGGACAGGTGTATTTTGAAAATTTGAACTTGATGCTTTGCTTCCTCTTATCGTTTTGTAACTTGACAACAACTGTTAAAATGTTTGTACACTTTGGACAAACATTAGGTTTTAATATTTGAAAAATTTAATTAGTCTACAAAACCATACAGTTATTACTTATTGCTTCTACCATTTCTAAGAAAAATTTTTATCGACAAAATCGCTGACAATCATTTGCTGGTAAAAAACTTTACTAAGTGTAGAGTTAAACTCTTATGATAATTTTTGATTAATTCAAAATTTCAGTTTAGAACTATGAAAAGAAAAAAAATAACCTTTTTAAACTGCAGATGGTTATCTATGGGTCAGTACTAAACCATAAAATGAAACCTGTTTTTTTAATATTACCTGTTCTTGATCATAATATGCTCTCTAGTTTAAGGAAACATTCTCTTTCATTGTCTTTTGAATTCTAAAGTTGTTTTCGGTATTTTCGTTTTAAGCAAGAGGCTTTTTGTTTCCTTTCATGCACACACAAGCTATTTCTCTCTTTGAGACTGAATCTATATCTGGGGAAAGTTTCTTTAGAATAAAAATTTAGATTTATACTTTAGAAGTTGACATAAATAGCAAAGAAGCTAATAAAATTAACCTATAAATTCTCACAAAAATTTCTGCATTTATTATAGGCTTTTAAAAATGTCTTGTATGAATTATGAAGGTTTCTAGCTAGAACCTATCAATTACCACCATTCTAAAAATGAGACAGTGGGAATAAATAGCAAAAATTAACTTGGATTTTATTGATATTACGCTTATAACTTATTCTTAAAAATACATTTAATTTTGACCAAATTATGTAAGTTTGAGTTTGTTACATATGATATGCATTTGTATTAGATTGGGCTGTTTGATTATAGTTCCAATCACATCATTAACTCTTTTATTGCTTGTGCTTATTATATTGAAACAGTATCAGGGTTAACATGCTGTTAAACAAAATCAGCCAACTAAATTGAAGAGATGAGGGCATGAAATATCTCTATAATTTATAAGACCAGTAAAAATTTCAAGTGATATTTTTTTAAATTGATAGCAGTACTTTTTTATATGATAATTTAGGGGAAAAAATGAAACAGAATTAGTTTTTGCATTTGAATATCACAATAAATTTTGCTTATAATATCCCTAGAATTAGTCAAATTGTTCTTAATCTAATTTTCTTTTATTCATAAGAAGGAATCGCTATTTGTAACAAGAACGAGATTTTTGCAGTTTTATAAAATTGACACAAACAAGGTTTACCACAGAGTGCTTGAATCAATATTAAATATGCTTACCAAATTGGCTTCCTTAATATAAATTCTTAGACTGCTTTATAAAACATAACAGCAATAAAACCAGGATTACCTTGCTTTGTTTCAATAACTTTTATTTTTTGAAACATTTTATGTATAATTTTTCTCTTCTCAGCCAAAGTATTTTACCAAAGAGATTCTGTTATTTAATCTATCCCAAAAAATAAAAAAGGCACCAATTTAATTTTTCTTTATTTTAATAGTTCATTTGTCATATTTGAATGCAAGCATTTTTTCTTCTTTAACAAAGATTGTGGAAGCTATAAAATGTAACATTGTCTTCATGCAAACATATTTTCTGTTGTTCTTCCTGTCTTTTTGGTGGCAACTGAAAGTCAATGTGAATTAGCTAATGTCTTTCAAAAAAAACAAAAACAAAAAAACTTTGTATTGAACTGACTGAATGCTAAATGATTATTATACTTTGTTTTTTATTATTTTTTATCTGTCTGAAACCATTCTTACACGCGTCACTCTTAGCCCCACTCTTGAATGCAGTGGACGTTGAATGATTCATGGGGTGGGGGAGTAGTCTGGTGGCTTTCTTTGTTGGGGATTATTTTTACCCCCTTTTTTCCTCCCCCTCTTCTTCCAATTAAACAGCCTTGCTCTACTGGCTTTCTGTTTATCGGTCCGCCTTTGCCTGCCTTTTGTAAGGGTTTTTTTCTTTTTTTTTTTTTCAATGAGTGAACTTGCTGCAGGACCTGGTGCTTCACTGTTGACGTGTGGTCTTAAAGTAGACAAGCCAACAGGGGCTGGTCAGTGTGCTTTAAACAAAGTAAATACTTTTACATTTGTACAAAAATATCAATAAACCAAACTGGACCCAAATCTACCAAAACTAGTACAATTCTTTGCCTTCATTCTCTCTCGCTCTTTTTACAGGTGGAAAATAAAAACGAAGCAGTATGCAACTTTGCGAACATCTTTGGCGGATATTTCTCACTTGATTAGAGCTCCTAAAATAAGTTAAAATTAAAACTCTTTGCAAAACATTGAATGTTTTTAATCATTTGGCTGGAGTGCTGAAAAGTTCTTGGCTTTAGGCACTTAATAAAATCAGTATTTCAATTACCAAATATCAGAATATAGATTTTGAGAATTAAGCCAAACCATGAATTTTTCAGCACCATCTCATATAAATTAAAGAAAATCTTTTACTTGGTTATGTTTAGAATTGTCATCTGATTATCCAGCTTAGTTTTAAAAGAAATAAATTGATTTCATTTCTAAAAAGGTTTTTCATCTGAAAATGATCTCAAATTTTATTACTCGGAAACTTTTATTCTGATGAATTTACAAAAAAATACAATTCAGTTTGTTTATCTTGAAGAAAAATTTCATATGTAAATGCTTAATAATTTAGATTCATTTTAGAATAAGATAAAATATTTTCTTATGATCTAAATTGGTTTGTTAGGAAATCCACTAATGTTAAGTGAAGAGTTAAAAACTAAAATAGGTTCCAAGTAAGTCTTCTGGACACAAGGCAGAATAACACTGTGGAACAAAGATGCTGCTCTTCTATGTGCCGTGTCCCTTCAAGACATGGGTGATCATGACCATCTACAGTTTTGTTCTTTGTAGCTCTTAATAAGGTTTGTATTGTTGCACTCTCTCCTAATCCCTGTTTTACCAACCATTTACACAAGTTCTTTAGTTATGTTATGCACCGCTTTCTTGTCTCACTTATGTTCAATGTCCTGTGAGTGTTAGATGTTCTAAGCCTTTTTTCACATGTATGCTAGAAATTTCAACTCTTTATGATGTTGTCTTTTTTGTTTCCATTTTCTCTAAAACTTTGTCGTTTCTTACTTGTTGAGACAATATTCTCAGCATCCTTCAGTAGAATTACATCTCTATTGCTTCAAGTGTCTTTTTTATCTGTAAGGGATTGTCAAACAGTCATTGCCATATAGAAAGATCAATATTACATAACATTGCACTTTTCTTTGTTTTAATAAAGTTTTTTTTTTTAATACTTTGCTTAACTTTTGCAAGGCACCTTCTTCTATTCCAGTGCACCTTCGGATTTCAGTGTCACATTTTCTGTTAGAACATTTACTAGTAATTTAAATTTTCGTACTTGTTTGATTCTGGCATCTCAAAATTGTAATTTTCGTCATAGGCTGTTGATTTTGCTAACAACCCTATACTCTATCCTCTTACAACTGATGGTTAGTCCTTTCTTCTTGCTTTCCTTTACTACCTTCTGTAGGAGTTCTTGTAGTGTCCTTTCTGTGTCTGCTATCAACACTGTTGTCATCAGCATATCTTACGTTGTTAAGATTGTGGCTGCCAATAATGAATCTAGGTAAGACTTTTGATTCTCTTACAATCACCTCAATGAAGTAATCCGGTGATCTTAGTGAAGTTTGTCTTTTTATCTTCTGTAAGGGTTTCTTTTAGTTTCCATTCTGTGTCTGCTATCAACACTCTCATCTGCATATCTTATGTTGTTAAGATTGTGATCATCAATAATGAGTTTTGGTAGGACTTTTAATTCTTTCAGAATCGCCTCACTGTAAAGGCTGAACAAGTTTGGTGAGAAGATGCCTCTTTGTATTTTTGTGTATTTACTGAAATCATTTTCTATCCATATGCAGGCAGTTTGCTTCCAACATAAATTTTTAATCTAAATTGATTATGCCGATTCCAAATTTGTGTTCTTAGTTTGTCAGGATTTTATGATACACACATGATTGAGAGAAGTTTTTTGTATTAATTGCACTGGAAATAATAAAAACAAAATTAGTCATCTTCTCAAATAAGTGCCACACTAACTAGAGTACACTTCATATGCTTCTAAGCATACTAAGTTTAAGTTTATGTTTAATATAAGCACTGTATGGTGAACTAGTGTGAAGTATCAACAGTGAAAACTGTAAATGCTAAAAAGCATACTTCATAAATGCCCATCATTTGAAAGACACTGCTGATAAGTTATAACAACTTTGAAAAAAAGCAGGATTGAATATGCAGAGCTGAAAATTAGCTGCTCATTTCATGGAGAATGAAATCCCCCCCCCCCACACACACACACACTCTTCCCAGGAAAAGATACTAAAGAGTCTCACCTGTACTGAATGCTGGCATGTATACCTTTCAAATTCTGGACTGATTAGTTGCGTATGTTGACACACAGATAATCAGAATTAACCAAGCCTATCAGGTTGTTGAAAGGTGCTTTATCATATTTGTGTTCAAGGTAAATATTAATATCTACTTCAGCTGGCAACACAGGATTTTTTTTTCATGTTCATTCTATAGAACTTTCTTTGATCTCTGAGATGACAATGAAGCTGATTTAATAAACAAATCAAAGAATGAGAAGATGGACATCATTTAAAAATTAACTTCCCAGTGGATCTGGATACCATAATCAATGAGATTGGTACATTCCACCAGGATATATTTGAGAATGAATTGAGGTATGAAGGGGTTGCTTTATCTCAAACATGATGAGGCACTACTGTTGTTTTCTACAATGGGGAAACCTGTTCAATGTTCAAGAGTAAATGTCTCATACATTTATGAAGATATCAGAAATAAAGTAAGTATTTTATATTTATTTGCTTACTTCCTATTATCAAATTTTCATTAAACATAAATATATTTACTAATATACAATTTGCCTGAAACTTAGTACTAATACATTGTATGTTTACTTTTAATATAAATATGCTGTGAACATCTCAAAAACCTGGCAGTTTGAAGTACAGATTTGGAATCAGCATACTCTTATTTTAGTCAAGTACAGAATCATTTATACAGCTAGCAAAATAGTCGTTTGTCATCCCCACCTTTTTCTTTTTTATTGATTCTATGCTATAGTGTAAATTTGTCCTTTGAGGTTAACCTTAACTAGTACTATTGTAAAACATTTAGTCAGTTATTTGTTTTGAGTATTTATACTTATAAAATCTGAACTGTAATAAACTTTTCTCTTTTGCTGTTGTATAAAAATCAATTGTTTTTCTAAGCACAAAAAGGCTTATGGCTATATCACATTTAAACATTGGTTCCCTGTACAATAACTGAAGTTAAGCAACATTGAGCATGGTCAATACCTAGATGATCAACCACTTGGAAATCTAACTACATGCTGTAATCTTGGATGTGCAGATGGTATAATAGATAATGGTTCGAAATTGTTAATCGGAGAGCCAACTTTTATTTCCAGCCAGGTTTATTATATTCACTTACATGCAAATACCGTTAAAAAAAGGGTAGGAATCTACTACTTCTCTGCTCCCCAACTATGGGTTAATTGCTAAAAATTTAATCAGTAAATGATTCTCTAAAAACGAAAAATAGTCTTACAATCTAAAAATATTTTCTGGATTTAAATAACCTGCAAAGGGCTGATAAGCTCTAAAAACTGAATTGATAAAAAATTTAAGCACAAATTGTACTTTTTTCTGATAGAAATTCATCAAAATAGGCTTTTATAATAGTAAAATTCATCAAAAGAGATCTTTATAAAAAAAAATATTTGTAAATGTTTGCAGAAACTGGAAGTTTATTTGTATAAAATTATAGAAATCTAAAATTTACATTTTTAGCTCAAACTTATAATTGTTTGGAAAAAGAAAAGGTATGACATCAATATAACCCAGTTAATCATAATTTGTAGGTATTATGTGCACATGTAGCAAGAATCACAGCTCTTTTATTGCTTGTGTTTACTAAATTGTTTTCAGGACACAAAACATTTCTATCTCCATAATTTAGAATTGTAATAAAAATTAATTAAAAAAAAAAATTAGTATTTTTTGATCAGCTTGTTGAATGTTCTTGTAAAATCACTAAAATTAATCTAATTTTTTTTTCTTTTCTATATAAAAAGGAATTACTGATTCAGATAGGAATGGGATTTTTCAATTTTCTAACATTGACAGGAACACTGTTAACCAGTGAGTGCTTGAATTAATGTTAAATGCTTACCAAATTAGCTTCCTTTGTATAAATGCTTACATTGCTATGTTCACTGTGTGGAGAGTTAAATGTATTTAGCTGCAATCAAATGATGGTTTTGAACAAAAAATTCTTTTATTTTTACTTCTAGTAAAGAAATGTCTTTTGTATATCAGTTGAATTTGATCCAGTTTCCACCTTAAGCTGTCTGGGATTTTATAAACCTTCTACTGTAGAGATAATTCTTTATCCCATGTCAGTGTGTGTCTAAAGAAAATATCAACTGTTATAATGTTGTTGTTATCACCTGCCAGTGCGAAACAGGAAGTCCCTGGATGAAGAATCCACAAAAGCACATGCTGCCATTTGCCTGCGCCGCCATTTCTCTCAAAGCCATCACACCCCAGGAAAGGCTTCATTCTTTAGCTTTGGTAAAACAAGTGAGTGTCCAAGAGCTGACTAACTCAAAACTTCTTCCAGAATTTTGCTCTTATTAATCCCCATCCCACTTACTAGCTTTTCTCTTTTTTTTATTTAATTTTTTCTTTTTAAGTTCCCACTCTTTAGATTCTTCTTCAGATATTTCTTAAATTCTATTCACTTTTTCCTAATCACATATTTTCTGTTAAGATTTCTTTTCTCAATGAGAGAGAGGATTGAGATGGGTACAAGAATTCAATTGTTACTGGAAATATTCAGAGAATTTATTTGCATTTAATTTAATTCAGAAGAAATGTCAATTGCTATTTATCTTTTGGACTCTCATCCTTTCCCTGACAACCTTTGTATCTTGTTCTTCTTCCTTTCCACTCCACTCTACTCTCACGCTGCTCTCTTCACATCAGTGTTCCCGTCCTTCTCTGTTCTTCTTTCTTGTCACTCTCTTCTTATGTAAGCCCCCTGCACACCAGTGGCAGTACTACCTTGCTTGGGGTGAAATGATTTATATATATATATATATATATATATATATATAATTTCATATCATAGACTTATTGAAACACATTTTTCTTTTACAACCTGGAAATATTTCACATGTTAAGATGGTGGTTATGGACTAGGGGGTCACATTAGTCATGTAGACAATTATAACTATAGAACAGTAACCAATGATTTTGAACAAACAAAATTTCCAGACCATTGGTCACTTAATGTAGAATTTCATTCTCCCAGTTGTAGCTTTGTGCCTGCTATGCTTAGCTTAAAAAAGAAAATACTGAAAAAAAAAAAAAAAAAAATCCAACTTTTTATTATGATTCTTGAAATTCCCCATTCTTTGCATATTAGATTGGAACAAAAGTTTGTAGCATTTTTAATAGGCGGCATAGCTAATTTTTTCATTTGTAACAAGAATTTGACATATATGCACATAATGAAATGCTTTTTTTATTTGTGTGTAGATTGTGAATTTTAAAGATTTGATGCTCTTATTTCCAGACAGGGGAAAAATGCTTTACAAATTGCAAAAGATATGCACCATAGCTGAAAAGTACTGCTTGGATAGCAGTCAATTAATTGCCATATGTGATACACACTTAGACGATCATGACTGAGACAGATTTTTCTGCAGTAAACTGGTTGCCAACCAAGGTTATAGAACCCATTCTGTCCTGCTATTCATCAACCCATAACTGAAGAGAGAAGAGATGGATTAATACCATTCCCAAGAATATTTGTGCATAAGTGAATGAAACTAATTCAACTGGAATTCAAACTTGGCTCTCCAATTTCTTATTTGGAGCTGATATCCATTAGTGAACTAATGTGCATTGTAGTGGAAATCGTGTATAAGGTCAAGAACGTTGACAAGTCTGCAGTCATTGATGCTGACTAAATCAAAATGGCAATTAAAAATAATACACAACACATGATCTTGCAGAGATAGCACCTAACCACCACCATATTATATCAAGCATTTGTAAACACTTGAATCAAGACGAGATCATGAGACATTCGAATCTTATGGGCAGATTTAAATCTACAATTTTTGGTTCCCATCAAGGCGTGCGTGAGGGGTCAATTAAAGCTGATGAATTGTTTAAATATTGTCGAGTGAAAAAGGTCCAGATGGCAGAAAGAAAAGGTGGTTTGCACCAAAAGAAGGTAATGCTTTGTCTAGGATTGGAAGGGTATTGTGTATTACAAGCTCCCAGCTCGACTGATTAAAAGTTTTAATCTGAAAATCACTAAGAATTGGCTGATCAGAAGGGTATCTTTCATCAGGACAATGCACTTTGTAAACCCATGGGAGATTGCTACGGCTTGGCTAGGATATCCCACTACACTCACCGTACTCTCCTCTGACTGCTTAACACATATTTTGACCTCTTACATGGAAGCCTGTAAAACTCACTCCAACCTATACCATGCTTAAACAGACCCCATGAATATCAGCTCCTCTAAGTCCCACTGTTTGGGGGGGGACTTCTTCCATTATTTTCAATGATTTCATCATATATTATGGTAGAGTTTACAAGGGGTGGGTTGAATGCTAAAGAGCTAAACATGGAATCATGAAGTGATAGAATGGCACATCATTAAAAAAATCAATGTAGAAATAGAGTAACAAAAAAAGAAAAAAATGCTAGATTTCTCTTGACACAATTCAGGGTGCGATGGCTAAATTGTTGTCTAAATTAGGCAAATTGAAAATAACACTGACATCTCATCTTAACAGTTATATCTGCCAAAGTTACACAAAGATATTTTGAAATACTAAAGAGTAAATTTATCACAATAAAATTCCCATTAGCTTTAACCACAGCCTCCAGATGACTTCAGAATCTCCTGCAACTCTTCTGAACAGTCCTCTTGTTTAAGTTAGTGAATGTTACAATAATCCTTGCCTGCAATTCATCTTTGGGCAGTTAGTTGACCAGATGTAAAAGGTGATGTGGTCGCAGAAATTGTCTTAGAGCCATGACTGGGTTTTCCTGCTTCTGTGACATGGTGCAGAGACCTAGGGTTTTCCCCTAGCCACCTTCTTGACCCAGGGCAGCACTACCTTCTCAAGGCACTTTGATATAGGCCTTTGTGGGAAGATGAATAGAGATGTAATGTTGTGATCACTCCAAACACCATAACATTGCCTGGATATATCATCCAACTCTTTCTGAATTCTCTGCACTGTCCTTAGATTGACACCCAAACACACTGAAATTTTCTTACTGAGGTTTCCGGCACCAATATCAAGCTTCTGGCAGTGTGAATTATGTTGTGGTGCTCTTTTTCTCACAGATGATGCCCAACTGACCCTACAAGTGCAGTCAACAAAATCAAAAACAATGCACATGCGTAAAATGAAAAATATAAAATGGCCACAATTTACCCATCACACCTTGCAACAAATTTTTTAAAAATAACTTAAACTTGACACAACATGAATTTTGGGATGCCCAGTTGGGTGGCGGGGAAGAAATATTTTGTAGATTTATAAAGTTTACTAATATTCTCAGCTTTCACTTCTGCCCAAAATCACCCCACCCAAACTTTATTTTTAAAATGTCTTGCATATTCTTGTAAAACTACAAGTTTCATGCTGTCAGTAGAATTTTGGCTGCTGAACACACTTCTGTTTGTGGTACAGTGTTACAAATTTCTCAGTCATATCACTGGTTGGGGTTTGAATCAAGGTAAAAGCTAATATTTTTGCTTTTTTTTTAAATCTATGTCATCTGTCTTCACTCAAAGAGTACTAAAAAAAAATTTTTTTTTTTCAAAATTTAATGCTTTGCTAAGCTTTTAAACCTTTTTTGTTTTTATTAACCATCACCAATTTTCTCTTTATAAATATTTTATAATCTGAGTTTCTATTTAAAAAAAGTCTTTTTTTTTTTTTTTGTAAAAAGTAATTACTTTAACTTAGAATAAATGTAACCAACATCCTCCACTCTTTGCTGGTAAGAAACTTCTCCCAAGCTCTTATCTGGTTAGGTGTTAAAAAAAAAAAATCTATATTATAAAAATCGTTAAATAACTTGATGTTGGAATAATCAAAAATTAACAAAAAAGACGAAAAGGATTATCTGCTAGCTGTTGGCCTACAATGAATGACCAGAAATGCTTCAACTTTTGAGTAATTTCTCAAAATATTTCCTTTTCCTTGTTTAAAACTTGGATTTACATCTGAAACCTTTTCTTATAGTTTAACTTATTTTTTGGATTTATTTTTTCTTTCTTTCAGAAAACAAGACCGAGGCCCCTAAAACTCCATGAATAACCTGATGGAACAAAGCAGTACTTTCCCCCTTCCCTTTCTTCTCACTCTTTTTTGAAACCAAACTGGATTTCGTATTTTCTACAACTGACAGCTTTTACTTGGTTGGCATAAAATCAATTTTGCTTTCATAACCTTAAAATCATCTCTGAAAACTGAGAAACAAGATGAACCTCCTCACCTGTGAAGTTTTTGTAAACAATTATTTGAAAGGGGCATCTTTCTCTTCATCAAAATTGGCCTCAGATCAGCAATAAGTATTGACTTTCAAGATTTAAAAATAAAACACCCTTAAAGTAATGTTTAATTTTTTTTTTTAATCAAAATAAAAACTTAAAATCATTGTTTTTCTGTTGATTCCATCATTTCATAGCATGAAAAAAAAAATTTGATTGCTAAATGCCAATTAACAAGTGTTGCATTACCTATCTAAATTCTATCCACACATTGTATCTTGTTGTTGCAATTTATCTATTTTTAAAAGATTTCATTCCAAACAAGGCAATAAAGTCACCAAGACGCATGAGGTTACTGAATGTTAGAGAATGTAAATAAAACTACTATTAAGGAGAGAAAGGACAATAAAAGAACAAGAATTAAGCAGACAGTAGATTATGACTATTCCACAAGCAAGTAGTGCAAAGGAAGAAGCTATTAGCAAGGAACTTAGGGTTACGTCTTGCCATCAATCTAGTACTATGTTTAAATTCATAAGGTTTAGGTACCATAGAAGTAAGTTTATCAAAACTATTATCATGAAAGTATAGAAAAGACATAGGGAAGCTGAAATGCCAGATTAGGACCAATAACATTGCATTGAATTTTATACATCTAAATAGATGTAGCAGCAAGAACAAATAGACTTCAAATATGTAAGATATTTTCAGACAAGAAAAATTGTCTAGCACATATTTGATAAGGAGAGATCGATTCATGCCTTTTTAAAAGGACTTGCAAATGCAACTACTTGGCATTTTCTGGGCTGATAACCATTTATGATCACATCCATCATGTGTGCATTCTGTCATCTTAAAATTACAAATGAATAAAAATGGTACAACTTTTAGTGATTCTGATCACAAAATCTTCTCAAATGTTTTCTATTTGCATGTAAAACCAGTACTTCATTGCTTTAGACCATAAAAATGGTTCATTTATATTTTTTTTTTAATCAGTTATTCAACTGAGTATTGACAATATCTGTCTATACTTTTGAGATGAGATAGTATTTACACTGTTCGAACTGTCTTCATCTTTATTACCATGTTTATGATGTTTTGACCATTGAATTTTAGCTGTTAAGAATTTTTGTTTCAAAATTCCTAGCACCTGCAGAAGGTTGGAGTGTACAACATAAACATGGCAATAAAGATGAGGACAACAGTAAATAATGAGTATTGACAGATCTTTCAGAAAAATAAAACTATCTTCATTGTGTTTGACATGTTCTATATCAATAATAGCCTCTAACCATGTAAAATCTTCAATAGCTAGAGAACATGTTGCCCTAAAACAGGGCATTCCCAAAACACTTGATTGAATTGTCCAGTGGGGTGTGAGAGTTGAAGGTGGTTTGACAAAAACTTGATTTGGAAGTAGAAAATGCAGACACTAAATCTCACAAGACTGACTTCTTTGTATGTGGACCACAAAGTTAAATCCTCATTCAAAAATAAAATTATCTGACTATTGGAGGAATTTAAATACTAAATAGTGCAGCATTTAGGCTATTTTTGCAATTCATACTTGGTTATACCCAGGCAAATCCAATTCTAATGAAGCAGAACAGACTAAAGCTGGAAGAGTGTGCTGACTAATGACAAAAAAAAAAAAAAAATTCCAGCCAAATATGAATGTCCTTTCTATTACACATCAAACACAGTGACTTCTTCATGGAATTCTTGATACCTCCGGCATACACGAAACAAAATTAAAAAAAAAAAAGTTTTCGGGTCACCTTGAATGGAATGACAACATAAAGATGTGATTTAAAAAAGAAAAAAAAAAAACTAAATATATCGGCTTTTAGTCATTGTTTTAAACATTTCAGTAAAGATAATTACCATTAATAGAAACTTTCTAAAAATTGTGAAAAATCAAAATCTAGTTGCCACCTCTTCTATAATTAAATTGAACCCTATTAATCTTACTCTTAAGACAGGTTGAGAGATTCTTGAAAAGAAAAAGTTTAACACCCTCTCCCTAAGAATCTTGCAAGTAAATTTTGTTTATTTATTTAACTTCTGTGAAGCTTTTCCAAAACTGATTATTTTAACTCGCATTTGGTAAAATCAGTTTAAAAATTTAAGTTCCTGATGTTAGACAGACTTTGATATAACAAAGATATATTCAATGCAACAAGAGCAGACAGGTTAAAATTCAAAGTACATATCAGTATTATATTTTGATTTTAAACTATGAAACTAGTTTTAGATTTTCTACCAAAATAAGTTTTTTCACGTGCAACTAAAATTAAAATGTACACAAAGTATATAGTAAATTGTTGCCATTTTTAATTTCACATATGCGTGTTTTTGTCAATTGGACACCATCCGAGAAAAGGAGCTGCATGACACAATTCACTGACAGAGATTTCAATAACAGCATGCTGTACTATGTGATATTTGTGCAAAAGGCGTCAGTACAAACATTTCAGTGTTTGGGTATCAATCTGAAGGCAGACAGAGGAAAGAGTTGGAGGATATATCCAGTCAATATCATAGTGTTTGGAGTGATCACAATATCATGCCTTCATTCATCTTCTCATGAAGGCCTACATCAAATGCCTTGAGGTAGTGCTGTCCTCAGTCAAGAGGGTGATTTACTGGCAACAGAACTCAGTTCTCCTGCTTGTGCAGTCATGGCTGTTAGACAATTTTTGTGACCACATCACTCCCTAAATCTGGCCACTTAACTCTTCAAAATGCAAACCACTTGGAGTTTTGTTGGTTTCAATTGCAACCCATACAATAATCGTGTAACACCAAAGATAAATTGAAGGCAAAAATTATGGCAGCTTTCATCAACTTTAACAATGAGGCCATCCAAAAAAGGTTCTGAAGTCTTCTGGAAGCTGTGGTTGAAGCCAATGGTGATTTTATTGAATAAATTTACTCTTTAGTGATTTGGTAAATAAATAAAATATCAGTGTTATTTTAATTTTTGCATAATTTAGACAATTTATCCATAGCACAATGTATACAATTTTACTTTTTTTATTAAAATAAAATTTAAAAAAAAAAAAAAAAAGATCCTTTTTAACCTAAAATTGTGACAAGTGACTTTTTTTTTATTACCATTATTTAAAAAAAAAAAAAAAAAAATTTCTTTTTTTTCTTCAATTTTTTTTTCCAGGACTAAAATTCATTTTTTTCTTTGAACTTAATTTACTTTTTCTCATGGGTTTCAATTTGGATTTTCTTTTTTCAGATTTTCCAAGCTTTTCAACTTTGGAAGATTTTTTGGCCTTTAAAAATTTCTCTTTAGACTGTTTCCCTAGGTCATTGCCAATTTTTGTTTTTTTACTCATTTTTTCAGGCTTCAGTTCTTTCTTTCTTTTTCTGGAAAACAGTTCTGAAAAAAAAAAAAATTAAAAATGGAAAATACTTTATTTCTTTATTGCAAAATTCAAAGAAGTTAAACTGAGAATTTAAATAAGTTTTTTTTTTTTTTTTTTTAATTTATAAAAAATGTTGCTCAATATAATTTCTCCCTTCATAGACCTAATCATCTCTTGCAATTTTTTTTTTTTTTTAAATTTCAAATTATTCCACTTACCTGGTTCTGGTTCTGCTTGAACTTCTTCCCTATAATATTTGATGTCATTCTCAATGTCATCTTCAATGGTTTCAGCTTTCTCTTCTAAAACACACAAGTTGTAATTGGTGATTAATTTTTTTTTTTAATAGTAATAATTATAGCTGTTCATTTCTGAAGATATTTTTATGGCACAAAACATTAGAGGTGAAAAAATAAGCTACCTACTTTTAATAATGAAGATTGGCAACAGCAAGAAATCTACTGAACAAGTATTAACTTCTATATGAGAGTTTTGAAATGTCAATGTAAAGGGAGATAATCCCAAAATCAGAAATAAAATTGAGCATAGACACTAAAATGAAAACGTTTTTCAATGCCAATCTCATTTGGAACTTGGGAAAAAATATATATTATCATATACTGAACAGTCTTTTCTTTATTAACACTAAATGTTTTAAATGATAAAAGTTAGAGGCAAGATTAATTTTTTGTAAAATATCAACTTACTGCAAATTTTACTGAAATGAGATTTGGGGGGGGGGGGTAGACATACCTTCCAGTTCATCTTCCTTCAATTTCTGTGCTTTCTTCATTCCTTCAAGAGAACGTTCTTTATGCTGTGCCATCAAACGAGCTTTTCTCAATACATTCTCTTGCTGTTCTTTTTTACGTTTTTCTTTGAGTTTTCTAGAAGAAAAAGAAAGTTATTTTTGTTTTTTTTAAATTTAGGACAAACATTTTCCCTGCTATAATTTAAAACACAATATGATGTCATATTTATAACAGCTATATTTATTATGACAATTATAAATTTATATTATTTATAACCGTCACATGAACTGACCCCCTCTACTTACTAATGACTCGATGTTACCATAAAAACTAAGGCCTAGTTGTTTTAATACATGGCTTTTATTTTTTATTTTTTTTGTTACATTCATCAGCTTAATTGTTGGGTTTATTGGACTTAATGATTTAAAAAGCAAAATTCTTACAAACTGTAAAAATGACACATGACAACGGACTTAATAAAAATTTTAGGCAACAAATACTAATTTTTCTTTTATAAAACTATATTTCAAACATATGCACCTTAGTGGGGGGTGCTAGAGGGTGTCATCAGTGATGTAATTGCAAGGATCACTAGGGGGTTTCAGGTCTTTCAACATCATACCCCCCCTCACCGCGCCGACAAGAGATGATCAGTTTTTGGTCCACCCTCGATAAGCGCTTTCAGACACTGGGAAAATTACATTTGGGCCCGGTACGAAACCTTGCAAGTACTTCTGATTGGCGACAGTCAGAGCCACTTTCCATTTAGAGGTGAACTGTACATGAGCTCGTCCGAAAATGTGAAACAATTTACCTATTGTACGGCTATTTAAAAAAAAAAAAAGGAAAAAAACTACTACGAATTACTCACGATACATTAATTTAAACTTATTTATGCATTTTATCTTATTTACGAGTACTAATAAAATGAAGAGAAATCAGAAATGCAGAATTTCGGGGAATTTTAGCTAACAATTTGTTTTGAAATCCAGGCACTCGCCCTTTTGATCCATAACCAATTACCTGTTCTTTCCACTGTTTCGGTTATGGACTTGAGTACTTTCCTTTTTTTTTTACTCCCACTATCCCAATATCTGTTAAGGCTTTGCATAAGGACCTTGCTGCAAATCCTCTAGTCCCCACTTCTATAGGAGTGCAGCTAGCCCTCCAGCCTTTAACCCTGCAAATCTCCAGCAGTTCGTCGTATTTTAACTTCTTCCTTTCATGGGCTTCTTCTGCATTTTCTTCCCAGGGAACCGTCAGTTCCCACAGAACTATCTTCTTCAAATTATGTGAGAAGAAAACTATATCTGGGCAAAGTTTTGTGATGTCAGTTTGCTCTGGAAATTTCAATCTTGAACCTATATCGGTCCTTAGTTCCAAGTCTGTTGCAGCAGATAGCAGGTTTGGATTTACCTTTCTATTTCGTGGAATTTTTGCACCCGCTTTAATAAATTTTATCTGCCTTGTGCCTGGGTTGTAAACATTCTCTTTGATAGTATTTTGAACTATTTTCACGATCTCTCAGAATTTTGTCATGGCACCACCTGTAACGCCCATCAGCTAGTGCAGATTTACAGCTACTCAGGATATGTTTTAAGGTACCTTTGTGCCCAGAAAAATGACAATTTTTAGGCAACAAATACTAATTTTTCTTTTATAAAACTATATAGTAAACATTCTTATAAAATTGATTATACCTATATAATCTTCATTCAATCTTGAAATTACTTCAATGATAGAGGAGAGTAACAATAAGATTGTTTGAATGCTATTGTATTATCAAAGCTCATTATTCAAAAGATTGAATATATATATATATATATATATATATATATATATATACACACATACAAACTATATATATATATATATATATATATATACACACATACAAACTATATATATATATATATATATATATATACACACATACAAACTATATATATATATATATATATACACACATACAAACTATATATATATATATATATACACACATACAAACTATATATATATATATACACACACATACAAACTATATATATACACACATACAAACTATATATATATACACACACATACAAACTATATATATATATATACACACATACAAACTATAAACTATATATATATATATATATATATATATATATACACACACACATACAAACTATATATATATATATATATACATACACACATACAAACTATATATATATATATATATATACATACACACATACAAACTATATATATATATATATATATATATATATATATACACATACACAACAAACAAATTATGCAAAAATGAAAATAACACTGACATCTCATTTTAACATATTTATCAAAATTACACAAAAATATTTTGAAATAGTAAAGAGTAAATTTAGTCAAAATCGCCATTGGCTTCAACCACAGTCTCCAGACAACCTCAGAATCTCCTACAACTCTTCTCAACAGTCTTGTTTAAGTTTGTGAATGCTGCAATAATCTTTACCTTCAGTTGGTCATACAAAGAGTTTTGTTGGTCTCTTGCTCAACTGCATCCCATACATAATAATCAAAGAAGTTGCAGTCTGGGGCACCAGGTGACCAGATATAAGTGGGGATGTGGTTGCAGAAATTGTCTGACAGCCATGACTTGGTTCTCCTGCTTGTGCAGAGTCCTGTTACCGGACATAGGGTCTTCCAGTAGCCATCCTCTTGATCTAAGGCAGCACTACCTCAAGGCACTTTATGTAGGCCTCCAATGTTAAATCTGAGGCCCTGTGGGAAGATGAATGGAGGCATGATCACTCCAAATACCATATTGACTGGATATATCATCCAGCTTTTTTCTGAATCCTCTGCACTGCCCTCAGATTGATATTCAAACACTCTGAAATGTTCATACTGGAGCTTCCAGTGTGAATGCCAAGCAATTCAGCATGCTGTTTCCAAATTTCTGGCAGAGTGAATTGTGTCATAGTACTCCTTTTCTCAAAGATGGTTCCCAACTGACCCTACTATACTGTGCCATTGACAAAAACAAAAATGCACATGTGCAAAATTAAAAATATGACATGCCAACAATTTACCCATCACACACTGTGTGTGTGTGTGTGTTACGTAAAGAGAGAAACCTCATATGTTCTTTTATGAAATGTATTTTATTTTTTATACTTTGCTACACATGTTTCTGATCTTGCAATCTTCATCAGGCAGAGAATGATTGTTTCCACATATTAAAAGGAATTATTGTTTGTGCATGGTAGTAGCTTACACTTTCTTGTACTATGAGGGAATCTTTTATAGCTTTAAGGGGTAATAAAATAATTTAGGATGGCAATGGAAGGTTTTGTTTTTATTTTTTTTTTATTTATATATACATAGACACACACACACACACACACACACATATATATTACACACACTTCCTATGTTGCGTAGGATTTCATGTGTGCCACTGCATTCATTCTTGTTAGTATGTGTATATACGCCTGCATGCATGCGTGTGTGTGTGTGTGTGTGCACGTGGTTCGACTAGTGTATCTGGTTATTCTGTGTGTGTTATTCAGTGTTTTTTTCTATAATGACATCACAAACCCCCACATCTTTTTTTGTCACATTTTGTAATCCCCTGTATCATGTTTTGGCTAAATTTGGATGAGATTAATACGTGTTTCAGATTTTTTTGGTTGGTGTTTGCTCTTAATTATTTTGGTCGTTTTTAGTAGGTTTTCCATTTTATCATTTGTGTTAAGTAGATCTAAATTTTTTGTAATTTCTGTAAATAATTCTAGATTGTTCCTGTTGCATCTTGAGATATATGCTACAGTCTGATGTTGTGTTTCTTAGGGTTTCATAGTTCGTCTAAAGGTATTTTTTTCTGCCAGTTCAGAACCTTTGTTTATAAGTGTTGTGGGATAGTCTTGATTTTTTTTTAGAGTTTCATGTAGTTCTTCTAGGTGGATTTTTCAGAGGTCTTTGTCAGCTCCTATAGTGCAAACTTTACATGCTAGGGAATAGGGGATGAATTTTAGGCAGCTTTTTGGATGATGGCACTTGAAATGAAGATATTGTTGGATGAATATATCTGTGATTATATGGTTGTTTCTATAATCACAGATATCTGTGATTATAAAACATACTAACAATGACCAAAATAATCAAGAGCAAATGCCAACCAAAAAACCTGAAACACGTATTAACCTCATCAAATTTAGCTAAAACAGGGGGTTACAAAAAGTAACAAAAAAAAGATGTGGGATTTGTGATATCATTATAGAAAGAAACGCCTACACTTTTGAAACTCAACACGGACATTCACAATAAACAAAAATGTGGTATATAAACTCAAGTGCACAAAATGCAGCAAATCTTATATAGGGATCAGCCAAGCACTAGACAACAGAGTTTCCCTTCACAAAAGCAACATCAAATTATCAAACAGAAAACTTTGTATCACAACACATCTCCGAATGTAATCAAGGTAAATTTAAAATTATACCATTATATCAGACAGACAATTATTCTTACCAACAAATACAAGAAGAAAACTTCATAAACAAATTAAAACCAGCACTAAATAGATACCCCTCCCATGCACACAGAATGACCAGATACACTAGTCAAACCGTGTGCTCACATACATGCAAGCACACACAAGTATGTACATGTATTAGCAAGAACGAATGCAGTGGCACAGACATTAATTTAAAAAAAAAAAACAAAAAAAAAAAACCTTCCTCCACCCAATATTTGACCCATCATAAATTATTTCATTACCCCCTTCAAGTGGTAAAAGATTCCCTCACAAGTACAAAAAAGTGTAAACTACTACCACAAACAAACACGACAATCACTGAAAACAGAGACTATAAGAATAATTCCTTTTAATGTGGAAACAACCACTCTCTGCCTGATGAAGGTTGTGTGACCAGAAACACATGTAGCAGAATATAAAGAATAAAATACAAAAGAACTTTTGCAGTTTTTCTTTTTATTTAAAATATATACACTTTTCTCTCATTGGAACCACAATAACGTCCCTGTTATATATGATGTGATTGGGAGACCAGTGAGAGTAGATAAATATTATTCTATGTGCAGTGTGGGTGATCATGATCATAACATTCCCAATTTTCTGCCATTTGTAGCTCTTAGTCAAATTTACCTTTTTGCTATCTCTTTTTCCAAATTTTCGTCCTTCAAACCATTTACACAAACTCATTAGGTAGGCTTATTATGCACTCATGCCTTTAACATATCCTGTGAGTGTTAAATTTTTCAAGCTTTTTTTCTACTTTATGTATCCTGGAAATTTTAGCTTTCTTTCTGATTCTATGCATAAGTACCCTTTTTGTTTTAATTTTCTCTAAAGCTTTGTCATTGCTCATGTCTATCCCATTCTCAGTATCCTTCTGTAGAACATTTCTGTCTGTCTCTGGTCTCTTCTTCATCTGTGAGATTGTCTAACATTTGCTGTAGGATAAAAGGATTGATATTGCATAACACTTCAGTACTCTAACAAAAATTTCCTGTTTCATTTCAGCTTTGGAAAATATGTGCACCTGGGATGGGTAATAATAGACAATTGAAAGGTGATGGATTTTATAGTCACTCACTCACTGGAAGCCTGATGTGGTTGACTAGCTGACATTTCATTAAATTTATATTAAAAATAACATTTGCAGAAAAATCTGACAATTATTTTATTTTATAAAAACATATATCAAAAGAAAATTTTCAGTGATCAATTTTTATTATTTACAGCCAGACTAATGTCTTTGTCCAACATTAGTCTGTCTGTTGATCCAGGTAACCTTCAAGGAATTTGAAACATAACCTGAAGAAGGACTAGGGGACAATAGTTGAAATATAATGATAACAAGAGGAAATTAGTTTCACTGTAAATAATAAAAATTCCTCATCCCAGAAATTCTAATTATTTTCAGATAAAGTTATATCGTTGACTAAAAAAGAAAATTGTGCTGTTGTTTTAAAACTCAGTACACCTCACATTAAATGTGCATTGTGGCGCAGTGGATATGGGAAATTGGAGAGCCAAGTTCAAATTCCAATGTAATTTATTACATTCAGTTATGTTCAAATATTCTTAGGAAATCCGTCTCTTCTCGCTCCGGCTATGGTTTAAATAATAGAACAGATTGCTTTCTATAGCCTTGGTTGGCAACCAGTCTACCACAAAAAGTAAGGGCAACCTACTGCAAGAAAATCTTCTGCCCAATCAGTCACGTCTCTTTTGAGACATGATCGCCCAAGTTTGTATCACATATAGCACTTAACTGACTGACACCTCAGATTAAACCTTAGATTATATAGAATATTAAAAAAAAAAATCAAACTGATACAAACATAAGCACAACTTTGTTTTGTAATGTGTTAGTTGTAAAATGAAGTACATTTTTATAAATTGATTTTTAAAGAATTTTCTTTAAATATTTATATTCATTCAAACAAATTGTCTCCTTAAAATAACTTATAAAAATATGAAAAGAATACCAAGTAACAGTTAAAAATAATTTTTTTTAACTTTTCATTACATTAATTTCTGATCTAGAAAAGCAAAGAATTCTGAAATTCAGGTCTAACTCTAGCTTATATTTTTTTTTAAATAAATGGTCCCATATTTGTGACACTTAATTGACAATTTCTTTCTTCCCAACTTTCAATACATAGAACACAAAGTACTTAAACCTACTAAAAATAGTTTTAGGTCAGAAATTTTTAAATTCAGCTTTGAATCTTCAATTGCTTCCCAACTAAATCCCAGAAGTATTTTTTTTTTAAATAATTATAGCTAACTGGATGCACGCACGCACACACACACACATTTAATCCTTTCATGTTAATTTAAAAATAAAATTATTGAAAAGATATTACTGTTTTTCTTCTTTGCGTCTGACAGCCGCCTGGATGTCTTCAGCTGATAATGTCTTGTAGCTGTGATAAAGGACTTCACCAGTGCAGACTCCTTCCTCTACTTTTTTAAGTTCAAGAGTCATACGAGGACCAAGTTCTGACAACCTTAAAAATAAACAAAACAAAAATGAATCAACATCAAATTCTGCACATTTTTATTCCCAAATAAAAATCATAATAATAATCATAGTAGTAGGGCTACTGGGGTGGCTAGGTAATCCTTTTTGTAGGTGCCTGCTCAATACCCACAGAGCACACTGTAGTTTATTTTGCAACTATGATGAGCAGACCTTAGTTACAATTTCTTGCAAAGAGTGCCCAATCTGGTGTAATCTGCAATTTGAACAAATGCCAGTAAGCTCAAACCTTCAATCAAAATGACTTTTGTGTTGGGTGGTAACTTAATTACTTAGAAATATTGGTTGATGAGGAGCAAGATCAGGTATTTTCGGAGAGCTATAGGTTTGTAATGGCACAAAATATAATTAAAATGACAGATAGATATAAAAAACAAAATAAATAACATTATCGTAAAGTGGTAGTATCATAAAAAAAAAATCACCCGAACTAGATTATCATCCCTCTCTCATTATAGTCCAATTGAGGATCAGAAAGGTCACAACTAAAAATGAACACTAAAGATTAAACATTATGTAAAATATACAACAATTACAGGTTAATTACATTTATGCCTAACAACCACTCCTCCTGATTACAAAATTATGACTGATTGAAATTAGCCTTCCTCAGTACTGAAACAAGGCATATCATTATTTTTTAAACTAATGTCCAGCTATCATGAACCAATTGTATTCATACAGTTGCACAAATTACCCACCTTACCCTTGCAAATATTGGCTAGTATCTGTGGATTGATCCTTGCTTTCAACCTTTGACTCCTCATAAATTTTTGTCTTGCTTTCATTCAAAAATAAAAATAGAAATATAATTTACAATTTATCACATTTTTCTCACCTGATGGCACTTTTCATTGACACTGTATTTCCTTTGCCCGGGATTTTTTGTGGAAGAATAACTTCATTGTGTGGACCATCCATTTCTGCTTCACTCTCAGACAAATTGCCACCCCTACAACAACAAAATAAAAAACAAGTTATAGGATTGATTATCTATATTGTAACAATCTGGTTTTTGTATGTTTGTTACAACAAAAATGGTACATCCAAGCATAATTTATTAGCACAATACTGTTAAAATATTTTAACTTGCATAAAATTGTTAATTTGCTTGCATTATTTTCTTCAATTATGTTATACAGATAAAGTCTCTGTAGAACAACATTAGATCTGTCATCAACTACTGTCAGGTTAAAAAATGCATTTCTGCAATATTTTAAAATTTAAGTAAATAATATTTGTTTTGAATCAGATTAATTATACAGTAAATCAGCTAATATTCTTCAAATAAAATTTCAGAAAAGTATATTTTATTTTTGGAAGATTTTTTTTAATAAAGGGAATTACATTGTGAAAAAAGTTGACTAAAAGAGATAGAAAAGAAAAACATCAAATATTTTAGAAAAAAAAATCCTTCAAATCAATTTAATTTTTGAAATACAGCAAAGAATTTTCCTTATTAGAAATTTAATATATTGAAATTAAAACTAAAATAAAAGCTTCAAGAAAGATTTGTCATTTTTAAAAGTTCATTTTAAACCTTAACTATCATATATTTTGTGGAGGTCTCTAGTATAAAACAATGTTTTTTCTCTTTAAATTTGTCCAACCCCACATTTATTTAACCGAATCCTTGAACTGCTTGCACTCTTCCATCAGCAGCATACCACCACCAATAAGAATAAAAGACATATTAGTGAAAGATAAAATAAGAAAAGAAGTGTTAACTATTCACTATTCAGCCAACATGTCCTTTTGATACATGGATAGAGGAAAAAGAAACCAACTAGGAGCGATTGATGTTTAACCTAACGAAAGCTATAGAAGATGAAGGTCACAATCATACCCGTTGTCATCAAGGCACTTGGTATGGTGACTGACAGAACAGAGACAAGTATAAAGACCATTGGCATTGATTTGCCCAATGGAACTTTTTTTAACCACTTCATTTCAAGCAAGGCAATGAAGCCACTAAGATGCAGGGGAGGTAACACTGTGAGAGAATATGAAAAAAGAAAACATTATTAAGGAGAGACAATAATAAAAGAACAAGAATGAAGACAAGAGATAATGATTAATATTGCATTTAGATTTTTGAAGATCAAAGTTGACTGGGAAACAAGAAGCCAGAAGAGAATTTCACATGTGAGAAGTTTGATAGAAGAAATTATTAGGATAGAGCTTACGGTTACATCTGGCCATTTCAACTGTAAAATGATGAGACTTCCCAGGCAATCTAGTACTGTGCTTAAATTCATAAAGTCTAGGTACCATAGACGAAAGTTAATCCAAATAATTACCATGAAAGTATTTATAGAAAAAGCAAAAGGAAGCTATATTACAGCGGTGAGAAAGTGACTGAAGTTAAGACGTCAGGACCAATAACAATAACGGTTACAAGAATAATTCAAAAAGTAATGAACACAGAGTCAGAGGAAACTTGCATGATACCTGAGACTAATGGTTGTGGCCTGCTATTTATGCCTTATAATAATGTTTCAGAAAATACTGAAATAAAGGAACAACAATTCTATAAATAGGAAATAATTTGATCAAAGAAGTAGTTAAGTATTAAAAAAATTTTCCTACTTAGTAAGCTGGATGTTGATCTATAGAAAATCAATACTTTACCAATAGCTGTTAAAAAGTGATTTAGACCTAAACATTTTTAGGGTAACAACTTATTTCCTAAGCATATTTTAATGAGTACTTTTATACTTTAATCTGTAGCAACCAAAATCAAAATAAAAATCCTCTCCATTATAATACTTGTTTTATATATATATATATATATATATATATATATATATATATATATATATATATATATATAGATAGATAGATATATATATATATATATATATATATAAACATCTCAATAAATCCCAGACCTGACATAAATGGTGCCACTAATAAAAATCCATATTATTTTTATGAAGCACTAACCTTCAAATGGCACAGGACAAATTTGGGCCCAATCAGATTATTAGTTTACAAATTACAGTTATTTAAGTGAAGCTACTGTTGAGGTGTGCGTTGTGGTGCATTGGATATCGGCTCGGAACGAGAAATCAGGAAGCCAAGTTCAAATTCCAGTCGAATTCCTTGCATTCACTTACGTGCAAATACCCTTGGGAAAGGTATTAATCCGCCTCTTCCCTCCAGTTATGGGTTAAATAATAGGACAGATTGGGTTCTGTAGCCTTGGTCGCCAACCAGTCTACCACAGAAAGCAATGGCAACCTACTGCGGAATAATCTTGTGCCGAGTCAGTCATGTCTCTGAAGAGACATGATCACCAAAGCGTGTATCACGTATGGCACTTAACTGACTGACTGTTGCAAATTTTCAAAACAATAGAAAAATCTGAATTTTATGTGTTGATAAAGCATTGCTTTCTAATGGGAAAAATATTGTTCAAGCAAAGCAATGGCTTGATAAGTTATTAGGATTCTGCTCCATCAGAAAAAATGGTTAAGAGGTGGAATGCTGGAAAAAAAACCCATGAACTCATTTTGGTTGAACGTAAATTGAAGTTGCATAAGATAGCAGAGGAGTTGAATATATCAGAAGGCAGAGTATTTAACATTTTGCATGAACATTTGTCAATGTGAAAGCTGTGTTAAAAGTGGGTACTGCATTTGCTCTCAGTCAATCAAAAACAACAACTCATTCACAATTCAGAGCATTGTTTGCAACTGTTTCAACACAAGGAGTTTTTGCATAAATATGTGACAGAGGATGAAATATGGATCCACCACTTTACTCTGGAGTCAAATCAGTAGTCAGCTGAATGGACGGCAGCAGGTGAAAGCCAACCAAAGCGACCAAAGACACAAACATAAACAGGCAAGGTTTTAGCCTCTGTATTTTGGGATGCGCAAGGTATTTTGTTCATCAATTACCTGTTTGCAGACCTCAAAAGAATTCTCTAGGGAAAGAGATTTAGCTCTAATGAAGAAGTGATATTAGAAACTGGCATATTTTGAAGCCAAAGACAAATCATTCTACAAAAAAGAGCATCCAAATGTTTGAGAAGCATTGCAATCAATGTATCAATCTAGAAGGAGACTATAATGATGAGTCGAATTTTGCATAAAAGTTGTTGTTTTATTAGTTAGGTCAGAGATTTATTGAGTGATGTGTTATATAATAATAATCCTTTCAAATATTTTGCTGCCAT
Source organism: Ascarosepion bandense (assembly GCA_037127315.1). Classification (NCBI taxonomy): domain Eukaryota; kingdom Metazoa; phylum Mollusca; class Cephalopoda; order Sepiida; family Sepiidae; genus Ascarosepion; species Ascarosepion bandense. Next base: position 1,895,816 of record JBBBDQ010001834.1, on the reverse strand, counting down.
TTTTGATAGCAGGATACACTGTTAAAAAATAAAACAGGAAAATTTCTTTTCCTTTTTACACTACCCTTTACAAGGCCCAGAAGGTTATGTTAAAGGGTAGAAGAGGAGGATAACAATTGACTCTAGACGTGAACAGATCAAGATTGTAGTGACTGGGGAAACATCCTTTTGGATGTTTGCTCCACAAGGCAGTGATTTATGGGAAGAAGCTGTTTGAGTGAAAAATCACTTCTTGTTGATGAAATACAGAAGAAAACATATGCAGCAGAAATGGATTACCTCCCTTAGACATGACTAGGGTCACATGGTATGACTATAAAAAACAGCTTGATTTCAAAAATCTCTTCCCTGGACAGCTGCTTACCAGCATCTTCATAATTTTGTCACAACCATCAAGCACTTCCACACAAACAGGCACATATACACACAAACTTACTCACAGCTTGTAAAAATTGTTAATTTTGGGGAAATACATTGTAATTTTAAACAAAATTTGTTCATCATTTGCATGTTAAAAGTTTTGGTTGCTACTGTTGTTAGTTGAGCTAGAAGTACTTATTAGATGACATACAGAGAAAATATTACAGATAAAGTGTTGTTAACAGTATCTATAAAAATTTCATGTTTTCCTATATTTTGAATTTTTTAATAAATCATAATTCTTAATTTAATGACTATGTTCCCTGTGATTTCTACAACTGTAAAATTCCAGTGGAAATTCTATTGCATTGTTAAATACTTGCACATAACTTTTAACAAAAATGTTGCAGTGATAACCACAAGCATGAATACAGGTCATAATTTAAAAGAAGATTAATTTGTTTTTTACAGTTTATCAACCTTTTTGCAGGTTATTTAAGACTATAAAATATTTTTAGATAAGAATTTCGGAGAGATAATGATTTAGCGATACAAGTTTTACTAATTAATCCATAGCCAAGAGAGAGAAGAGACTGATTCATACGTTTCCCAATGGTATTTGCACATAAGTGAAAAGGAACCAAACTGAAATTGGAACTCTTCTCAGATTTCAAATTCTGAGCTGTTATTCATTACACCATCTAAACATCCAAGCACCTTGTATACACAAATAGCCATCTATCTAGGTACTGACCAGACTTCATAGTGCTTAACTTCAGTGATTGTATGAGAACTTGTGTTTCAATATGATATGGCCATAAGCTCAATTCAAACAAAAATCACTGATGTTACAGAGGGCATTTCATCTCAATAATAAATTTTTAGCAAGTTGAACAAAATATTGATTTTTTAAAGTTCACTAGATCATAAAAAATATATTTCTGTCTGATTCTTCAATCTTTTTATTTCAGTTAAATATTAAGTTAACTAAACGAGGGAAGAAAAGAAAAATTTTTCCACACACAACTTAAGATTTTGCTCATTAAATGATACTTTAGAAAATAATTTTAATCCAAGTTTAATGGAGATCAAAATCTTCAAAATTATACTTACATAATACTAGCATTGTATACATAAAAATGACTGGCTTATTTACACCTGAACCAACACTTTTGTCTAGAACCAAATGAATCTGTTTGCCCTGTGAAGAGGGTTTTATATGGCAGAGAGAGAGAGACATTACATTTTATATATATATAAATTATATTAAAAATATTTTTATCTTATCTTCCAACTTTTACCAACAGCATCAAGGAAAATGTGAAATGAAAGTTAGAAATCTACTTACATTTCAATATATTTGCTGACGTCTTTGTAATTTCCCAAGTTTGGTATCTTTCCTTTGATTAATTTCCTCACAGCTTTTCCAATTCCCATTGGCACTAAACCAATGTTGCTAAAGGGGAAAAAAATGCAAGAAATTCATTTCTTTTTGTTCCAAATCAAAAGTCTCAGCAAATGAAATGAAAATTGAACTAGTAATATTACCCAAGCCTTTTTTATCAAATAAAAAATTGTCAACTATTATTCTTCATTTTTTTTTATTAATTATATCTTTAATGTTAATTAAAATGAAAGAAATGACAGTTAAAAAAATGAAAACTGGAAAAATGTTTTTTTTTATTTTCAATAAAGTAAATCATAAACAAATATATATTTTTTAATAAAGTAAACTGACATACAAAAAATAAAAATTTTGATTTACTTTAAAAATACATTTCTTAACAATTTACTTTATTAAAAATAAGTAATAACAAAATGGGTTCATATTTTACATAATGCTTTTTCTTTTATGACCAGGTTTTTATGTTAAAACATGGGGGTGATGTCACAGGTCATTTTTTTGATGAGGGGGTTAAAATTCATGCAAAAAAAATAAATAAATAAATAATAAAGGCTCACACTATATAGGACATTGGTTTCTACACAAATATACAGTAAAGAGATAATTTGGATTTTACTAGCATACCAGAAGTACCCTGGTGCCCTGCACTTTCTATAAATTGAATTACCTTTTGAAATTGCATGGAGTTTGAATCCTTAAGGTTGGGTGAACCTAGGAGCCACAACCCTCTACTCATCGCTGTTAGAAAAATGAGAATGGAAATAAACCAACTGGACCAGGTGAGGCCAGATGTTGGCCCAAATTTAGCAATGGAATTCAATATTTAATACTATCTAACATTCTTCCTTGATTGTTAAAGTCAAGAATTCAGCTGTATATGACAAGTGGGTGACATCACAAAATCATTTTCTTTGACCTTGTTACTATGCATTAGACATGCAACCCAACACCCACAAAAAAATACATTCCTCATATCACAATGCAGTATGGGACAAATTGTAGCCGAGTAATTGACATCAACTAGTCCACTAGCCCTTGCAAAATATTGTCTAAGAATAATTTCATCAATTGAAAACATTTTGCAAACCCCAATAAGTTAAAGAGTTAGAGGTCAGGTTGTGGAGACCAACTTTGTTTACAGGCCTGAGATCAAAGTTTCCTGTCTGAATTGTTGAACCAACTACTAGCTATCAATCCAGAGCATTGCTGTTATTAGAAACCAGCTCTAGAACTGGGCTGTTGGAATGTCCGGACTATACTGACCAGTCTATCTGAAAACCTCCAGGATATCAGCAATTCCAGGAAAACTGCAGTTATAAATGCAGGAAACGTGTTTGGCAGACTCTGGATCATTGAAGGAGAGGGACTACATATCCTTCAAATGAACCCTGCCAACACGGTGTGGGCTTCGCAGTTAGGAACAGCCTCCTGAATATGGTTGAACCAGGTAGTAATGGTTCTGAGCAACTTTTCACACTACGGCTCAACACTACAGCAGGTTCTGTTACCCGCATCAACGTGTATGCTCCGACACACTCTGCCACACCAGACTCCAAGAACAAGTTCTATAACAAACTTCCAGCTATCATCAGCAGCATCCCAAACAAAGAAGAGCTTGTTCTACTGGGCGACTTCAATGCCAGAGTGGGTGCTGATCGCAACTTGTGGTCCTCGTGCCTTGGACAGTTTGGTGTCAGTAAGATGAACAACAATGGCCAGAGACTACTCGAGCTAATGAATCCTTGTCAGACAAAACGGCCATTAAGAACATTCTTCACACTTTCTCTTGTCACAACACGGACTGTGACACAGACCACTTCCTAGTGTGCTGCAAGATCAAGCTCGACACGAAGAGGTTACATCATGGCAAAAAACAAAGGAATCCTCGCCTTGATATCAAAAAGATTAGACAAGTAGAGTGAGCTGAAAACCTCACAAATCGGGGACACTGCCACAAAGAAGTGGGTTACTTTACAGGATACCATGCACTGCACTGCATTGGCCACTTTTGGGAGAAAGACCTCGAAGTCACATGACTGGTTTGAGTCAAAGGTCACCAAGATGACCCCCAACATTAAAGCCAAGCATGCCGCTCTAGCAGAGTACATGCAGTCACCCAACAATAGAAACCTTCAGATCCTTCAGGCTGTCAGGAGCAAAGCTTAGCAGACTGCCAGACACTGCACAGTGTACTGGACAGAGCTCAGTGAAAAAATTCAGACAGCAGCAATCACAGAGAATATCAGAGGAATGAATTATGGCATCAAGACAGCAATAGGACCAGTGCAGAACAACACAGCTCCCCTCAAATCCACCACTGGGGTAGTCATCACAGACAAAAGACAACAGATGGAGAGATGGGTGGGGCACTATTCCAACTTCTACTCTCAACAGAATGTTGTGACGATTGTAGCCCTTGATGCCACTGATGACGATAGAGGAACTCAGCGATGCCCTCGACAGCTTGACCACAGAGAATGCTCCAGGCAGTGAAGGAACTTCCCCAATCTTATCAAGCACTGCAAGACTATCCTATTGCTTCCTCTGCACGAAGTCCTCTGCCAGTGCTGGAAAGAAAGAGTTGTACCACAGGACACGAGGGACACTACTATCATCACTCTCTACTAGAACAAAAGTGAGTGAAGCAACTGCAACACTTACAGAGGCATCTCTCTACTCTGCGCCGTGGGCAAAGTCTTTACTCAGGTGATCGTGTTTTATTTGCAGAAACTTGCCAAACATGTTTACCCAAAGTCACAGTGCGGCTTTTGATCAGAATAATTGACAGTAGACATGCTACCCATGTTGGGAATAAGACTAACTTCCAAACTAGAAGTAATTCGACAGGCCACAGAATTGAGAAGGGTTAATCTGATAAATATAATTCTTAGTAAATAAATTCCACATTATTATTTTGACAAGCAAGAGTTGGCTGGCTGTTCTCAACATCACTTTGTTTTTTACTTTTCTAGTAACTTGCAATTTATTCTTTGAAAACATTTTGAACAGTTTCAGCAAAGACTTCCTTTGGTCAAAAACTTAAATAAAATGTTAGCAGGAGAAAATTGACTGGCAGAGTGAGATGCCCAAGTGAAGTCAAGAAAGGAGCTTACTAATAAAGAATTAATAAAGATTATTCAATTAAAACAGAATTTGTGGAAACAGAGAGAGTTTTTTTTTTTTTTTGAGAGGAAATTGATTATAGTTGTTCAAGTAATTAACCATCAGACCAACTTCCCACCCAATACCTTATGCCACAAACTACTTTTGATAAAATCCAAAGAAGAATCTGCAATAATATTGGTTCTGACCTGGCGTCTTGTCTTCAGCCCCTTTCTGACCATCGCAAAGCCGCTTTTCTGTGCTTTTTCTATAAATGGCAATTGTTCAAATGAGCCTTTCACTATGGTGCCTAGGATTTATAAATTTAAGTGCAGTACTAAATAGCCTCATCAATTTACAGTTGAATTGGCTAGATAGAACTGTAAGTTCTATGCTAACAGTTTCTTTTCTCACACATATTGCTTGTGGAACTCTCTTCTGGCCTTCTAGTTAACTTTGATCTTCAAAAATTTAAATGCAATATTAATCGTTATCTACTGTGTTCTTAATTCTTATTCTTTTATTGTCCTCTCTCTTTAATAGTAGTTTTTCTCATATGCATTTCTCATATCCTGATTACTTTTTTTTTTATTGTTCTTGCTCCTTAGCAATGTTTCTATTTTTCTAATTCTTTTACACCTAGTCACTCTCTATGTCTTAGTGGTTTTGCTACCTTACTTAGGGTAAATCAAAAAAAGTTAAAAAAGGAAACTAATAAGAAACATTAACTGTGATACTTATACTACTTTTTAACAATACTAACTTGATAGATACACAAAAAAGAGAAAGTGATATTGTATGAGTTTGAGTTTTGTTTAATGACATATCAACCTCTATGGATTATTTCATGTCAAAAAGGTAAGTTTTAAATTGAAAAAAAAAAAAATAAAAAGCTAATTAAGTCAGATTTTGATGAAAAAGTTGGTTATTGTTTTTTTGTTTTTTAGAAAAATCAAAATGTCTTCTGGTTTTGTATTTTTGAAAAGGTCCTTCAAATTGCTTGTCTGGTAGTGTTTTGATCGAGTTTGTCTGAAACTTACAATTAAGAGAATGTGTTTAACTGTAAGGGGTACATTGCACATCCTTTTTTAGGGGATATGAGTGGGTGACGTGGGTGTGATCAATACGAAGTCTGGAAAGTACCACTTCTTCCTTGCCATTTCTTCTGTAACCTGCCGGCCACTCACCAGTGGTGTGTTGTATATGGTGGAAGCTTATATTTGATCATCCCATGAATTTTGCCATTTGACATGTATGAATTTGTTAATAATTGGTTTTAGATCAGGGTATGGGATTTTTGTTTTGTCTGTCAGGAGTGCTTTTTTTTTTTGCAGCTTAGCCTGCCCTTTCATTTCCGTATATACCAATGACTTGGTATCCAGCTGAGGATGATACTATTATTTTTGGAAAGAGAGTTTGTTTTGTTTAGGAGTTTTGTGATGAGAGGGTTTGATGTATCTTTGTTCTGTAGTGTTAAGAGGGCTGATTTGGAATCTGAGTAGATAATAAATCTGGAAGATTGGTGGTTAGTAATAATGTTCATGGTGAGGTCAATAGCTGTGACTTCTGCACTATAGATTGATGATTCATTTGGGAGACATTTTAGTGATTCTTGGTTTTGGAAGATATCAGCACAACCAACTTTCTTTCCCATCAAAGAGAGAAGTTTGTTAGCTTCTATGTATAAGCTTTCTACCGGAGAAGTAAAAAAAGACTTCTATGGCAATAGTGCAAAGAGAGATCAGCACTTCTCACTACACCCTTTGATGAGTTCAAACAACTGTGGGGGTATGTTTTTATTTTCAGATTATGAAATGATTTTTGTTTCAATAGTAGGCCTGAGTATATTTTTTTGTTACTTCTGGTAGTAAGGTATTATTTGCTAATTTTGTAACTGACTTTGGTATAAAACCAAGATCAGTTTAAAAAATATAGAGCTGATAATTTTCTCTATAGTGAGAGATTGACTGCAGGCGGTCAGCCAAGTCGGTATCGATCACATTACAGATTTGCCGCTGTATTTTGTCAAGAACCCCGAGGAGAATAGCAGGGGCACCCGACCAGATGTGGCAGCAGTATTCAATACACGGGCGGACAGTAGATTTATATATGTGCAGGATAGATTCAGATGGAAAGAACTTCCGGGCCCTGCACAGAGAGCTGACTTTCATAGCAGCGGATTTAGCAATGGATTCGACATAGTCATTCCACTTGAGGTCCACTGAGAGTGTCAGGCCAAGCAGGCATAGTGTTTTACTCTCTGGGAGGCAAGCCTGTTCCATGCTAATGGGAGGGAGGTGCGGTTGTCTATGGTGGTTAATTGATAGCAGCTTCGTTTTGGAAGAATTGAATTTTACGAGCCATTTCTTACCCCAATCCACCACGGATTGGAGGTCCTTTTCAAGCTCGGCAGTGAGGTTCGCCTTGTCGCCAACAGCAGATTTTTGATCATGGCAAGAGTAAACTGTGGTATCATTAGCGTACATGCCTACTTGGGATTTATAGCATCGGGGAGATCATTGATGTAGATCAGAAAGAGCGTAGGACCTAGAATAGAGCCTTGAAGGACACCCGCGTTTGTAGGGTACTTCTGGGAGGCATGTCCATTTAATACCACCTTCAATGTGCGGTTAGAGAGGAATGACTGGATTAGGTTCAACAAAAGTCCAGTTATGCTATAGCTTCGCAGTTTCCATAGAAGGCCGGCATGCCAGACTCTGTCGAACGCTTTAGAGATATCCAAGGCAACAGTTCGGGCTTCACCATTCTTGTCGAGAGCCTGGTATATATACTCAGTGATGGTCGTTAGCATATCAGCAGTAGACCTGGTGAAGCGGAAGCCATACTGTTTGTCCAAGAGGAGCCTGTGGGCTGTGAACGGCCTCGGCGTTGATAATGGCTTCAAACACTTTGCCAAAGATCGGAAGAAGGCTGATAGGGCAGTAATTTGCGGGTCCGAGGGTTCTCCAGTGTCCTTAAATATAGGAACCACAGAAGAAGACTTCCAACAGGCAGGAAAGCAGGAAGAAGATAGGCAGAAGTTGTAGAGCTGAGAAAGGACAGAGGAGAGTTCAGGGGCACATTTCTTCAAGACTATGATTGGGATTCTGTCCCCACCACATGCTTTGTGAGGGTCAAGTTTTGAGATTATGTTAGAAATCAGCAAGGGCGTGATGTGGACGTCATTCAATTAAGCCTCAGTTCTAGATGGGAAGTCGGGTGTATAAACTCCAGACGAATTCAGACTCGAATTGGTCAAGAATCTATGAGCAAAGCATTCAGCCTTGTTCGCTGAGGAGGTGAGGACCTCAAACTCATTGATTAGTGGGGTATTGAGGACTTACTCTTGCTAAGCACGCTTTTACAGAGGCGCTAGTAGTCTTTGGCACCAAACTTAGAGGATGCTATGCATTGCTTCATTATTCTAGTACAATAAATGAAGGGAAGAGAGTCTCACATGAATCAAGTTTCAACATGTAGGCACTTTGGGGTTTTTGATTTTTCACTTGGGTTTTTTTTGTTTTTGGAATAACAGATTTTAATGAGTTCACAGACTGTGCACCTCACCCACCTCAAAGCCCCATGATGGGAAATGTCAAAAGGGAAACCCATTCGCCTTGGCAAATCAAGGTTACACAGTCAGTATACTCACACTGAGGAAAAGAAACAAATAATTTGAAATCACTAGGTTTTCATTTCCAAGATGACTACTCACCTAGTGTTGTATTTTTAAGGAGAAACATCAGTCCCTCTTGAGCATGACTGACCCTACAGCCACTGCTTTCTGATTTGTAATTCTACAAAAAAAAAAAAAAATGCAAAACCCTGAAAGAGGGCCTGACATGACCAGCCAATTGATTGGATCGGGCCTATCCAACTACCCATCTAGCCCAGTAAGGGCCAATGTGGAATGTTGCAGGTCATGTGTTCACTTAGGTAACCAGGTCACAGACCACTCGGCCACCAGGATCCCGTCCTAAAAGCATCACAGGTCATGACACACGACCAACAGTTGAACGGGAGGAGGGGGTCCCATCCCTCTACTAAGTGTATTCTACTACTCCAGCTGATAAGCCAGGGATGTTGTATGAGGTTGAAATAAGGTCATATCATGTTCATTAAATACAAGATATTTTTTCAAGCACTGCAGTAGCTTAATTACATATATTGACAAATGTGTTAAATCCTTTAAAGCAGAATCTTTTTGCAACAAATCAGCAATCAAAGTTAGCAACTCAAATATCTATTTCCTAAAATTAAAAAAAAAAGTCTAACTCATATTTACATTGAATCCATTTCTTTTGCACCAACATTATTTACAAATAAAAGTTATTAATCAACTAAACTTATATTTTAGAATTTCAATGTAAATTGAACTTTTCCTAAAGACTGAGTGGTTTGGTTGATTTGTTTAATGGTATATCAATCTCTATGGTTCAATGCCAAAATCTAAATATTTTTATTGTAACCTAAAAGGGTTAATGAATGAGAAATAACCAAAACGAAGGTTGGAAAATTAAATAGTAATCTTTTATAAATTCAATAAAATACAATACTTGCCAGCTGCATGAAGTAGATAACCACTGCTAGAGGTGAACTGCTAGACAGCAATATAAATCCCATCACAATAGTGTCCAACGTATTTATGAATTTATGATTAATTGATTGGTTGGTTGGTTGGTTTCGTAGCAGATCAACCTTTCTCATTATTTAGTACCAGAAAGAGTTTTATTGAACTTTTATTGTGAATTGTTTCTTTAGATGTGTAGGGATAGAATTTGTGATAGGTAAGATCAGAGAATGGTTAAGAGTTGTTTTCATTTAAGGTTAGTGTATATTTAGATTAGGGTATTAAATTTTGTTATATATGCCAGCCTCTTTCAGATATTTAAATATTTTGCTTTTGTTTGTTTGGAGAAAAATGTCTTTCAGGTTTATCTCCTTATAATATTTTTGGTGAATTTTTTGTAGGTTAACGCAGTTTGTTAGTATGTGTCTTATTGTGAATGGCTCCTGCAATATGCGTGGTTCTTTCTTTTTAAGGAGGTAACAGTCGGGAATGTGAGAATACCTATTCAAAGTCTTGTTATTATTACTTCTTTTCTAGACATTTAAATGTTGTGACTTTCCCCTACCTTTTCTTTTATTGTATGTAGTTTGTTGCTTGTAAGAGTGTTTCATAGGGCTTGCCACTTATTTGTTATATATTTGCTGGTTATTGGTTTCAAGTCTGTAAAGGGGATTTTATCATTTGATGGCTTTAATTTTAATGCATTCTTTGCTGCCTGGTCAGTTCTATTGTTTTTGTGCATGCCTATATGGCTGGGGATCCAGTAGAAGATGATGTTTTTGTTTACTGCATTGATTTTGTTTAAGAGCTTGTTGACTAGGATGTTGGTTACATCTATTTTTCAGTGATATGAGTGAAGACATAGAATCTGTGAAGATAATGAATTTGTTTCAGCTGTTTCAATTATATCTAAGGCTAAATCAATTGCAGAAATTTCTGCTGTGTATATGGATGCTCTATTTGGTAGGAGTTTTAAGTGTTCAGTTTTATTTGTGATAGCTGCACAGCCCATCTTGTTGCCAATTTTGGACCTGTCTGTGTATATGTGTGTATATTCTAGGAAGTTGTTTTGGATGATAAGGATTTCTTCTTGGAAGGGTTGGTTTTGTTTTTAGGGTATTTTTCTAAATTGAGTAATACCTTTGGTTGAGTTAGGAGCCAGGGAGAGGTCTTTGAGAGGATTTTGCTGTATCTATTTGAACATAATTGGTGAGTTTCTTCATTCGTATTCCAAATGTTTTTATGATTTTTTCTTTCATGTTAAACAGATTTTCATGTTTAGGATTGAAAGTGCATTGGTATGCCGGGTTGTTAGGATATGACTTTAGCTTTAGATAATATTGTATGGCAAGCTTTTCACACCTCAGTTTTAGCGGGGCTTCATTGCCTTCTACATATAGGCTATCAACAGATGTTTTGCAGGCTCCTAAAGCCAACCTTAGTCCTGTATGGTGAATGGGGTCAAGCATTATTATATATGATGTTTGGGTTGATCCATATATGAAACAGCCATAGTCAAGTTTTGAGTGCATAAGTGAAGTGATCGGTATAGTTTGAGGAGGGTTCTTCTGTCTGCTCTCCAATCAGTGTGGGCTAGTAGGTTTATAGCTTTATTACATTTTTTTTCAAGTGTTTAATATATGGAATAAAAGTAAGTTTGCTATCAAATATAATACCTAGGAATTTGTGTTCCTTGACAACTGGTATTTGGCTTCCATTCAGTATTAGTTTGGGGTCGTTGTGCATATTTTGGATTCTGCAAAAGTGCATACATTTAGTTTTTGTTTGTGGTAGGGTGAAACCATTTTCCTCTAACCATTTTGTTATTTTATTTTTACAGAGCTGAAGATTGTGTTCTATTGTTGGAATGTATTTAGATTTACAGCATATCAAAAAGTCATCCATGTAGAGGGAGCAGTCTATTCCTGGATTAACATTTTTTTATTATATTGTTGATTTTAATGTTAAAAAGGGTTACCGACAGGATGCTTCCCTGCGAGACTCCGTTTTCTTGTTCCTTCAGATCTGAGAGGGTTGTACCTATTCTTACTCTGAAGGAAGTTTGTAATGAAGATTGGCATTCTGCCTTTCAATCAAAGTTCTTTTAAGTCCTTTGTGACACCATACTTCCATACTGTGTCATAGGCTTTTTGGATGTCAAAGAAAATTGCTGTCAGGTGCTCATTTTTTTAAGTATGCTTCTCTGATGAAAGTTTCCAGGTGGATAAGATAATCTATTGTACTTCTACCCTTTCTGAATCCAGTTTGGACGTTATGAGTTGTTCTGATTCTAGATACCAGTTTAGTCTATTGTTTATCATTCATTCTAGTGTTTTACTTATGCAACTCGTTTGGGAGATTGGTCAGAAATTTGCTGGATCTGATGGGTCTTTTGTTTGTGTGATTCTTGTCTGGTTCTGCTGTATTAAATTTGGGAATTAGTATTATGATAGATTCCTTCCAAGAATTAGGTACATCCCAGCTGATCCATATTTGGATGAATATTTCGAGTAGGTATTTCAGTGATATTTCAAGGAGTTTTTTCAGAAGTTCATACGGGATTTCATCAGTCCCCGTTGATGTATCATGGGTTTTGGCAAGGGCTTCCTTAATTCGGATATGGAAAAGGTTTGGGATTTGAAGTTAATCTTTTTTCTTATCTTGTGTTGATCTAATTTTTTGGAAGTTTTTAGTTTGTTTCTCTAATGATGAATTTTTTAAAAAATTGTCTGCTAAAGTATTCGTAGTGTCACTTTTATTGGTAATTTTCTTACTATCTTTAGTGACGTGTGGTAGGGGTTGGTTGCTTTTGTTCCTTTTTATCCTTCTTATCACATTCCATACATAATTCCTCCAAGTGATTCGTTTTTGTTCTTTTATAGTGCGGCTTGCTATGGCTTTTTTATTTTTAAAGTAGTTTAAGTTTTCAGTTGTTGGACTCTTGCTTGTTGAATATACATAGGTTACTTTTGTTTATTATGTTTTCTATATTTTTTGCTTTTCTTGTTTGTGGCTGTTGAAATTTAATAATATGAGTGGTTTTGGAAGATAATTAGGTGTTCAAATACAAATTCATTTATTGGGTCCTTTGGTGGTATATATATATATATTGAGCATGTTGTTATTGTTTTGTGCAGTGTTGCTGATATTGCAATTGCTTGCATGTTTGTATTTATGTTTGTTTTTGTGGTATTTGGTTGTTTATTAGTATTGATGTACTTCCTGAGGCTCTGTCAGTTTTTTTTATTTATATAATTATAAGTTGTATAGTTTTTGATATTGATTGAATTGTTTTCTTTTAGTAAGGTTTCTTGTAGACAAACGGCTATTAGGCAAAAGGTCAGCATTAATAATATTAATTCATTTAAGTTAGCTTTTGCACCTCTAATATTCCACTGTAAAATTTTGTTGGTCATGTGTGTCTGGCCTTTGGTTTTCTATTGCCTCAGATCTGCTTGCTCACTATTCTACAAGTTTCTCTGTGGTGCCCAAATTTATGGCACTTAAAGCATCTCAGGTGGGGACAGGTATGTAATAGTCAACTTTTTGGATTATGTATCCAATTTTGATTTCTTTGGGAATTGTAGGAGTATTAAATGTTAGGATATAAGTACTTGTGGGTATGATTTGACTGTCCTTTTTATGTTGATCCGGACGTGATCTATTACTCCTTGTTTTCTCAAACCAGTTTTAATTTCTTCGGTTGTGGCCCAGGTTAGCTCATGACTTCTTATGATGCCTTTTGATGTGTTTAGTTTTTCATGGGCAAAGACCTTACATTGGTAGGTGTGGCATTTTAATTCTTAAGAGATTTTGAGCATCTCTGTAACTATCTACTTCAACTAGAAGATTTCCATTTTTAATTTTTTTTTTTTTTTTTTTTACTGTTTTGGGGTTACTCTTTTGGGATAGACTTTTTTCAATTAGAAATGGAGATAGAAGGAAAAAAGATCAGTGAACTAAGGTTTCAACAACTATGAATCTTGGGAAGTTTTTTTCTTTCTATATATTCAGAAGAATTGTTTTTGTCTGAGTTGGAGACCTCAGAAATATCGGAGTACATTCTTTTGGTTTTTCCATTCTTCTTTATCTGGTTCCTGGGTTTTTTATTGGGGTTTTCAGTTTCCATGTAAATATACTTGAATTTTTCATCTTTCTTGCTCCTCACCCTCCTCAGAGCCCAAATGTGGGAGATGTTATGGGAGAAACTCATTTGCCCTTTCATCTCATAGATACAATAAAAGGTATACTCAATTAGTTGAGTTTCTACTGTCATTTTCTGATTCTTCCTTCAGTTTCATCTTCTGAGTTTTATAGAAACATTGGGTAAGGAACAGTCATGTGGTTTCATCTCAATAATTGATTGACCCTTGCCACCACCTTCTAACACTTACTTGTCTGTATTTGTGGTAAGAGTAAAAAGATGTAGTATTTTTGGATCTTATTCTTGTATGTTGTGGTCGACATTTGCAATTGTGGCCTCATTGAGGGAGTTTTACCCTCTGCAGAGACGCAGTCAGCATATTCTGAAGCCCCGCCAACAGGCCAAATTAATTTATGAGAATTGGGACATACCCATTAACGTTCATAGGTATGTATATAACAATTTTGAATGCAATTTTTATTTTTATTGAGGGGATAATAATGTTTTAGCGATACAAGCCTTACTAATTAACCCATAGATGGACAGAGTAAAGATGACTTCATGCCATTCCTGAGGATATTTGCCCACAAGTGAATATAACAAACCCAATGGAAATTAGAACCCGGCAAGCCATTATCCATTACACTGCCTGGTATTCCCAAGCAGTCACTCATCTAGGTACTGACCAGTCTTGACATGGCTTAACTTTGATAATCATACAAGAACTGGTATTTCAACATAAAATTGTAAACTTTCTATATATATATTACTAAGTATTAATTCTAGTTTATTTTTGTGCAAAAGATAACTTTAGAAAGGTTGATTGATTTTTCTGTTTTAACAGTATATCAACTCTGCTGGTTACTTAGTGCCAAAAAGATTTTTTTCATATTAAATACATAAATATATAAATATTTGGCTTGTAAACAATCCTTAGGGTTGTTGGCTTCCATCACTCTACAGTTATGCCGTTGGAACGAAATTAAGTTTTTTTGTTTTTTTTTATAATCATTTCACTCCAAACAAGGCAGGACTGCTACTGGTTTTCAGGGGATTACAGTGAGAGAAAAAAACAAGGCACAGGGAATATCAAAGAAAAGATAAGAGATGGATGAGAATCAAGTAGATAGAAAATAGCAATTGACATTGCATTTAAACTTTTGAAAATGATAGTTATCAAGAAAGCAAGGAAATGGAAGAGAGCTCCACAAATGGGAAGTGGGAGAAAATAAACTATTAGAGTAGAAGAGAGGGCTACATTGAACTATTTTGACAGTAAAAGGGCAAGACTAAAATCTAGTAGCACGATTAAATACATGTGTTTAGGAAACTAGGAAAAAAAGCTTGTCAGAGCAGTTGTCAAGAAAGTACTATAATTTGTGTTATAGGCAACCTTCTTCAAGTAAGCTAGAATAGTCTCTACTTTTATCTTTTTGAAAAGGTCAGCTTGAGTAGTCATGTCATAAAAATCGCTGACATATAGGAGCAGGGTCACTACAATAAGAATATTTTAAAGCATATGCCCCAATATGCTGTGCATTCAGAAGGACGTTCATTTTTTTTTTTTTTGAGATAGGAGTCTTCTGAGATCATGATGTCATTCTCTTAGGATTGGTTTCATTTTGTAAAATTTGCTGTTTGGGTGGTAGTTCTTTAATACTAGCCACTTGTTCAGAAAGTATGAGTTTATAGTTGCTTTGAAATCTGTATAGGGGATTTTCAAATTTGAAATGTTTGTTTTTAAGGATTCTTTGCTGTCATGTCAGTTTTTTCATTTCCGTGGACACTAATATGGATAGGTATCTAAAAAAAAAAAAAAAAAAAAATTTTTTTTTTTCTCTTGCAGATGAAATTGATATTGTTTAGTAATTTAACTATTTGTAATCAATTTCATTTACAAGAAAAAAGAAAAAAAAAAGGTTTTCTTGGGAAAGGTATGTGTATCTTCCACCCTGCCATAGCTAAAGGTTAAACAGCAAGACTGATTGTTTTTTTTTATCCTTGGGTGGTAACCAGCCAATAAGAAGGAAGACTGAAATCCAAATCAAGAAACTACTCTGCTATATTTCCAAAGAAAAGAAAAAAAAATCCGTGGAGAGCCATGATCACCTGAAAGGAAACACGAATGAAGGAATATATTAAGGCGTACTTACTAATGTCTAAATTCTATTAGTTTTGTCTCTGGGTTATAAGCAAGAAGCAGACATCTTTGTACATTTTTGAGTTTCACCTAAAATAGAAAATAAAAAAAAATTCAAATCTCAATCCTTAGTGAATCAGTTTTTTTTTTTTTAAAATATATATACCTTCTACTGAACCATTTCATTTGGTTTCTTTATTCCATTATATTTTTTTCAACTTTCTGTATCTTCATACTCACTTTCATTTATTTAGTATAACTACTTCTGTTACTTCAGTCATGGAAACATTATTCATATAGGAGTTGGGCGTATGACATAAGAAATGACAGCAACATATATATATATTCATGTACTACTATTGAGTATTTTACATTAAGAAACCAGAAAAAAAATAATGATAATCCAAACCCCTGAGCGTAGCAGGAGAGAAATATATTGTGTGTGTATTATGATAGAAAGGATATATATTCTTCGCTACTTGACAACATAATTATTGCAAAAGAATAAAATAAGATACTGTTAAAGAGCAAGCATGCAGCAAAAGCTTTCATAACTAATATTAAAGAGATTGAACTGAGCCTACATTGCCTTGATATTGTCTCTCTCTCTCTCTCTATGAGTGTGACAAGAGGAAAAACTATATACACACACACACACAAATACACAACAGTCTTTATTATAGCAGAGAGGATAACTAAAATCTTGGGTTAGATGGTCATTCTACCACACAGTGAACAGAACAGAGATATGCTTATCTCAAAATGGTTGGCCACAATTTTTCTTGAGTTTTTGTCTTGGAGTAATAGCTTAGTGATATGATTTGAATGTGAACCATTTGTAGCTGACAATTGTGGATCTTTAGTCTATGAGTATGTGGGGGGGGGGGGGGGTCAAATTAAGGAATTCTCCTTTCCTCACTAGAAATGATAACCAAATCATATAAGTTAACATGAGTGTTTCTGATAAATTTTTTGAAACTGTCTCGAATAAACAAAATTTCTATAATTTCTTTTTATACAGTAATTGGAGTAGATAGGTTCACCTGTCATCTGGTTCACACACCTCCTAGCTCTTTTGAACAGAAGTAGAGGTATATCCCTTGTTTTCTGATTAGTATTGGGTTTCTATTTCCTTCTAAAGTATTTTCACTGTCTTTCAGTTCCAGTAGTCCCTTGCATCTCAGTGGCATTGCATTGCTTGGGGTGAATTGATTAAAAAAATATTCAAGGCTCTTTTGGCCTGAAAAAAAATTGCCTCGTTATTTTTGCATACTGTATGGAAATGGCTAAATTAATGTTCTTTCTAAGACTGGAATTTTCAGCAACTTACTGCAGAAATTCTTAGTGTGACATTATTCCCACTAGTTGAAACTGTAACAAGTGTTATGACCCCCTCCTCCCCTACTTGTCAAGGTAGCAACAAATGGAACTGTACCCACTCGCTCCTTCTACTGGTCATTTTTAGCTACAAGGACATTCCAGTGAACTCAGAAGTCCACTAGGAGACATTATTTCTGGTTAGAAGTCTTTCTCACCCCACATTGTGTTATTTTGATCCTGAATAGGTCTTTTACCAAGGGGTTGAAACATAGGCAATTCTCAGGGTTAGTGTTGGATAATTGTCAAAATTGATTTCTGGGTTGAAGTTATACAAAATGGAGTGAAATAGCAAACTAAAATTCTGTCTTGATTTGTCTTCTTTTTTACAAACCTAACTATATTTTTTTTCTTCTCAATATTTGATTAGCTTGGTCAACCACAGATGCGATGAAGGAAAATGATGATAGAAAACCAGTACATGTGTTTGCTTTAGTCTGGTCATGCGATTAAATCATTAACAGTTATGTTTTCTTACCAACATGGAATACTGGCCAATTCAATTAAAATAATAAAATGTATGAAAGAGGTTTGATTGCCCAATGCCCCTGGCTTTCATTAGAAAGATGCATACTGACTGACTAATTCTTTGTGGTTAAATTAACAAATCCAAATTTACCTGGTTGACATTTATAGTAGGGAACATATTTTGGAAGATGGTGGCAATCAGTTTAATATGCATTGATTTCTCTCCT
This sequence comes from Ascarosepion bandense, assembly GCA_037127315.1. Classification (NCBI taxonomy): domain Eukaryota; kingdom Metazoa; phylum Mollusca; class Cephalopoda; order Sepiida; family Sepiidae; genus Ascarosepion; species Ascarosepion bandense. The sequence goes on along the minus strand of JBBBDQ010001834.1, from coordinate 1,878,023 downwards.
AGATTCTTCATCACTAATAAAGGATGATGGTCATATTGCTTGGGATTTTGGTTGACTCGTTTGGCTGCTGATTTCACATCTCGTCCAAGTGTATACTGATGAACCTTAAAGTACAACGTAGGCCCTTTTGGAGTACAGATGATCCGCAAATTCAGAGAGTTGTCAGTTTTGGTAAAACACAAAATCTGAGTGACATTTAGGAGGCCGGAAATTGATGTGAAATCCTTTAACTTGTTCCATTTCTTTATCTAATAAAATAAAAGAAAAGAAAAGTTAATAAAAAGTTGGGTTGATTTTGTGGGTGGAGAGATATGGGTGTTTGTATACATTCGTTTACTATTATGTCTATTGTTTTTGTGACTGGTATTTTTGTGAAAAGGTTTTTGGCATCCAGTGATACAACATTTCAGTCTGTTGTATTTGAGGATTTCTATGAATTTGTGTTTGGATTTAAAAGTAAAAAAAGAAAAGATAAAGAAAATAACGAGACAAAAGAAAATTAAATAAAAGTGGGTGGGGGTAATAGAAGTTGTTTAATAGACTCAATATTTCTTTCTTTGATTTGATTCAACAAAGAATTTGACAATACATGTGACATGAAATAATTTGGGTACCCTTTCAGTAAGAAAACAAAATGAGGAAATGATTACATGGACATAAAATCAACACGGTATGGCCTCACTCCTCAAGCAATAGTCAAACCATATCTCACTAGCACTAAATACAAGAAATTCTGTTATTTACATTTAGTAAATATGTAAAATTGAGTTTGTTTTTTAAGGTTGTTCTCAAATTTTTGACTTCATGTCGTTAGAATGAATATGTCAATGCAGTGAGTGTAAATTTTTAGTTTGGGTACTTTTTTTAAAATTTAATTTTTTAGGGCTGACACAAAATCAGTGACTATGGAACAGAAAATTGATCAAATTATACCAAAATCTTGGTGATACCGACACAGAAAACTGTGCAAAGTTATAGAAAGTGTATGGAGAGAAGTATGAGCCATGTACAAGTAGTTCAAATGTTTTCAAGATAATCAACAAAATGTCGACAGTGATAATGGTAGACCCACAACCAGCAAAACTAATGAAAACATCACGAGTATGCATGCAGGTGTTCAGAAAGACCATTGAATCACTGTGTGGGAGTTGTCAGAGGAGGTGAAGAAATAATAACAAAGAAAATTAAACAATAGAAAATATGTTTAATTTACATTATATATATATATACACACACACACACACACTAAACAGTTACAAATTTAAATTAGACCAGTAAGCAGTTGCATTAGAAAGTGCTCAATACATGTTTGAAGAGAAATGAAGCTTTAACATGTAGAGGTTTTAGATATTTAAGTTACGGAGTTTAGCCAATTACACTACCATGGCTCCCACATTTTTGGTTTTATCAGGCAATTTGTATTGACTTAATGCCTTTATAAGTTCATAACCAAAAGTTCAAAATAAGGGAGTGGTTTATTCAAAATCCAAAAAAAATTTGAAACCATAATAGTATAATTGGCTGATCTCCCCAAATTTATATATATATATATATATATATATATATAAAATGATCTGATCAAAAAGAACTTCTATGGAGTATGCTAATATTAATTTTTCAAAGACTGTTGGGCTGATTTTAGAGGAAGGGAGTTGTGGCTGTTTGTGTAGGCATTGATTATTATTATCTGTTTCATTGACTGGTATGTTGATGAATAGGTTTTGACATCAAGCGATGCTCGTATACTTTTGATTGGATTGGCTTCTTTTTATGACTTCTGTAAAGTTTTGTGTAGAATTAATGTTGTGCTTTGAGAATTTGTTTGAGTGTTTGGCTATATGGTAGATAGGTCTGAGAATGTCATATTGGTTTTAATGTTGTTCCTAGTTTCTGGGGTTTTATTTTTTTGTATATATATATATATATATATATATATATATATATATATATTGCAACTTTTATTCATTTCTGAACTTTTCTCTTAGTTTCAGGAGTCCTATTTCTGCATTATTGGCAGTGACCACTTTGTTAATGTTTTTCTTTTTTAAGATCATCAATAGGAATTCTATGTAGAAAAACAAGAAGACACTGGTAACATGAACCATCATGTGAATAAGCAAAAACGTATATTATACTAGAAATGAAGAAACTGATGTTGTAGCACAAAAAATTAAGTCTTTGATAATGACTAACAAAAGTACTTGGCAATTGGACAATTTATATCTAGATTCATACCAGAAACTAATAAAATGATTTGAAACGTAGAAAAAATAAATCCACAAAAAAGAATTTTTGTAGCTTTTTAACCAACAAACTTTAAGAAACAAAAACTTGCTACCCAAACACAAATGTGCAATTTTTTTTTTTTTACAGGCATGATGGTCTATGTTTGCCTAAAATGTTGAAATAAACACAATTTGTATAGTTTGCAATAAGTGTTTAATAGCAAAGATTGTGTCACTATTGTCAAATGTAAACCAACAATTAATAAATTGCTTCTAAAATCATTTAAAATTCTAGTCTTTCTCTGTACAAATTTCAGTTTCCCAATAATTTGAACTTTAAGCACATTTCAATCATGACTGACAAACAAAATACAATTCAAAAATATAAAAATAAAAATCTTCAATTCTTTTAAATGTCTCACCTTAAGTCGAGAGGCTGTGTATGGTTCCATTATCTGTCGAACATCTTGTACAAGCTTCCGGACAAATTTGCCAACCTTTCCTTGATGAATGACAAATGAATGTGGAGCATTTTTCAACTCTTTTGGTTCTTCTTTCTGAGAAGATTGCAATTTCCGAACTATCTTTGACTGAAAAAAATAAATAAATAAATAATAAAGTGAACATCTAGAACAAAGCATAATGTGCTTAGCAAAAGAAGCAATCATTGCGACAAAGAAAACCCATTTTCATGGATATGTTTCTAGAGATTTAAAATGTTTTATTTCATAAGAATTTTTATTGGAGTTATAATGTTAAATATTTTATTGGTCTGCCAAGGTTGTCTATGGAGGCACATTTTTATTTTTTTTTTAATGTCAAGTATAGTTTGAATATTAGCAATAGTTTCTACCTAATGTTTTAATTTATTATTTGGGTGAGTATTCCATAATTCTTGACACTTATTTAAGATATGTATATGTAATAGCTGTTTTGAAATCAACGTGAGGGACTTTGACATATATTCATATTTAGTGATTCTTTCAGTGCCTCTCCATTTCCTGGATGCCTTTATGGCTCGGGATACAGCATAATATGTGATTTTGGCTACAAAGTATACTGATTTTGTTTAAAAGTTTAGTTATTATAAGATTGGTCAGGTTTTTATACTTCAGTGATGTAAGAACATAGGAAATCTGAGAATATAATGAATCTGTCTGACCCACCATCTATAATAATATCCAAGATAAAGTCTATAGCCATAGCTTCTGCACTAAATATTAAGGATTTGTCAAGTAGATACTTTTGAAGTATGGTTTTGTTCAGTATAGCTTAACATCCAACTATCAATATTTTTGGAGCTGGCAGTGTATATATGTGTATATACAATTTGTAGGTTTTCGTAAGATATTATAATTATAAATTTCTTCTAATGAAGACAGACATGTCAGTTTCAGTTTTGGAGTGTTTTACCAGACTTAATATTACAGTAGGCTGTTTTATTGACCAGGAAAATTTTTTAAGAAAATACATTCATGCATTAGAGAAGTGTTTATTTCAAGTTTGTTAAAATTGTTTTCTATGTGAATACCAAGAAGTTTAATGTCATTTTCCTTTAAATTATATCATTTTTTTATATTGAGGTTGAAGAACACAGTTGTATGATGGATTACTTGGGCATGAACAAAGTTTGATGTAATATTGTAATGCTAACTGATGTTGTCTTAATGCCAAAGGGGGTTCATGTGCTTTGGCATATAAGCTTTCAATTGGGGACGGACTGTAAGCTCCTGGAATAAGTTGCAAACTTGGCAATGAATGGTATTAAATTCTTTCACATTATTTTCTTGCCATACCATAGATAAAGCATCTATAGTCCAATTTGAATTTAACCAATGCCCAATTGAGTTTCAGTAGCATTTGTCAGCTACCCAGTCCTTGGGAAAGATGACGGAGCAGTTATATTGCTTTATTGCATTTCTCACAAAGATATTTTATGTGTTGTGAAGGTTAATTTTTTTGTCAAAGATTATTCCTAGGTATTTGTATTAGTCTACTACAGGCACTTCTGTACCATTGAGTCTTAATTTAGGATTATGGTGTAGCTTCCAAAGTTGTTAAAAGTGTTTTTTTTATCTGGAGAATCTGAACCCATTTTCTGTGGCCCACTTGTTTACTTTATTGAGACACTGTTGGAGCCACTGTTCAACTGTATTGATATTTTTCAATCTGTAACATCAGAAAGTCATCTATATACAGTGAACAGTCAACCCCAGTGTTCAAGCCTTTAATAACGTCATTTATTTTGATGTTGAGAATTGTTACCAATAATATACTTCCATGAGGGACACCCATTTTTTGCTCATACAAGGTTGAGAGTGTAGTACTTAGATGAACATTAAATGCTCATTCTTTCAGAAAGTTATTGATAAGAATTGGTAATCTTCCTTTAAAACCCATTTCATTTAAGTCTTTCATGATACCATATCTCCATGAGGTATCATAAGCTTTTTCTAAGTAAAAAAAAACAAAAACTGTCATTAAATGTTCCTTTTTAATGAAAAAAATTCTGATAAAAGACTCCAGTCGAACCAGGTGATCAATTGTGCTTTTACTCTTTCTGAAGCCAGATTGAAAATTTGTAATTTTATTATTAACTTCAAGAAACCAAGTAAGATTTAAGAATTCTTTCAAACATTTTACATAAGCAACTCATAAGTGTAGTTGGACAATAGTTTGAGGGATTTTTAAAGTCTTTTCCAGGTTTTGTGATTGAAATTACAGTAGCTTCTTTCCAGAAACTGGGAATATTACCACTGACTTATATTGGAGTATAATTGGAGTAGATAGACTAAACTATCGCCCGGTTCACACTCCACCCACGTCGATTGAACAGGTGTAGAGGCTCATCCCTTGTTCTCTGTTTAGGATGTGGTTTCTGGCTTTCTCTTTTCCAATCTTTTCTTTTTAATTTTTTTCTATTGGAGTAGATAGACTAAACTATCGCCTGGTTCACACTCCACCCACGTCTATTGAACAGGTGTAGAGGCTCATCCCTTGTTCCCTGTTTAGGATGTGGTTTTCGGCTTTCTCTTTTCCAATCTTTTCACTCTTATGTAGCCCCCTGCACATCAGTGGCGTTACCGCCTTGCTCGAGGTGATATGATTAAAAAAAAAATATATATTGCTGAAAATTTTGAGCAGGTAATTCAAGGAACTATTTGGTAGGTTCATTTTAAAAATTCATAGTGAATTTCATATGGGCCAACTACTCATTCTTGTGACTTTTTATAGAATCTAATAATTCTGGTAAATTAAGAACGTGATTGTAATTGTCTTTATTGTTAGAGTGGAAATTTAATTTTTTCTTCTCTTCATTTATTTTGATATTCTGAAATAGTTTACAAGTATTATTTGAGGAAGAGTTTTGAGTGACGTTTTGTGCTAATAAATTTGCAATATCCTCTTTTTTAGTTGCTTCAATACTGCTCTGACATGTCTCAATGAAATGCTTTTATTTTTCCCAGCAATTTTACAAATCATATTCCATGCTGGTTTGGTTTTGCTGTTAGAATTAATATTCAACACAAAATTCTTCCATGAGGATTGCTTGGAATCTTTAATTATTCTGTGTACTTTAGCTCTATTTATTTTGTAGATATTCAGATTTTTGGGGGTTGATTGTATTTTGAACTTACACAGCGCTGCATGACACAATGCTTTTCTTTTTTGTTTTAATCATTTCACCCTAAGCAAGGTGTGACCACCACTAGTGCACAAGGGGTGACAGTGAGAAAAAAGACTGGGTAGAGGAGATATTGAAAAAGGATAAGAATTCAAGAAGATGAAAGATGGTAATTAATGTAGCTTTTGATTTTTGGAGATTGTAGTTATCAAAAAAAGAAAAAAAAACAAGTAAACGAAAGGGAGTTCCACAGGTGAGAAGTGCAAGAAAATAAAATTGTTCAAGTAGAAGTAGCATTAAACTATTTCAATGGTAAAAGGGTGGGACCTGGATGCCAGCCTCGTAGCACGCTTAAATTCACATGGAAGACATGCCACGTCAGTGAATAAGTGACTGAAGTCAAGATGCCAAGTCAGAAACAATTACATTGCAGATCTGTGGAACACCACTTTACTTGTGAGAGTCCGTTTCCTGTGCACCGTAAACAAAATGCTGTCTCCCGAACACCGGTGGAGCCTTCACAAATCGCCAACACCAAACTGACTCCAAAACAGAAGTTGGTTCTTTTTATAAGTTTTTGATTTCAAGCAAGAAACCATAATTTCTCACATGTGAAAGCCTTGCTTTTGCCAACGATGCATGTGCCATGTCATTCCAAAAACTGCCTTGCATGAGCTCGCCTCTCAGTTCCATGACGTTTATGAACATGTGCAGACAAACCACCTTCTCTTGCTTTGGCAAGGTAAGTCTCCACCACAGGTTTGTGCCAGAAGTAAGACAGAACAAGGTAGGTTTAAAACAGTGTATAACAAGATACAAGATATTTTAAAAAAGTGTTATTAACAAGTAATATAGAAATAAGTAAGTCTGAAGGTATTATTATGCTGCCTGGCTAGTAGATGTCATTAACTACTCTTGTTAACTGTTGACTAACTGCTAATTTAACTATTCTCTAGAAGTCAAGCAGGTAATTTATATATAGCAAGAGGGAGAGTTCATTCCTCATAGGAGAGCACCATAACAAGATCCTTCTTTGGATTTTGTCAAGAATCTAGAGGTGACTAGCAAGAGTAACAGACCAGATATGGCAACAGTATTCAATGTACAGACAAATGATAGATTTATAAATGTGCAAGATGGATACCAAAAAAAAAAACCTTTTGGCTCAACAAAGAGACCTAACCACCCTATCAGTAGATGCAGCTATAGATCTGATATATTTGTTCCACTTCAGGTCAGTGGAAAAAGTGAGAACAAGGAGGTGCAGCATGTTGCTCTCAGGGAGATTTGCATTAGGCATGCTGATGTCTTGCAGGAAAGTTTATTTCCTATTGAGACAAGAGTAAATGATAATGTCATTTGCATAAATGCCAACTTGGGAACTAATGACATCAGGAAGATAATTGATGAAGACCAGAAACAGCATAGGACCTAGAATAGAGCCTATTGAGAGAGTAATAAATGGTAATGTCATCTTCATAGATGCTTACTTGGAAACTGATGACATTAGGAAGATAATTGAAGAAGTTTAGAAACAGCATAGGACCTAGGATAGAGCTTCGAAGGACACTTACATTCATGTGTGTTAGGGCGCTGCTCCTATTTGACTACAAATGAACTGTTCCCATTGCTATATATAGCAATGGTGGATTCTCTACAAGAGAGTCGTAGAGAGTCACTTGAGAGTCTCTAATGAGTTACTGGCGAGTCAGTGAAGAGTTAGTCACACTTCCGGTGGCATACCGGAAGTAATCACGTATACACACGTCTTACGACGGATTGGACTCTTCTATCTTTCTATTGTAAATATTACTAATCACTTCTGTACATATTAACCGTCTTTCCGCGGAATACAACTTATATTCTGATTCTATTGTTGAGTTATTCATTTATACTTGGCGACATAACAATGTGGAAGACCTGGAAGCTTGGCCATTCAAAACAACCTTCATTTCACAATTCGATGGGAATGATTGGATTAAATCAAACAATTGTCCAGAAATACTATAGCCCTGGAGCTTGTGCATATGGCCAGCATCAAAGGCTTTCAAAATATCTAGAACAGCTTGAGCTTTGCCATTATCATCAATAGTCTTCAGTGATAACCGTTAGCACATCAATGATAGATCTGGTGAAGCAGAAACTATATTGTTTGTCAGAGAGTAGGCAGTGAGAGTTGAGATGCTTAACTACTTCAACATTGATTAAAGCCTTGAATACTTTGCCAAAAAGTGGTAAGGGGCTAATAGGGCAATACTTCAAGTAGTTAGTGAGCTCACCAGAGTTCTTAAAAACAGGAACTACAGATGAGGACTTCCAACAAGCAGGAAAGCAGGAAGCAATAAGAGAGGATGGGTGCTAGCTCAGGGACACATTTCTTTAGGACAATGATTGATCACTTTTTTACATTCATTATTAAACCAAAGTCTGTCATGTTTGACAGGTTTAGATTTTGATGAGTATTGTTCTGCCATACTAAGAAATGTTTTGTAAAATAATTGCTGTACTGTGCACTGCATACATTGCCTTCTGGTGTAAGTTTTAGGGCACATGCATTTTTAAATTCATTCTAGCTTGTTTCATTAAGTTTTCAATATGGTATTTTTTCACTTGGAGAAGATCTAGAATTTTCAAACACAACTGTGAAGTGATCACTACCACATGTACCATAATGTACTTTCCAGCTATAGCCTAGAAATGTTGAAGGATCACTTATATTTAGATATATTGCTGTATATGTACCACTTGATGGAAGGAGATAGGTATATAACTTATCATTGTATAGACATACTGTTTCTATTGATAAAATCGTCCATTAATCTTTCCCTCTGGTCAGTATTTTTGCAGCCCCATATGATCTTATGGCTATTAAAATCTCCCATTAAAATAAATGTTTTTGGAAACTTTCAGTAGTTTATCTGATTCAGTCACAGCTATAGGATCAATCCAAACTGAGCATATGATGATGACTTTATGTAGTGAGGCACTTATGGTCACCATCTGTAGTGCTATATCACAGTCAAATTTTGCTCTAGAAAATATCATTATTTACTAATATAAAAGTACCACCTGAAGCCCTGTTTCAACATTACTAAAAAAATTATGAGATATAGTTTTTAATATCTATATTTTCATTGCTCTTTAAAAAGAAAAGATTTCTGAAGGCAGATGATTGCAGGACATAGGTGTGCAATAAGGAAAAAGTAATTTATTTTAATTTGCTTTTACATCATCTCTTGCATTCCAATGAATAATTTTATTAGCCATGATTGCTATGTTGAGGTTTTCAGCTTTTGCTGGGCTGTCTTAAGTTTTCATTTTTTTCTAGGTTGTTTTAAGTGGGTCAAGTCACTGGAACCAACCAATGCCAATATTATTGAGGACACATGGCCCAGTGGATATAGTTGTTGGTTAGTTCCAGCGACTTGATCCAAAGAGTTATGAGTTCAATACCTGGCTACAGCAGTGGTGAACAAATAACTTAGAGTTGAGTTAAAGAGAGATAACTACATGGCATCTGGAAGTGGCATTGCCTTTAGAATGAGAATATACCATAGTGATTGAAATAAAGGGTTTGGTTCAAAATTTCTAGCACCTGGAGAAAACCAGAGCATACAACAGTGTAAATAATGTAATTATTTCTTTGTTGCTAAATTTTTTTTCCTTTTTCTTAATACTTTGCTTAGTTTCTGGAATTCATCCTTTTCTTTTATTACCCCAATGCACACTTGGATTTTGGTGTTGTATTTCCCATCCTCTGTTAAAACTGATTGGAAATAGATTCTAAACAAAACAAACTTGTATACCTTTTATCAAGCTATGGGTCAAATAGCAGGAGAGATTGGGTTCTATAGCTTTGGTTGGCAACTAATCTACACCAGAAAGAAATGGCAATCTACTGCGAGAAAATCTTCTGCCCAGTCAGTCATGTCTCTTTCGTGACATGATTGCCCAAGCATGTATCACATATGACTTAACTGAATTACTGCCAGTGAGAAGGAAAGAATTGTTAAAATTTTTTTGTATGGTGATCAAGGTGGAATATCTTTGTGGATGTAGAAAGTAACCTGGAGGAGGGTGGAGTCAGCAGAGCCTAACATTGAAGCTTCCATCAGGTCATTTGCTCATGGTCACTGTGGTTTTCTATGGCTGGCTTGTCTACCTACTCGCCTTGACTATTTTGAGTGTCACAAACAGTTCATTTTCAAGTCACTGTGGATACATAACTCAGTTGTATTTTGACACTCTTTTGCTTTAGTGACAACATTTGAGATTGGCTCCTCTTAAATTGCATGCTGCACAGGGGAGGGATGAGCTGAATGTGAGGTAATGCTTAGAACCCCTGCATAGAGAGCAACATTTTATTAATTTTGCTTTTGTAGCATTCAAATCAAACAGGTTTTGATGTTGAATGAATCAGAAAGAGATTTAATTTGAAGCAGAGTATAGCTAAAATTAATATGAATGGAGCATTAGTCATTTTAGCTTTAACTGAAAGCTAAAGGATTAGATTTACTATGTCCATTAAACAAAATGCTTGGTACTGTATTTTTCAAACAGAAATTATATTGAATGGCATTAATTTTTTTCTAACATAGCTGATCAGTACACTTTTTAGCCATCTTTCATTGCAATGTCAGTCAATCAGTTAAGTGTCGTACATGAAACATGCTTAAGCGATCATGTCTCGAAAGAGACATGACTGACTGGTCAGAAGATTATCCCGCAGTAGGTTGCCATTGCTTTCTGCGGTAGACTGGTTGCCGACCAAGGCTATAGAACCCAATCTGTCCTGTTATTTAACCCATAACTGGAAGGAAGAGACGGATTAATACCTTTCCCAAGGGTATTTGCACGTAAGTGAATGCAATGAATTAAACTGGAATTTGAACTCGGCTCTCCGATTTCTCGTTCCGAGCCAATATCCATTGCACCACAACGCACATCCCATTGCAATGTAGTTTTATAAAAAAAAAATCTCCCAAAAATAAAATATGCTTTTCTGAAGCTTTATTTGAGGAATATTAGCTGATTTAATCTAATTTGAAACAAGTTTTATCTACTTAAAGAAAAAAAGCAGAAAAACTGATTTTTGTGATTTACATATTTTTCAACACTCAACAGGCAGTTGTCAAGTACTGATAAGCTATTTACATGTTTAATGCTGTCCTATGGAGACTTTATCTATTAAAACAATTTAATTTCTAAGTACTCCGTTATCACTTGTCTCTCAATATATTTTCTCTTGGTATCTTTTCCAAACTCTGCTCTGCCATTCATTTGCTCAGACCTATCAAGTAGGTCTCACGCTGCTTTTCCTATCTTGCTTTCCTTCTATCTGTCCTGTGAATATTAAATTCTCCAGGCCCACTTTCCCCATTACATGCCCCAGGAACCTCATCTGTCACTTCTTGGTGTTAAGTATCAGTTTATTTGCATCACCTCATCATTGCCCACATGCTCCAGCCATGATACACAAATGGCTTCTGAGAGTGAATGGCTGATTGAGAGCCAAACACAGATCTTTCACTTAATCAGTGTTTATTATCACAAGAAGGGTAAGACTGAAACTGCTAGCCACAACTTCATCTGTTCTCTTTTCTTGACACTCATCCCATGTGCTCACCAAGAAGTGAGCAAATCAGTCTTATTTTCTAGATGTCATGTATGGTAATCCACAATTAAAATTATTTTAAAAATCTTTGAGCATGATGATTTGTATTAAGCTTTTCAATTATCAATTAATATAGTCATTACTTAACCTAATGCGGACAAAGTTTTTGAAGAATTTAAAAAAAAATTTAAACTGTTAATTTAAAAATAAAAACAATTTCAGTAAAAATGCATTATTTATTCTAATGTCTTTTTTGGGGTTTTTTTCCAGACAATAATGTTATTATTTATAAAAGCAATTAAATAATGTCATAGTTTTATTAATTTTTATAATTCGGAGCAGAGCAAATTTCCAAAGATGGTAATTTAAAAAAAAAAAAAAGAGATCTACACAACTACATTCTTTAAGGGGTTCTGCTGTTTAGCTAAAACAAAGTTTGCGGACAGAATATTTTTAATTTGTAGAAATTTCATTAAATTAAGGGGGAAGTTACAGATGTAAAAGTATATATATATATATATTTATACATTTTTAAAACAATAATTTCATTAATAAATTCACTCATTTGTGAATAAGCCCTGAGACTAAAAAAGTTTATAAAATCCGGCAATTAATTTGATTTTTGCAAAAATTTTCAAAGCAAATAGTTTTTCACCCGAAACAAAATCCCTAAAATTCCTAAACTCCTACTTTGACAAAAAAAAAAAAAAAAAAAAAAGATTTTTGGTTTGATTTTTAACCAAAATATTAGAGAATATGCTAGAAAGGATTCAAAAATAATTTTGGTCTCTTACTCTTTAACAAACTTACTTATTTTATAACAAATTTACATAATTATGAATGATATGTTGAAATTTTCAATTTGAAACGAATGCATGCTCCAACACTGCAGGAACTCGTCTAACACAAAAAAAGTCACCAGTAGAATATGAGGATAAAGGGATACAGGCGAATGTATTTTTTACACCTTACGAGGCATTGATTTTGTTCATTTTTTTTTTTTTGGATAAGAACTCTTGAGACTGTCTTATTATGGACTTGCTTTTTCTTTTTTTTTAATTAAATTGAAGTGTTATTTTTAGTAACTAGGGAGTTATTTACTCGTCTTTAAAGAGCCATTATTTGAAATGTTAAAATGAGGTAAAACTTTAAATTGACTGTTTCCTTTTACTGCTCCCCAAAACTGAAAAATATTCTATAAAAAAATTAAAGATTGTGAATGATTCTGTAGTAAGTGGAATAAGTAATAAATTTAAATAGGATTTCATTTGATTGTTCGTTAGCTAAAGGCTTATAATAGTCTAAAACGCAAACATCACCTTAAAATTACACACAAAAAAATGAGAAGTTTTTAGAGGGTACGTTTTTTGTTTACAGAACAAATATTCCAATTTCATAAAAATTAATTTTTATTTATTTTAACTGAAGTGAAGAGGCTAACGGAGTTTCATTGTTTATTATCTAAAAATTGCATTGCAAAATTCTAATTCTTTTTTTAATCCACAAGTCCATTATAAAGTTATCAAATGCCCTCAAAATAGAGTTGTTAAAATAAATCAAAATATTAAAAATTCTAACCACAAGATTATTGTGCCTAGGTATTTTTTTAATTCACGCAGAAAACACGTGGTCCACTTTTCAACGTAGTCTTTGCTTCAAAATTCAAACTCATTAAACGAATACTTGATATTTTTCCACTTTCAGCAAATAAACAATGAAGGTGTTAAATATTGAAAAGAATATGAAAATTTAAATAAAATAACTCTATCTTACTCTTTTCCTTTTGCGTCCCATTCCGGCTGTAATATTATTAGCGGATGTAATTTGTAAAAGTGTAATGTACACCAAATGAAGATGACAATAGTCACTTTGAATTACTTCCCTTAATGAAACTCTTCTCTTTATCGTGATTACGTAGTTATATCATCATCGATACCACGAAATTGGATCCATTTCCAAAAATACTAGCAGAAAATCAATATCCCGTTTAAAAAAATACCCGAAATCATAGAATTATCCATTTCAAAGAAAGTTTTCAGCACATATTTATTAATGAAAGAATTGTCTACTGATTACGTTATTTTATTAGAAACTTTTGTGAAAATATTTTTGTAATATATAGTCTTTCTTTTTCACTCCCCTTTTCGATATCGCGTGTGTTTGTTGTTGTTGTTGTTGTTAACTTAACATTGGGGCGATGGACAGTGAATGTTTTTTTTTTTTTTTTTTTTTTTTTTTAATCATATCACCCCAAGCAAGGCGGTAATGCCACTGATGCGCAGGGGGCTACGTAGGAATGAAAAGATTGGAAAAGAAGAGAAAGCCGGAAACCACATCCTAAACAGGGAACAAGGGATGAGCCTCTACACCTGTTCAATAGATGTGGGTTGAGTTATTTACAGTTAAAGAAAAATCCATGAATTTCAGTAAAAAAAAAAAAAAACATAACAAGGAAATTTCGTTACAAATTTTACTATATATATTTAATTAATTTAAAACTCAAAATATTTTTTCTAACAGTTGCTACTCAACTGGCATTCAGTCAGTTAAAGTGCCATATGTGATACACGCTTAAGCGATCATGTTTCTTTCGAGACATGACTGACTGGGCAGAACATTATCCCGCAGTAGGTTGCCATTACTTTCTGCGGTAGACTGGTTGCTAACCAAGACTATAGAACCCAATATGTCCTGTTATTTAACCTGGAGGGAAGAGACGGATTAACAACAGTGAACAACTGAACACCTTTCCCGAGAGAGTATTTTTGTGCGTAAGTGAATGCAAGGAATTCAACTGGAATTCGAACTCGGCTCCCCGATTTTTCGTTCTTAGCTGAGTAGATAGACTAAAAACTATCGCCCGGTTCACACTCCACCCACGTCTATTGAACAGGTGAAGAGGCTCATCCCTTGTTTCCTGTTTAGGATGCGGTTTCCGGCTTTCTCTTTTCCAATCTTTTTACTCTTATGTAGCCCCCTGCGCATCAGTGGCGTTATTGCCTTGCTTGGGGGTGATATGATTTTAAAAAAAAATCCACTGCACCATAACGCACATTCATTGCATTCTTTTTCTTTATTTTAAGACATTTTATTTAAGATTGGACAGAAAATAATATACTTTAAAAGATTTACTTTAAAAAGTACTTGTATGTTTTTTCAAAAATCGAAAAATTTTAAGTTTATATGTCATTTTTGAGTGTGATACTTTTTTTAAAAGACTTTTTTTTTAATTTTAGAACTGTTAGATTATTTGCATTGAAAAAGTAAATAATTCTGAATTACTGCCTTTGACGACTCTTCCCTATGGGTAGACCGTAGAATTATATTCACTCTTAATTCGGAATAATTTTAAAAAAGAAATTTATCTTTAAAAAAAAATAATTCCCTACCAAATTTAAATTACTGTGCCAAATACAAAAAAAAAAAAAAACTAGTTAGTAGTAGTACCAGAAAGTTGTAAGGCGTAATATAAAAAAAAAAATGATTTCTACTAACTAAATCTAAATCCAAGCTCTTGTGCCAGACACAAAAACTTAGTAAAAATAGCAAGACATTCAGTCAGTTAACTGCCATAAATGATACACGCTTAGGCGATCATATATTTCTGGAGACATGACTGACTATGCAGAAGATTTTCCCGCAGTAGGTTGCCATTTCTTTCTGTGGTAGACTGGTTGCCAACCAAGGCTTTAGAACCCAGTCTGTCTTGCTATTCAGCCCATAGTTAAAGGGAGAAAAGATTAATTCATATTCATACTTTTCCCAAGGGTATTAGTGCGAATTAAACTGGAATTCGAACTCGGTTCTCTAATTTCTCATTCCAAGCCGATATCCATTGCACTACAACACGCATATAAGAGTAGGATTTTAAAATACAAGCCAACTACTGCGTAAAATTTTAAAAGGAAAAACATTTACAGTTTTTACAATTACGAAAAAAAGCTACAAACAAATTGTGTACCTATTAATGTAAAAACATTATGATAAAGGATCACCAGCGAAAAATGAGGAAAAAATTATAACTCTAGAGAAAACAAATATCTTTTTTAATGAAAAGAGAAAACAATAAGGCAATAAAAACAAACCACCTTTGATAAAAACGAAAAGATCTACTTACAAATTGCCACACGGGCGTCTGTGGGACACAGTAATTGTTTTGTTTTTTGTGCGTGTGTTTTTTTAACTCCTTTTTTTTTTTTTACACTGTTCGTACTTGATAAAATTTCCCTGAAATCCTTTCGTTTTAGGCTATCCAACCTCAGGAGAATTCCAATTTCTCTCGTTTCTCTCTGGTTTACCGGTAACAAGGCTTTCTTGATGTTTTTTCTTGATGTCAGTGCTTTCTTTGCTGTTGGCCTGCCTTCTTCCTTGCAGTCAAAGGCTTTCACTTTCAAAAGATCTCTCCTTTACTGTCAAAATGTCTTCAACTCGCTTTCAACAGATTTTCTGCTTTTATCTACTGGCCTGATTTTGATTTTACACAGAAAATTTAGATGTGGTGAGTAGATTAGGTAAAGATTAAATCATTATCTTTTCTTTTCCTATAGAGTGGCAGAATCTCTCTCTCTCTCTCTCTCTCTCTCTCTCTCTCACACACACACACACACACACACACACACACACACATATATATTCTTTTTCCTTTACCTGTTTCTTTTCTTCCGGTCTGAATTCAGTGACATTGGCATGATCTGGGCAGTAATTTGTAAAACTTCGGTCAACGGCAGATCATACCATGTAAAAGGAATGAGCTGATCTGAAATCAGCCAATTATTGTCTCTCCCGCGAACTTCGAATCAGGAGTGAGCGGGCGTTGGAAAAATAAAAGGAAATGGTCAACATATGTAAAGGTTGTGAAAGAATATCCTCTTGGAAGAGACAGAGTGCGCTATTCATCGCCCTAAAAGAAGGCTTTCGTTAAAATGCGAAGAAGAAACACGGACTTGCTAATTATTCACGAAGTTACAAGCCAATCATGAGAAAATGCAAGCATATCTGATAAACATAGCAAGTCACGAACATTCAATTATCGCACAAAAAATACGATGAAGCACATTAATCGTCTATACAAAAACATTTGAATACATCTTACATGATAACACACACACACACACACGACTGTTTTATTTAAAACATTAATTGATATGTGGAACTTGAAACCAAAAAAAAAGAACAATAATTATTTCTAATATACCAAAAAAAATATCAATTTTGGAGTCAAAAATAAATAATGCTAGTATCGTTCTTAATGCGGTGTTCATATTTATTTATTATATTGTTCTTGCATGTTTATAACCAGTAACTGTATTAAGACTGTGTATTAAGACATAACTTCATACCAAAAAGACATTTAAGTTAGTCAAAAGATATTTTTCGTGTTTTTTTTGTTTTTTTTGTTTTGTTTTTTTTTTTAGGAAATTCGTGACGGTATTATATTATTAGTGTCTCAACGCTACTGAATTTACCTTTAATTTATTTTTAGATGAAGCACTTTAATTATTACTATTCTCTTTTACTACTTCTCCGTGTTATTGTTCCTTTTAACCAAGCCCAAATGTGAGGAACATCTTGCTAAAACTTTCGCATTAATTTCTCCGTAGTGAGTACAAAATAATAATAACTCCCTTCATTCACTCTTTTCAAATTCGGAGGATCAAGGAAAAAAGAAAGGAATTCGCCAGTCTATGGGAAATTATTTTTGAACCAATGAAAATCTTGTCTTCACAGAAATTAGCCGGTCAGCCAAGAAAACGAAAAGAAAATTCGTGAGCCTACGCGAAATTCATATTCATATGAAATGAGGACAAAAAATAATCAGAGAAGAGTGTCTGAATTCATATAAAAGGTTTTGTTTCAGTTCCTCGCTACATGTGTTGAAGTACTCACCAGTGTAAAATTATTCACCAATTATATTATCGGCTTCTAACCAAGCACGCGGCACTTCAAAGAATTTTCTCTCAACAAGTCAAGAAAGTTAAGTATTCCAAGCTGTCTCTTTTCGTCTGCTTTTGAACGTATGCAAACTATATATTTTTTCAGTGAGCAACGAAATCTCTTACCTTTGTCTTAAACATTTTTCAATATTGTTTTGTGTCAAGATCATTTAATCTGTTGTATGAACACTCCTTTCGTGACAATACGTTAAAACTACAGACTTAAAGAATTCTGATTTATTTTTCTGAAACAAGTTACCTAAACAACTTCAAGCGTGTAAATTCGTGAATAAATTTCTTATGTTAAAATTACTCGTGTGCCCTCGTCATTAACCTTCTTGGCGTGGGTAAATCAACTTTTTTATTATAACCACTAAGCCTCAAGCCTACTATATTTCTACAGTGGTTCACCTTCAATAATACTAATAAAAAAATCTTTTATTTAAAAATGAACTTAAAACAATAGTAAAATTACAAATACTTTCCCTTTTTTTATCTCTGATTCGCTTTGTTGATGGCTTTGTTGATACGTCGATTGCAGGGTCTTGTAGCATTCGTTACTTTTTTGCCAGACACACATGCATTAAAATCATGTCATCAGCATCGACTCATTTTCAGCTTTTGGTTATAAATAAACAAACTAATAAAATAAAAATAGTAGCGTGGTACGAATCTTATTCCATATCGAGCCGAGGTAAGACTAAAATTAGCGCTGCCTGTAACAGACGTACATGGTACAGACAAGAAGACACCTCACTCACTCTTCAATTCACCAACAGAGTAAGTTGGTTGACAGATTGGTTTGAATATTGAAAATGGCTGTCTATTTTCTAGATAAACATCGTATAGTTTACTTTTCAAGTAAACTTGACCACTATACTTGTTAGAGTGGTAAAATTTGCAGGCTTTTTTAATGATCTTCATTTTTAAAAATAAAAAACTTTAACAAAATAAAAAGAAAATATATAAATGACACATTCTAGCAATACAAGTTGTTAAATAAAATCTATTGTATTCTAGAAAGTCATAAACAGCGATATAAAGAAAGTAGGTATGATAGATTATAAATAGTAAAAATAATTGGACTGTTACTATTTTAAACAATTTTTTTCATAACTGTTCGCTATGAGCGAACTTTACAGACTGTGAAATCCATTTCTGAATAGATTTGTTACATTATTGTTTAATGAATACTTCATTTGTATTACAGAAACTACGCAAAGGCGTTCGACAAAGTACGCCACAAAAAGTTGTTTACAGATACTCGGCGACCTCGACATATTCGAGAAAGACGTGAGAGAATAAATCAAATCCTATACTGGCAGAAAACCGCCGGCATACGAACAGGAAATAAATTCAGCAGACATACAAAAATAGAAAGGGGTGTAAAACACTTAAGATACGTAATTACATACATAAAAACAAATATTTCTATGTATGCATACTATATATGCCCGTATATAACTCGCGCATACAGAGACTCACTAGAAAAATTCCATTAATAACTTTCTCCAATCATTCCCCAAACAAAATCAATTTGCCCACTCCGCGTGTGGCGTGTGCCCCACGTTGAGAACCTTGTGATAAACTGTCATTGAGTACAATGAACTCAACTAAATATTTCTTCATATTTTGGGGGTTGACATTTACCGATGGATGCTAGTTCCGCCCCGTTCCGCATTTTAAATTTCTTAGTAGACAACTGCAGATCGGCCTCACGCACATATTATGATCCGACGACTGACACGTAAAGATGTTCCATGGATACGGTCTCGTTTACACGTCGCAGTATTCGCAGAAATGAATCATCTTGTGACAAAGGCACCACTACCCAGTTTCTACGACTCGAATGAAACACTCGTAATTCAGTGTGATGTAAACTCAGAAGGGTTTAGTGCAGCCTTACTACAGCAAGGAAAGCCCGCAAACAGAGCCCTTACTGAGACAGAGCAGAGGTATGCACAAATTGAGAAGGAAATGATTGCAATAGTATACTCATTGGAAAAATTTCACCAGTACACATATGGTAGAAGGACGGAGATTCACACCGACCACAAACCACTAGAAGCCATAGTGAAAAAAGCACCAAAGTGTCTACAGGGAATGTTACTACGTACACCAAAATACTACAGTGGTGGAGTATATGTCCAGAGGAAGCTCATGTCCATTGCGTACAAGCTATGACGGTCATATTTGACAGATGAGAAAAACTATCAGAGTTTAAACATGCGAATACGGTCAGCTTCCTTCCGATCTGTGACGAAAGGCTTACATAGATACGCATAACAAGAGACCAGTACAAAATATGTGACCAGCAGAAGAAAACCATATTACAGAGGTGGTTGCCTGATAAAGTAACTCTTCCACCTACGCTACACGTATATTTCCATTGTACGTGATGAGATGTCCGCTCAAGATGGTGTCATATTTAAAGGTGACCGTGTACTCATCTCTTTCAGCTTGAGCAGTGAGATTAAACGTGAACTTCACTCATTGCACATAGGTATTAATGGATGCCTAAGAAAGGCCAAAGAATGTGTTTTCTGGCTAGACGTGTCACTAGACAAATGTGGGTATATTTGTACACGTGAAACTCTGTAAATGCACCATAGAACAGCCTGAAGATACACTAATGCCACACGTTATATCTGATCGTCCGTGACAGAAGGTTGGCGCTGACCTATTTGATTTTGACGGCGTCGGGTACCTCGTAACTGTCGATTACTTTTCGAACTTCTGAGAAATAGATCGACTTAAGGACACTACTATCTCAACCGCCATCTGTAAATTGAAGGCACACTTTGCAAGATACAGTATTCTATAAGAGTTGATTTTCAACGCAAGACACTCGTTTACGTTTTGATTATTTAAGAACTCGGAAAAATATCTTTATTTAGAATATCTCACGATGATCCTAAGAAATCAATGGCAAAACTGGATATGCAGTTAAAAGTGAAAAAAAACCGGATCACACAGAAGAATAAACACACCCACAGAGACCAGTTTTTAGCACTGGTTGACTTCAGAAATACTCCCAATCCAAGGAATGAGAAGCAGCCTTTCTCAGTGCCTACTAAATCACCGGACCCGTGCGCTACTCACGAGAAGCAATTCACAAAAACTTCGAACGGCGAGCATTAATAAAAATTACAAGCAGAAACTTCAGGCTAAATATTACAATATGTAATTTACCTCATGTGATTTACCTGTGCTGAGTGAAGGTGATACGAATGCGCCCGTACACGAAAGGTGATGGCGTGTGGGAGAAAGACGTCATAAATCTTCGAGTGAATGAAGATTCGTTCCAGGTCCTGACTCTAAGTGAAACCTATCGACGAAACAGACGGAAAATAATCAGAACCAGTAAAGTACACGACAAATGATCAATCACCAACGACCCTGACCGATACTCTGTTTGCCACATGACACGACAAAAAAAAAAAGAAAGAAAAAATGAAAACAAAGAGCTCCACTCCCTCTAACCGTATCCCCATCAGCCTCAGCTTTCGAGAGCAAATGCAATATCACAACTAAACTAAAGAAATGCGAATCTCCTGCCAGGATTCACACGCACACTGAAGGGACACGGCAGCCAGTGTACCTAAAAGACAATGTAAAATGAGTCAAGGATAGTATAGAGCATAGTCTGTTTACAAAAAGGTGGATGTTACATTGTATTATTGTTGAATATATGCTCACCACGAACGGGGTTCTCGCTTCTTTATACATCCCTTTTTATCCCTAACCCCTTTATCTCTTTTCCTTCTCGTACTTGAATAAAAGGCGACTCTCTCCAAAACTTGAGACAAAAAACTTGAGGTTGAAAGTTTTCAAAATTCACTTAAAAATTGAGTGAATTTTTTTTGTTTTAAAATACAATTATTAAAGATATATAATATTACTTTAAGCTTCCCAAGTAATAAGATTGTGAAGGAAAAGAAAAAATACAATCGAGACGGGAACGAATCAAGACGACGCGTGACACGCTTCCAGAGCGTTACGCGTTTTTCTATTCAAACTAAACCGTCTTAACCAACGATTTGAATCCAGTCTGTGTTTGCTACTTGGCTTGGGTCGAAAGGAAGTTTGTCACAGGCAAGATGATCACCCATGCAACAGTTACCTACCCGACTCTATCATACGGAGGGTTTTCCATGTCTGGACAAACTGTCCTGCAGAACCAAGAAATCTTTCATGCATCACAGATTCCGAGGCATTGTTTTTATCCCGATCAAAATTTATTTATAAATCAAGGCCTGGGTCACCAATTCCAGCCCAGCCAATGGATCCCTATGGGTGAAGAAGAAGGGTGGCACTCATACATGACCTACATACCTGCGTTGATCTACGTTCCAAGATTAGAAGTATATTTGCAGTCTACAGGAGCACAGCCAGTCCAACTTCAACCGTGCATGTATCCAGCTGAACACTCTCCGTATTTCACGAATGAATTGTCATCGTTCCTAACATCGCAATCTTTGATAAGTCCATTTCCTCAGTTGCACGCACAAATATCTCAGCCTAATTTTGAAAATGTTCCAAAGCTGACCTTCCAAGAAATAACAACCCACTCTGTATACCAAGAAGAACAAAATGTAATGACATCAAGTAATGATGTGTCTCTTATTTGTGAACAGTCATATGATGCAAATAATGCTACCCTGAATGTATCACAGTCCAACACCAGACAGAATAAAAAGTTAAACCTTAAAACAAAGAGGAAAGTAAACAAAAAAGATAAGTCATATTTCAAATCATCTAATTCTTCTTCTTCTCAAATCACTGATACACACTCGAATCCCAAAAACACCGTCACTGCTGATCCTCCCAAGAATTCTATTCTTCCCGAAAGTGAATCTTTATGCAATGCCAATGACAATGAAAAAGACACAGAGGCGGATATACAATCAAGTGACGAGATAGAAAAATGTATCAAAGATCAATCGGAGCAGCTGACAGATATCGATGAGAGTTGCCGCGGACCAGCATGGAGATTATCATGCAAATACTCAGTGTCACCAAATGAAGAAATGTGCAGAAAAGTGCGGGCTATTTTGAATAAGCTAACGCCTCAAAACTTCGACGCTTTACTGTCGCATATACAGGATATTAAAATTGACACGGAAAACAAACTGGAGACAGTTGTCGAGATTTTGTTTAAAAAAGCTATTGTTGATCCGAGATTCAGCGAAATCTATGCTAAATTCTGCCGCTCCCTCAGGATGCTTCAAGTTAAATGCACAACAAGACCAAACCAATACATCAGCTTCCGGGAAATACTAGCCAAAAGATGCCAAGAAGAGTTCGAAGAAAAACATGGCCCTGACTCTTCTAATGGCGTTGTAGTGCGACGTCCATCGGAAGGCAATGTCCGATTCATCGTTGACCTCTTCAAATTAAAGATACTAACGGAAAACGATATGTATGCGTTTGTTTCTAAACTTCTCCAATCTAAGGATGAAGAGAAACTAGAATGCCTGTGCTGTTTATTAATGGCCGTCGGTAATAAGCTCAAATCAAATATATCAGATCCAGATTCGAACAAGACAATAATACGTGAAAGAAAAATAATCCAGCAATACTGCGATCAAATGAAAAACGGAGCTGCAAAGGGCAGTTCTTCGTCTCGTGTTTGGATGATGCTACAAGAGATTCTTGAATTTCAGGAAAACAATCGAATTGTAGAACCAACAGAGGATTTGGTCGAAAACGAGACACCTATGTCTACTGACAATGGCTATGCGGCAGCCGTAAAAAATGGTTTCCTTAACAAAAACGAAAATGCTGACACAAGCAGTCGAGATGACAACGTTCAGGGTCATCGTGCATCCTACGGCGAGAAGAAAGCAACAAAATATCAGGGTCGGGATCAGGCGGGCAAATCAAAGCGAGAAAATAACAACTGGCCACGTTGGCAACAAAAATGTCTGCTTCGCAGTTGGCGTAGAGGCAGCGCAGATCGGCACAAAGAAATTCAACCACAAATGTTAGACGAAAAAATTTCCATGTATGATCTTCTGGAAGAGGCTCCTTAATTGGAATCAATGGACGAAATTATCAAATGAGTAAAATATATTTATATTTATATTCTACGAGATACCATCTTTGAGCAATAAAATTACATTTAAAAGAAACAATTCTCGTAGTGTCCGATTCGAGGTCACCAATTTTTGTGGTCGTAATATAAATAGTCAGTTAAGTGCCATACGTGATACACGTTTTGGGCGATCATGTCTCGAAAGAGACATGACTGACTGGGCAGAAGATTATCCTGCAGTAGGTTGCCATTGCTTTCTGCGGTAGACTGATTACCAGCCAAGGCTCTAGAACCCAATCTGTCCTATTATTTAATCCATAACTGGAGGGAAGAGACAGTTTAATACCTTTGGAAAAGGTATTTGTGCGTAAATAAATACAAGGAATTCAACTAGAATTCGAACTCGTCACCCCGATCTCTCGTTCCGATTCGGTATTCACTGCACCACAACGCACATCCATTGTGCAATGGTTATCGACTCGAAACGAGAAATTGGAGAGCCGAGTTCGAATTCTAGTCAAATTCATTGCATTCACTTACGCGCAAATACTCTTGGAAAAGGTATTAATCCGTCTTTTCCCTCCAGCTATGGGTTAAGTAACAGGACAGATTGGCTTCTGTAGCCTTGGTTGGTAACCAATCTACCGCAGAAAGTAATGGCAACCTAGTGTTGGAAATCTTCTGCCCAGTCAGTCATGTCTCGAAAGAGACATGATCGCCCAAGCGTGTATCACGTATGGCACTTAACTGACTGACTGAATACTAATAGTAATCTTGTTCGATTATTTTTTAGTTAAATAAAGGTGGCTTTTATTTTTAATCAGAATAGTTACCAAAGTAACAAAATAATTATTTCAATAATTATTAATATAATTATTATTACGAAATAATTACAATAATTATTACAAAATTACGCTAATTTGTTATAAAAAACATTTATTCTAGAAGTGACGAAATAGTAAATTAATAAAATAGAAAACAGATGGATGTTAAAGAAAGCAGTTTTAATAAATGTTTGTTAGTTTCTTTTTCTGAAAAGAATAAATTGTTTAAGGTTTGTTGTTGTTGACTAACAACATTTTTTCTGTGCGAAATGTGAACAGAAAATTTTAGACATCAGCTTTTCTTAACGTTACGATTTTCAGAGTTAGCGAATGTCTTTATGTTACACAAAACCAAATTTATATAGATAAATAATAACTTCAATATCAAACCACTTAATATTCATCATTAAACTTAACTTGCAAGACTAAGCATGTACAATGGCATAAAATCCATATTTCTTTGTCTATAGCCCATGCTGTGCCATGCCATTCTTGTGTAAACGATTGTGACATTGTGTAAATTTACCTGATGTCTTAGGCTGTACAATTAATAAATGACCTAGTTCGGATTATTTGAAAATAACAGGATGAAAATAAAGCAAACGAATACACACGCGCGCGCGCAAATACATCCACAAAACTCTGGGGGTGCTGGGGTTAATTCCTGCCTACTTTTTCATGGATTTGAAAACTAAACAGAAAACAAAATTTGTCCTATAGTCTCTGGCTATAATAAGGCTATAGAACTAAAACTTCATTTTCTGCCCCCCCCCCCAAATAGCTTCTAAAACTTTAAAATCATATAAGCAGAAAAATCTATAATTCACATTCCAGAAAACAGATAAAAGCAG
The DNA here is from genome assembly GCA_037127315.1 of Ascarosepion bandense. Classification (NCBI taxonomy): domain Eukaryota; kingdom Metazoa; phylum Mollusca; class Cephalopoda; order Sepiida; family Sepiidae; genus Ascarosepion; species Ascarosepion bandense. Next base: position 1,852,914 of record JBBBDQ010001834.1, on the reverse strand, counting down.
GGTCAAGTTTAGAATTTAAGAGCCCCCTCTGGGGATAAAATAATTTGACGTTTCCTTCATTACATATGTTCGCTCCCGTGTCTGTAAAATGTATATAAAAAGATGCATGAACATCTAAATGAGGCCTTTTTGAATTGAAAAGATCCTCTCCAACTAGAGGGGTTCAAATACTCTAAATTATTTCAAATTAGTTCAAAGTATCCCCATTAAATCTGAAAATAAACAAATCCCCTCTGTTATTATATATATATCAAACTGTTTTATCAGAGACCAAAAACTATAGCCCATATGTAAATTATTGATTTAGTCCACTCACTTTTGATACCCGATTTAGACCCCTGCCCACTTTTGATACCTGGTTTAGCCACCTCACTTTTAATATCTGATTTAAACTCCCTAATTTTGACACATAATTTAAGTCCTCCATTTTTATCACCTGATTTAGCCCACTCATTTTGACACCTGATTTAGACCCTTCCACTTTTTATTTTATGGAATCTTGCTTGTAAAATAACACGAGTTTCACTGACACTTTTCGAAAATATAGATATATTATAACTCGTAAGCTTCTGACATAGAGTTTAAAAAAATGAAACATGTAAGAGGTTTTCGATTGCAAGGTTACACGAATCAATACAGTCTTGCAAAAAAAAAAATCGCATGCAGAAATATATGACAATTTTTATTCTTTTAATAGTTTGCTAACTTACGAGCAATAAAATTTACTGAGTGATCATAGGGCGAATGACCCCGCACACGTTGCAAATAATACGGATAAAAGAACAGATCTTGAAGTACCCTGGATGCAGTACTATGAGATGTATGACAAGCTAGGGTCACTTGACGTGTGCTGATACCTGGATCGTCCCCGACAGCCTGTAGAATGTATGGTCAGACGTACGTGTTCTTTGTAGTCAGTCTTTCTCTGTCCATAGTTTGTGATGTCACAGATTCTGTCTGATCAACGCAACGATAAACAGCAGCAAGGGTTGGATGACTCGGTTGCCTTCAGTCTGGAAACGCAGTCTGATACAGCCGTGCAGCCTCGCGCGGCCGTATGTAAAACTCATATATGTCTGTTCCCAACATATCCTACCATTGTTAAACGGAGCACTTCTCAATTAACTCAACACTACACACGTTAAACGTTGAAGACAGTCTAGCAACAAATGTACACGAATTACAAATGTATCCTAGTCTACAGGACAATACAGCACCATCTACCGTAAATTTGCTTTAAACTTAATTGCACAAAAACGAAGGATTTGTGGACATATGTTTATATGTGGATGTGCGTTGTGGTGCAGTGGATTTCGGCTTGAAACAAGAATTCGGAGTTCAAATTCAAGTTGAATTCCTTGCATTCACTTACGCACAAATACCCTTGGGAAAGGTATTAATCAAGTCTCTTCCCTCCAGTTATGGATTAAATAACAGGACAGATTGTGCTCTATAGCGTTGGTCGGAAATCAGTCTACCGCAGAAAGTAATGGCAACCGACTGCGGGATAATTTTCTGCCAAGTCAGTCATGTCTCTTTCGAGACATGATCGCCCAAAGCGTTTATCACGTATAGCACTTAACTGACTGACTCTTTATATGGACTTTGGTCTTTGTTTTGGTCTGTGGAACCCGCTTGTGAAGTTTGTAAAAGTATTTTGATACAGCCTGTCTAACCTCACATATATTTACACACACACACACACACACACACGTGCACTTCGATACTGATTGTTATGCTCTTTTTGAGGGCCACAGTGCCTTGTGTCGTGAGATATTCAGTGGATACGAAGCATTGATCTTAAATTGCGTTGGTGGAATCTCTCCCGAGCGTCATGCATACATGATTGCGGCTTCCTAATTCTGGCTGAAGTATAACTATCACTTGAGGCATTTCAGAATAGATTTTATCTATGAGCATTATGGATCTTGCTTTCCAGGCCGGCAAGAGACATACACTTTTTGACACATATGTTATACACATGATTGTATCCAGGAGCTATTTGATGGCCACCATGTACTCTCATGTGTTGCTTCAGACAATCAGCAAACCCTACGGCATTCGTGGCATGTTGTTAAGCTTCATGTGGCATAATCCAAGTCAATTCTCTCTAAATGGCTTCTTTTGTGACTTCAAACTCGCTCTACTGAAGCTGACTCTCACATATTCATCGCTCGTTAGCTCTCTCTGGTCACCCATACTTCCAAACAGTATCACGTCTGCATCCTTTCTAGCACCCCTGTTCAACTTCTCGTTTTTTCTTCGGTCCAATTTAAAATTCTTCCTTGCGTGTTGTACATGGTGAACAGTCAACTCGTGTCAGAGTACGACCACTTTTACGACTTAATTGCTCATTTTCATGTCGCTGATAACGTCTCTGGTGACTTATTATTAATATTTGTCTAGCGAGTGACCTACACTTTAAGCTAAATGTTATGCAAGCAAACTTACCATTCGCTACAAGCCGCTACATTGATATCAAAGTGCTGTAATTTGTAACGCCGGGTCAGTCTACCATTTCTTTCTGCGGTAAACTGGCTGCTAGCCAAGGCCATAGAATCTAATCTGTCCTGCTATTTAACCCACAGCTGGAGGGAGAAGAGATAGATTAATACCTTTCCTAAGGGTATTCGTACGGGTATTCGAATGTAACGAATTCAAATGGAATTCGAATTCGGCTCTCCGTGTTCGTTGTGGTGCAGTGGATATCGGCTCGGAACGAGAAATTGGAAAGCCGAGTTCGAATTCCAGTTGAATTCCCTACATTCACTTACGCGCAAATATCCCTAGGAAAGGTATTAAACCGTCTCTTCCCTCCAGTTATGAGTTAAATAACAGGACAGATTGGGTTCTATAGTCTTGGCTGGCAACCAGTCTACCGCAGAAAGTAATGGCAACCTACTGCGGGATAATGTTCTGTCCAGTCAGTCGTGTCTCTTTCGAGACATGATCGCCCAAAGCGTGTATCGCGTATGGCACTTAACTGACTGACTGATTTTCTCATTCCGTGCCGATATCCATTGCACAATGCACAACGATACTCAAAAATGGCAACAGTATATTCCTAACCTTGCAGCACCCTTGATGGACAATATTCACGTATTAAAATATTGATTAAAAATTTCTGGAAAGATTTTATAATTATTTTATCTTTACGCTTTTTTATCGCCTGCTACTGATTCAGGATTCTTTTTAATTATCGTAGAATCTAACAAGTTGAACATTCATAAAAATACAACAATAAAAAAATGGGTGTCGATATAGTTATGCGGCCTACCTCTTTAATTCTGCTATAGTATGTGGTCTACTCGGTTTGAATATGTCCTACCTCATTAAGGGTATATTTATAGATATGTGTAGGGGTTTCCAGACACGCACGTCGAGTTAGCCAAGAAAATACAACGGAAACCTCCACAATTAATTTATATTTAGGATTAGAAAATACATAAGACTCGTGAAAAGAATAACCAACGACGAAATGTAACCAAAATAGGCATGTATTAACATTTTTGCATTCCTTCAAGAAAACAATGCATTTAACTGTGAACAATGTAGAAAAATAAAGAGTTTTCTCTCATTAACTGTAATTTGAGAGAAAGTCAATCAATGAATAAATGTTCGTGAGAAAGGTTCATTCTGATAAAGTCTTGTTCAGAAAGGGAAAATTCATTAATATAATGTACTGTAAGATTGTTCTAAAGTGTTGAGTTGAAATGTTTGTATCAGCGTATTTTTAGAATATGTGCTCGACTGGTTTTCTAACTGACAGTGACTTAACAGTTGAATTTTCATTGTATGTGTGCGTGTATATATGTGTGTGAGTAAGATATTGTTTCAACTGACAAGGATTCGTTAGGCAGCTGAAATCTTACTGAGGAGCTGCGGAAAGCGGCCCCTTAAATAATAGTCAGATAGGCTCCAGAGAGCTGAGCGGGAAACTTGGTTTTCGCTTGCAAACGACTTGAGTGCTTAAAAATTAACCAATCACTGAGCGTGTGCCGAGTAGACTGGAGTGGTCTGTATGATTCAATCTTCTACCCAAAGTGTACAAGAATTATTACTTGAAAATAATGTGATTTGTAACTTGTCGCGTAGCTGCGATTTGTAAATTGTCTCGTCATGAAATGCATTGGTGATATATCGACCAATCACTGTTTAACAAAGTGGTGTGATATATGAATGTATGCAAGTGTGTAGGTACAAACGATAGTGGTACACTATATAAGTATTCGGCTATTTACCGAAATTAGTTGTTTTCCCTAACCCTTTCCAAACAGTTAATACTTCCTTGTAATGTGCTTGTTAAGGTAGGCCACATACTATACCAGTCACAGAATTTCGTAGGCCACATTTGAAAGGTAGGTCACATACTATACCTGAGCCAAAATGTATAAAATGATGAAAATACTTCATTTTTGTAATTCAAACAACTTAAAAGATACGTTTTGCATATTTACTTTTCAGATAAAAATATTTTTTAAAGCATAACTGATATATCCCTTTGCGGGATATATATCAATACGAGGTAGTTAAGTGGTTTAGGCAAATGTAACCGGGTAGGTCAATCTAGTACGTAAACGTAATCGTCGTATGCAGTATCCTGAGACGTAGGCGCAGTCAGTAGACGTAGTAGATCTCTAGTTGAAGATCTCTAGATCTCTCTCACTCTCTCTGAACGTCCTTGCCTTCGTCTGTATTTATGGCTGACACCAGCCAATCACATTTCAGTGAGGAGGAATCAAGGTGTATACATATTCATTACCTATTAATTACATCAATAACATATAAAAATATATTTTTAATAAAAACAATAATATTATATGAGAGAAAATAATTAGAATATTGGAAATATGTAAAAATTAATAAAAACTGTTGAGGAAAAATTCCATCATTCATCGTTTGTTGAATAAAAAATGAGTGAAAGGGTTGCTGTGTGTTCAAATAAAATGACGATATTTATTTAACGTAAAATACACTAATTGTTAACTGTTAATTACTATCACGAAATAAAAGTTTGTATTGAGAAAGTCCTTCTCTCTGATTGAAATAGAAATGAATATAAGGTCTTTCAGTGAGTGGATTTGGAAGACAAGATCGAAGGGTGTCTGCTGCTGTTTTGGCGAGAAAGACAAGACGACAAGTTTGACGCGTGCATTGACGCTGTCAGTTTTCTTCTGAGTTGAATGGATGTCTGGTTTTTATGGCTTCGTATAGGCTCTAGATCCATAGCTGGAGGAAGAAGAAATGTATTTATACCTCTTTTAAGGGTATTTGAGCGTTTCATTCGCTTGCCACACAGAGAACTGGCAACCTAGTGCTGGAAAATCTTCTGCCTAGTTAGTCATATCTCGAAAGAGACATGATCGCCCAAACGTATATCACGTATGGCAATTAACTGACTGATAGGCTCCAAAAGCATATTTTTATTTGTTGGCAGGAGTTGATTTTATTGACTATTTTTTATTAATGTAAAATATGTTTGAAACTGGAAAGCTGCGCAGAGATTTTGTGTGGTGTATATTTTTGTCATTTGATCTTTTGATTTGAAATTGTTAATTTCCGGTTACTTTACAAAACAATTTTAATAAAAAAAGATAACATTAAAATTTTATGAATAAAGAAGAAAAAATATTGAACTTGTGAGAAAACAATATAGAAATTAACTTAAAATTGTATAAAAAAAAACTAATTAAGAAAATTAGAATGAGACTAACACAGTTTCTTTGAAAAAGAAATCGTTAAGACAGATGGTTTATTTAAAAGAAAAAAGAAAAATAAAGATTTGTAAAGATTTGAACAAAAAGGCTTGAAATTGATGTAATAAAACCTCACCAAAATGAGGCCAGATGATTTAAATTTTCCATGACAAAATTTTCGGACGTACTTGATATCAAACTAACCAATTTGGAATTAAAAACAGGCACGGTGTGATTGAATAGCGATTTTCGAGTGTTTATTAGTGGAAAAAGAAAATGCATATACCCACTAAGGACTTGGGTTTTGGTCCTGTTGGAGTCACTTATTTGCTATATAAAACGGGAAATTTTGACTCTAAAGTCAGAAGATAGTAGACCTCATCCAGATAAGAAAGATTATGACCTGTGATGATAAAAAGTTGCTACCACAAAAGGATTACCACCTGGGCAAGCAAAGCTGTGATTTGGAATTATAAAAGTTTACTGCGTTACTAGTACTATTGTTGTCGTTGTTGTTGCTGTTGTTGTAGAAGAATGAATAATTCATATAAAACTTGTGAGAACTCTCTTTACTAAAAACGTCTTTTCTAAACCTGCGAGTGTTTATCTCATATTTGAGAATGCCTATTACAAACATCTGAATATTTTGTTTAAAAGACCCAGAAAATCAGCTTCATTTAAAGTAGGCCAATATTTTCCCATCTCTTTTGAATTTCAACCTTTCAGTCTTCGATATTTTGAATTTTGAACTTTTATACTAAGTAATTTTTTTTTTTTTTTTGTTAATGAATTGATTTATATGAACTGTTGCCTCATAAAAGTTGTTGAAATCTTTTTTGTCCTGTAACAAGCGATAGCTATGGTAGAAAAAATTATTCCTCCATTTGAATTTCCGCCGTTATGGACATATATCTGTGATATGATAAGACTGTGGTTCAACGACAGGACTAAATGGCTGAAAGAAAAAAGGACAACAAACGTACTTTTTACTTACAGAGACTTTTATATCACTATGGCATACACAAAACTATATATACATATATACAAATGTCCCACGCGGAGAATAACTATATCACATATATCTGCACAGCAATCAGATTGTAAGGAAAATCAAAAAGGAAGGATCTTATATGTAATATGGAGATACTCTAAAGTCTGGAGAAGCCATGTTTAGAACTCCAGATTCAAACGAGCTGGATTCATCTACGTCTCAGGTGAGGACATATTCCACAAACGGGAAACAGCAAGTCTTGGGTTTTCCCAAGTAGAGGATTGCGAGCTGGAGTATCTTTCTATACCTCGGAAAGATATATTCCCAAAGGAAAACAGCACCATGGACTCGTAAACTGCTGGGAAGGCAGATTTAGCCTCTGTTCGAACTAAAGAAAGCAACCTTTCAGTTTGCTGTGGTAAAACGATCTTAATTTGGCTGTCGCTTTCGTCACTGTAAGGAGTGATGTGACTAAGCGTCTGTCATGTGACCCACGTGACTTATCTCCACCAAAGGGAGATAAGCGCCTTCTGTATCCTTACTGTCCTTAAGAAAAATATTTATTTTACCTGAACTGTTGTTTTCTAAGAGAAAACAGATTTATATTTTGAAAGTACTGTTAATCTACCTTGCCCCCCCTTAAGCGCATAAGGGAAATTTTCTGCACGACCTATATTGCATTTTGTACAAGTTATATATTGTAAAAGAAATATATTTTGTCACATTAACAAATATTTGTTTCTGTTCAAATTTCACTCCATCTAAGAATTGTTGCGGGGTTGGGAATATTTATGTTAAGTTTACATTTTATCAAAAGGTAATTGTTTATGGCTTCGTGAAAATACTTCAACAACACTTGAATTTTGCTGTAAGGCACAAGGACATTGGTGTTACTAACTACATAAATGAAAAGAAGATTCTTTAAAACAATAACAAGAACTTTATATGTAAATGTACATTAATCACCGGTCAAATATTCAGAAAACTCAGGAAATATTTTGGTAACCCGTCTTACTTGATGAATTGGTATCGCGATATTAGTGTTATTAAAGATGTTGACAAGAAATTATGTTTCTTAAGCCAAATTGGCGTTAATAAAATATTAACTTAAGGCTAACAAGTTGATTTTTTATAAGAGATTCACGTGACGAGTTTGTTCTTTACTTTCATTGTATTGACAGTGATGAGGTGAAAAGGAAATAGTACGAATGTGTGTCGTCGTTACATTGTGTGACGAGCTTGTTCCTTTCTTTCATTGTGCTGACGGCGATTAGGTGGAAAGAAAAGATAAAGAAATCAGCACTAGAAGGAGAAAACGTGCGAATGTGTATCCGTTATGAATTCGGTTTGACTATTTACTGCTATATCGTGGCTGGTTAACTGGTCTTCGCTTCCATCCATCTTCCATTTCTGACCACACGAGAATGTGCTTAAATAGTCAAATTAATTACGTATTAGGCGCCACAAAATTTTGGTGCAATTTGAGACCTAAACTCGTGTGCGTAGGCGTTCTTGAAATATTCAATGCATTAACCAATTAGTGATGGTTGTGGTGAATACAATATAAAAAATAACCCTCTTTTCTTCACTGTTTGCAAATTCGCGAACCAGTGTGAAATCTATATTTTGACCAGTAGGAAAAAAGGATTGCCTCCTTGCCGAGGAAAAGATCAAGGCAAATTTCGCTAGCGTGAAATATTTAATGACCAATGAAAAGAGAACAATTTGCAGAAAACAACAAATTGAACTTTCAATGACCCGTGTCATATTTCTTCCCGCACAAAAATGACTTTGCGTTCGGAGCCAACCATGTGGCCGATTTGACCGTATATTACACTTTTTTGTCGGTCAGTCAGAGAGAGAAGGAAGCAGAGAACACTCAACATAGCCACGATGTAACAAAAAATATTTCAAACCGCTGATCGAACACAACTGTCCCAATGACACGCATTCGCACTCCTTCACCTTTTCGCGGGATGTTTTCTTTATCGCCCCTTCTTCCTCCTCACCTATCCGTCGTACACAAAAAGAAAGAGAGGAACAGGACACTACTACTATTTGTTAATCACACATGGTCTTATCTTTTCTATACAAATCACATTTCGCTGAAACAAATGAACTCTTAATTCTGTAAACACCTTACTATACTTTTTCTTATAACATTTCCCCAGTTTAATAATTTCATTATACATACAATTTGATTTTATGCTGTTCGGTAAATAAATTTGCATACAGTTTATACAGTTTTACTCTTTCCAATCTTCTGATAATTTTAAATTGTGAGGAGTTCGGTTATGTTTTGCACAATGTCAATTTTATAAACATGATAGATCTCCCTACACTGGTTACCTCTAAATTAGTTCTTGGATCCTATCTATGTTTAACTTGCACAAAATCTTAAAAAAGAAACATTTTGCGCGATTATAAAATTGTCGCCAAGATGCGTTGTAAATATTGTCGCATAGTAAGGTCCTAAATAGTCTTCTAATCTTTTTATTTGTACCTCTAAAAGTACTTGTGAAGTGAAGGATAGGAGAAAGTCCTAGCCCCTTATCTCTTTCCCTTTTCTTTTTAAACATTAAAAGTTTAACAAATGTTCCCTAGTGAATAATGAATTATTAATTTATTAGTGAGCAAACCAAATTTAAAAACATAAATGGGCGGACCTGAAAGAGACTACCACCACCTTTAAATTTGTTGTTTTTCTTTTTTTAAATTTTTTTCAGCCCAATTTTATCGGTTATTACATAAAGTTTCCGATTATCAAAAAAATTGAGAAAAAAATCCATATTTAAACAATTTTAGGGGGAGAGTCACTTTCTCATACAACGTTATAGTAAATCGATCCTCCATTTTGGAACCACTCGCGTTGGGGTAGCTTTGTTTTGTTTTTTTTGAGACGTGATGTTGCTCTTGTTTTTGTCTTTTTCAAGTTTTCTTCAGTTCTTACGGTGGCATCTTCCTCGGTAACTCTAAGAATGGCTTTATTCAAAAATTTCGCAATGGATTCAGTTGTTGAATATGCGCAAGCAATAAAGTTAATTGCACAGGATCGATTTTAAGGTTGTATGACCCCCCCCCCCACACACACACATACATTGTTTAAATGTTGAAATTTTTACAAATTTTTTTTTTTTTTTTTGTCGATCGGAAAGTCTTCATCAACCAATTTACAGGTGGTTACCGGCGAGTGGTTCCAAAATGGAGGATCGATTTACTTTAACATTGTATGAAAAACTGAGCCCCTCCCCCATAAAATTGTTGAAATATTGAAATTTTTCGAAAAAAAAATTTTTTTTTTTGTCAATCGGAAAGTTTAGGGTGTAATCGATAAGATTGCACTGAAAAAAGTAAAAAAAAAAAAAAAAAAAAAAAAAAAAATGAAAAACAACAAATTTAAAGGTGGTGACTGTCTCCTTCAGGTCCACCCATAAAATGTATGCAAATATGCTTTCTTTCGTATGCATGAAAAAAATCTATTTTTCAATAAAAACATAAACGTGAAATTTAAATGGGTTTTTTTACAAGTTTTTACACTTACTTCGAAAACCGATTCAGGGCTCACATGAACTTGCTTATAATTTGGAACAAAAAAAAGTCATTTAATTTTTTAAGAGAGATTCATTATATATAACTTGAATTACAGTACACAGAAACAAATTTCGAGAGTAACAAACAATTCTGGAGACTTCAATTAAAAGCAGAATACTTTTTTATTTGTTTATTTATTTTTTGTAAATAAAGTCTTAATTTAAAAATAAAAATTATACTATTTTTAAGTAAATAAAAAATGAGATAATTTTCCAACTAAAAGAATAAGTCGGTGTTAAATTTTATACACAGTCTGATTTAATTTATTTCTATACCATTCTAATTAAATTGGAAAATCATGCTTATGAAAATATTGGGAAAAAACAAGCAATATTTATTTTCTCACTGAATTTAAGTCACGTGTTCATACGACGCAAAAGATCAAGGGCAGTTAACTCCCACGCCTCTAATTACCTGCCCTTAGTTTCCGTACCAAGATTTGGAAATCAACTGCTAAAACGACAGAGAATTTTTTCTATCGTAAACGGCTGTCAGTTTCATTCGATCTCTCTTTCCGAAATTCATTTTATAGTTTACTTTTGCTAGCCGTTAATTAGTGAAATTTTCTCAAGCAACAAATATTTGGAGTGTATACATTGATACCCTGAATCGAGATAACGACGTGAATAATAATAGTAATAATAATACGTAAGACGAGCCATCAGCAGCATGGCTGACGACAGGGGCCCGGAGAGTAACAACAAAACCGATGTGGTAGCCGTAGAAGCTGGTTTAGTGAAAGAAAGTAGTCCTGCCGATAACTGTAGCCTGTATCAGACGGAAAGCAACAACAACACTGTGACCCAGACTTGCGGTCCTGTTGGCGGCTTCATCGGAACTGCTCCTTCAGGCTGGGCTGATTTTACCAACCAGATGAATTACTTGCAGAATCTCTCAAAGCCCGTCAAGCAGAGGATCAAAGCCCTGAAAAAGCTACAGTTTGAAACGTCCAAAATCGAAGCTGATTTCTACCGGGAACTGCATCAGATCGAATGCAACTTTGCGCAGAGGTATTCTAAATTCTATGAGTTACGAAGAGACATTGTGAATGGTTTGCTAGAGCCGACTGACGAAGAGTGCGACTGGCCTCACGACGAGTTACTTAATGAAGATCCCAACCCGGGTCAGGGAAACCTCGAGGCTTTAAACGTTGTAGCCAATAACCAGACACCTGTCGCACCAAATACCCTTACACCACCCGACAAGAAAGAAAGTGATGTAGATGATAAGTCAAACCAGCCTCCTCCCCCTCCTCCTACTCCTATAGATGAAAGCCAGATTAGGGGAATACCGTTCTTTTGGCTGACTGTCATAAAAAATGTAGACATGTTGGCCGAAATGACCCATGAACATGATGAACCAATCCTTAAGCATTTGACGGACATCCGTTGTACGTTGAAAGATAACGACCCGTCTATTTTCACCTTGGAATTTCTATTTGAAGAGAACGAGTATTTTAACAACGCTGTCCTGACCAAAGAATATACGTTGAAAACAGAACCCGACCGAGAGGAGGCCTTCTCGTATGAGGGCCCCGAAATCGTGCGCTGCAAGGGTTGCACGATTGACTGGAAAGCTGGTAAAAATGTGACGGTGAGAACAACGCGGAAAAAAATGAAGCACAAGGGTAGCGGCAAGACGATGGTGGTCACAAAGACGGAGGAGGCTGATTCTTTTTTCAATTTCTTCAACCCCCCGCCACAACCTGATGATGGTACCGAAATGGACGAATGCTCCGAGGATATTTTGACAGCAGATTTTGAAATCGGTCACTTTATTCGCGAAAGGATTATTCCCCGGGCTGTACTGTACTTCACCGGGGAGGCGGCAGATGAGACTTATGATCGGGACGACGAACAGCCTGAGGAAGAAGAGGACGACGATGAATATGATGATGATGATGAGGAGGAGGATCAGGATTACGATCCTTCGGACCCGAGGAATAAACAGGATTGTAAAACACAATAGAGATAGAAAAAGAGAGAGGGGTGGGGATAAATTTACAATGGATGGTACCCGAGCAATAAAATACTGAAATAAAAGGACCTGGTGTTCAAATGCCCAGTGTAATTAACCTGCTTGACAGATGCTCTTACTTACAAGTCTTTCAAACTAACTAGGATTCTACCTACAATGTATAAAAGAAAAGAAGACATTTTTTTATACAACCCCAACAGTAAAATTTTAAAAAATAATTAAAAAAATGTCCAGATAAAAAGAATTTTCTTAAGAACAAAAATACAATGGAAAGAAAACTTTGGATAAGTTCCGTTTTTTATCAAAACATCACTTAAGGGTAAAATTATCCACACGATCAAACAAAATGAAAAAAAAGTTTTAAAAGAAAAAAAATCTAATCCAAGTTTATGGAGAAAAACATTGTATATAAACATGTGTATGCAAAGACGCACATACAACGTGTTAAAAAAAAACGGAAAAAAGACAATGTTTAAAAACTCATTGAAATGTTCATGACTGTTATGAAGATAAGATGTCTAACTTTACTGAATGATTCGTTTTGTTTGTTGCATGGGATGATGTTATTTATTTATTTTTATTTATTTATTCACACCTCCATAATTTACCATGTCTTATTCTTTTTTGGTAAAGAAAGAAAGAATAAAGACGTTCGTTATTTAACTAGGAAATCGGTCCGACCCAGAAGGAATTCCCCAACCAAATTATTGATTGGTCTTTTATTCAAATTTTTTAAGTGAATCGGATCTAGACATTTTCAACACTCCCTCGTACAGTATTAAAAAAGTAAAACTTAGTTTCCATGATTTTTTAATTTGTAAAAACAAAAATAAAAAAATAAGAAAGTGTCAAAGAGGAAAGATAACATAACAAAAAATAATTAAGGAAAATATACGAGGATATGCAGAAAGTTCTTAGCCCGACCCTGAAAATTTATTTTATTAAAAATTGATGTTAGGCCAAATTTTTAGCAACGTTGGTTGAGCCGAGAACTTTTCAGCCCTTGACACCATATTTGTATTTTACCAAGCAACTTAATGTATTGAAAAACACTGTTTCATCTTGAATAATTAAAAAATATATATTTAAATTCATAGAACCTACAAAATATATATCCTCTTTGGTAATGAGAGGCTAGTTTTCAATATTTAATAATTTATCAGCATTTAAAATTTAGGGTTTTATGACATAGAAGGCATTATTTTTTTACATCCTTTCTCATAGAAATCTCACATATTTATTTATTTATACATGCATGCATGAGTTATGCTTGCATGTTTATTAATATAGATACAGTTATGCATATAAGTTCTGCATAAACCCCAACAACACACATAATCCCTTTGTGTATATATAATAACTCTAATTTATAGATATTTATTACAATTTTTTTTAACAGGACTGAATAAATGTCATGTAGTATATGGGTTTTACATATAGACAAGTTTCCATAATTTACAAGCAGGTACTGAAAGCTGTTCAACTTGACTAAGTTGGGATTCAAAGAAAACAAATTCTGATGTTTGATCATTTCATCAGATTTCAAGAAGTGAGTCAGACAAAACTTTTCAGCACTTCTTTGCATCTGTGTATATACATATATGTATACACATATATGTATGTGTGTTTGTAGGATGTATAATAGTATCTAAAGAAAAAATGAAGATCATGAGAGAAAGTGTAAAATATTTAAAAGACACATTTTGCCAAAAGTGTCAGCTCTTTCTGGCTGCCTCAGGTTAAAATTCTAACCTCTTGACAAAATGTGTTGCTTACAAATATTCCACTTTGTCTCATCATCATCGCCACATATAATTGAAAACAAATGTTGCTAGTGATCTGGTCATACTTATGTTCTTCACATCTATGTATATATTGTATTGACAGTATCTGATATTATTGAATCTTGTCACCCCCAACCCATAATGCTACATACCATTTTGTAAATGTATGCAATAACAACTGTTCATAACACATTCTGTTACAGATAATATCTCTAAAAAAAAAAATGGATAATATTTGCAAAACTTAGAACGGTGATGACACCATATTGTATCCTGGAATTTCAAAAATTAACAAAATGGCTGATGTGGAAGCTTTAATATATGATTTTGATTAAGCAATCAAGAAAACTAAGTGTTATGCATTTACTATGTAACTCCTGGTTTTTGTTAGGAATTTTTTGAGCACTTCTGGCACATGATTCCTATTTGAAAAATATACAAAACTCTCAAATGTTATCTGGCTCAAGCCCTGATCTGTGGCTCACATTAGCAGACTTAAAAAATTAATCTCAAAGGAGCAAAATTAAAGACAAATGTTTATTTTAAACCAACATCAAGTTGAACATGAACTGTTATGGATGTTTTTTTTTAAGTCACATAAAACTGTTTAAAATGAGGGGTTCTGTGGACCACAAAGAAAGAAAAAAAAATCCTAACAGGAATTTAATATCATAAAATAAAGAAAAAGAAGCCTCATGCTTAACACCAATGAAATTTAATGACTTAATTTATTTTACCCTTTAACTGGTAAATTTTAATTTTGGCTTCACTTCATTGATATTTGCAGGTATGATCAATATTCCTTGCCCCTATCTCACATCATTGCTGCTACCCAAACTAAATATAACTGGACATTACTGAGCACCAGATAGTTAATTCCATGATTTTATTATCGGGTGGGACCATATATACCCTGCTTCCCCACCTAACATTCTCTCTTTGCCCAACTTCCAGAAGCCTAAACTCCATCTTGTTTAACTGTTTCTTTCTTTTTCCTCTTTCTCCAAGCAACATTTGATGACATTACCATAATCAGATCAATCTGCTAATTATGGCAGCACTTTAAAAACAGAAAAAAAAAATAATGGAAACATTCTCTTTATTGTTATTTCATATTTTGTGCATGTTTTAATGTTCCTTTGCTCTGAAATTATATTGCTCTATACAGATTTATAGATTTCTCCAAAAGATACGAGAACACACGCACAGATACCTTAGTAAGGTGACTATATATTGCTTGAATTATTAAACCTCTGATGGTAAAATCAAAAAGAATTATTCATAAAAGCATGTTCCACATGGTTAAAAAATCTGAACTGCTTTTCATATATAATTTAATACAAAAGAATAGTTTTAGTATTTTAAGCTTATGCATTTATGGACATGTTATGCCTAAAACTACATTAAAAAAAACTCAGACTGTTGACTCTAAAAATAATTTTTCCCAATGTGAACTATTCATATATAGAATAAAGACAAGGTTCCTACAGCAGACTACAATAGAAAACTATTTTGGCATTCCAGATCAAAATCTAGCAACAAATAAAAATAAAATTTCCTGCTTAAAATATATCAGTTTATTTACATAGAAAATTTCCTATGAAATATTAGATTTAACCAAATTTTGATATTTAACAGATAAAATACAATGCGTGTGTGTGAATATTGATTTTCTAAGCGTAGCTTAGATGTGGCACAAGGTCAAAAGTATGGGGCACCAAGTGAGGATCAAACTCACTAATCAGTTGTATTGGTTCTAGCAAGACAAGCTTGCTAACCATTACGCCACATTGAGATGCCCTAATATGTGTGTAAATATGTGCATTGTACTTGACATTCCTTATGGGAAAAAAAGCAACATAGAAATATATCATCATCATAGACAATTAGGTGTACACATAGAGATGATTTTACCTGAGTCAAAAGTTTATTTTACAACCCGGTGAGTCAGAGTTTAGTTTCATGGGTAATTCACAGCCCATGTCAAATTCTAACAAAAACCTTCACTTTTGTGAAGGTGAGACTGGAAAAATTACTTATGCCACTTTTGGAAAAACTTTTTTCTGATATAAGTAATCCATGTGTGCTGCTTTTCTTTATGTATAGTTTTGTATGTGTATGTAAACGTTTTGTGTTTTTGTACACACATTTTTGTTTTTATTATCTATGTACCAGTCTTGATATATCTATCAAAATACATATTTGTTTACTGTATGAAATTTTGTTTGTAAAAAATGTAAGTATATACATAGTTTATACATTATTGTATGTAACTATATGAGCTTTGTTCTTTTTATGTTTGTCTATTTATTGATATGTGCATATATAAATGTTTTTATTTATTTATTTATTTATTGCATTTGGATCAGTTCCTTGGTTTGGTTATTTTTTATAGCCTGGTTTTTGTGCATAAAACTTAAAATATTTTTTCTTGCCATGTTCTTCATCTTTGGACACCCAAGACATAATAACAACATTGCATTTGTTAGATAAATTTGATAAGTAATCTTGCATCTAAGGCAAAATTGACTATCCAAACTAATAATTAATATAGTGAATCCAGAAACCTTTTGGATTATTTATAAAGTGGAATTTGTTACTTACTTATTACTATAAGCATTATTTCAGTAGGTATATGTGTTTGAGTAGACATCGAATTAACATCCACCAGCCTTGATCATCAAAAATCTTATTAAAGAAAATATATTACATGGCAGGAATTGAAACTGCATTCCCAGTTTTTTGTGGAGAAACCAGCACTACAGCATGTCATTACAACCACAGAAATCCTTACAGCAAAGCAAATTTCAATTACTTTTTTTTAAGAAACGCACATATCATTGGGACCTTTTAGTATACTATATCTGCCAATTTATACATTCATGTTTGACTTTTTGTTAATAAACAGAGAATTAGTTACTTGCTTGTGTGGATTAGGTCAAGATTCAATTTTTAGTGCTACTCCTGTCCCATAATTGTTATAGCATTTGCATACACATTCCAGACACTGAATGTATCAACTATTATGGAACAGAGTATAAAGCTTCATTCATGAAATTGAAATGACACACTCGAGAAGGAAAATATTTTTTTCTTTTTTCTTTATAAAATAAATTACAAAGAAATGAGACAACATATTGAAACATGCTTTGCTTCACATTCATTTAAAAATAGCCCAAAAATATTTATTGTCTGTGCCATAATAGTAGTTACATTCATTGTATAAAAATGTGTATGAAAGTATCTCAACTATTATGGAACAGAAGTATAGTATTTAAAAATTATGCTTTATATAAGCTTGAAACAGGGTTTTTTTTTAAGTTTGAGAAGTTCTTGATTAATCATATGAATTGTTACAACATTCATAAACTACTCTCTATTATGGCATGTTAACTTTCTATCTTCTTTAATAACAACTACATATGAATTTGCAGCAGAAATTTATGAAAATAAACTCATCTTTATTTGCCAACAAAAGCAACAAATTATAAAATTCTGAAAGATAAAAATAAATTATACAGCAGAGACATGTTTATAAATATTAAATAAAAGTATTTTTTGTTTTTTGTTTTTGTGTGTGTGTGTGTGTGTGTGTGTGTGTGTGTTTAATGTAATTTCCTCATTAGAAAACTGAATGGAATTTCTTTTTGTCTCTTTTTAGGAAAGCAATTTGTTTCACTGTTTATTAATACCAGCATTTGGTTTATACAAGATAATTACATTTCTAAATACAAAATGTGAAATGATCTATTGTGTTTCTGTCTTTGTTGCACTGGTTGAATCAAATATAGACATTTGTTTCTCATATACAGTTTATATAAATCTGTACATTTTCTGAAGACAACTTTGTCTATCTCCATTATATGAATGTATTTAATCTCCATTGCATAAGGTGTCCAGAAATGAAAAATATTGAGCAAGAAACTTCAAAACCCTGGTCAAGTCTTTTCAGTGTACCAACCATCTTGCCCCCCCCCCACCTCCCTTCAGTCCACACTGTTCTACTGAATGTAAATATCAACATATAAAAAAACCTTATTTTTTTGGCGCATTTTCAATTTAGCTGGCATTGCTTTCATCCACATTTGTCAGTAAATAACTAGTAAATCTTAATAAAATAGCTTTTCTTTGATTTATTGTATTAGTTTTTTTTTAATCATTTCACCCCAAGCAAAGTAATAATGTCACTAAGATGCAGGGAGTGAAAGAGAATGCAAAGACTTCAGTGGAGAGGATTGAGGAAAGGACAAAAAAAAAAAAGAAACAGAGCTCAAGAAGGCAGAGAATGATTGACATTGCATTTAAATTTTTGAAAATTGTAATTATCAGGAAAGCAAGAAATCAGAAGGGAGTTCCACAGGTGAAAAGTGTGAGAAAAGAATTCATTAGAGTAGAAGTGGAAGTTGTATGCAAGTTGTTCAATAGTAAAAAAAATTGAGACCTAGTTGCCAATCCAGTAACATGATTAAATTCATGCAGTCGGGCTACCAGGGAAAAAAAGCTCATCAGAACAGTTGTCATGAAAATATTTGTAGAAAAGACAAGAAAGCCATGTCACATTGGTGAGAAAGTGACTGAAGTCAGGATGCGTGGCTAGGATTGATTACATTACAGACACACTGAATTTTGTCATGAATCTTGAGAGGTACACCAGGAGTACCAGACCAGATATGGCAAAAGGATTCAATGGACAGACAGATGGTAGATCTGTTTTGATGTTACAATTTCAGTGTGGTTGCTAAAAATTTGAAGTTAATTTCTAATGGTGGGGATATTTTTAACTTGAAAGTAATCAACAAGCCTTTTAATGACATGATAAGGGCATAAATCAAGATGTTGACATTCCACACTACTTCAGATAAAAGGTTAGGGAGGAAACCCTCATCAGTACTGGAAAGATAACAGCTAGTGGACTTGAGAAACCTATTTTCCTTAAAAATTGTTTCAAGAGAAAGATTTTAGAAATCACAACCAACATTAACAGTGGCTGCTCAGTCATTAAATGCCAAATGTTTCTTGATAAGGAAACAGTTAATATTACCATTACTATTTGACATAGGAATTGTTTCTGTAAACATTTTTGCCAATAAAATAGAATTTGAACCAAGTGATTTCAATCAAACTGAGGGTATTTACATTTTAATCTGATTTTATTAGATAGCCAAAAGCATTTGTTCATTTTTTAAAATATTTTTTAGAAATATAATTCAAAATCGTATCTCTGAGCATCAATTTCTGCTCACACATTACTGCAAATCAAAATTCATGGAGGTCATGCCATTTACACTAGAATGAGTTGAGACAGGGGCGCAACTAGACATCTGTATCAAAAACCAAGAGAATGTAGTAATATTTTAACCTCACCATAAAACATAGATTTATACGCTGTATCAGCTAGGTATTTATTTTTGATTAATTCATTCATTTTCTATGGCTTATCAAACATTTTCAGGTAATTTAAAGCCAGAAAATATTTTTAGGTTGTAAGAATTTTGGGGGGAAAATAATATTGGTTTAGTGGTACAAGCTTACTAATTAACCTATAGCTGGGAGATGATTCATACCTTTTCAAAGGGCATAACAGACTCAACAGGAATTGGAACTCAGCCCTCTGACTAACAATTCCGAGATGTTATCCATTATACCACATACATATCCAAGTTTACAATACCTGGTATTCCCAAAAAGTTAGCCATCTAGATACTGATCATGCTCGATGTTGGTTAACTTTGAGGATCATACAGGAAACAATGTTTCAAGACGATGTGGTCATAAGCCTAACTAGATATGTGGATTTCCTCGATACTAAAAAGAATTTGTTACACACTTTGCCTTTTTTGATATTATTTGATATTTGCTGATTTGTGGAAGCCAGTTAATAATATCTTGCAATGCTTCATCTTCAAGGCCCTCTGCTGCAATATTTTTAAACTTTGCAGGGTCCAAGCAAGATAAATCTTTATACAACTGTTTGTTTTGTAGAAAGTGTGATTCTAGTGACTGAACAATGTAATCCATATCAGGTTAAACACATTTACTCAAAAATCAGCTGAGATATTTCTTTGATCATCAATAAGATTATCTGTCATTCTTGTCTTCTTCTTCTGCCTCTTAACTAACAAGGCTGTTTCCAACACATCAATTTTCAATGTTAGATTTTCATCTCTGAAATCCTGGCGCTACATTTATTTAAGAATGCCAAAGTCTTGCTGCGAACATTATCAAAGTTTCTTTGTCTGTTCTTTCAACCCTTTGTGGCTGAACCTACCAAACTCTATGCATCAAAACAATTGTCAATTGTCTGTCGTAGGGTTGTAGTTTTAAATATATCAGTTAGTTAAGTGCTATATGTGATATATGCTTGGGCGATCATGTCTCAAAAGAGACATATCTGACTGGGCAGAAGATTTTCCCTCAGTAGTTTGCTATTACTTTCTGCGGTAGACAGGTTGCCAACAAGGCCACAGAACCCAATCTGTTCTGTTATTTAACTGGAGGGACGAGAGCCGGTTTAATACCTTTCCCAAGGGTATTTACACATAAGTCAATGCAACAAATTCAACTGGAATTCAAACTCGGCTCTCCAGTTTCTTGTTCTGAGCCAATATCTACTGCACCACAACACACATTCAAATATATACAAGTTGGTAAATGTTGTCAATATGGTTTCAAACAAGCAAATGTTTTACTTCAAAGTCTTTATAAGACTTTGAAGTAAAACATTTGCTTCATGTCATTTTTCTGAATCTTGTATAAGTATATCAATAGATTTGCAAAAGTACTGGCAACAGCATCATCAAAACGTCCAAATATACTTGTTGCTGCATTGGAGTTTCCTGACCATCTAATCTCACCAATTAGCTTTAATCTTTTCATTATTTTCTTGTCCTTCACGTTTTCCAACAACCATTCTCTTCTATGATGCTTTCACAAAAGTTACCATATTCTGGAGCAAATCGAAAAAAGATTTCAAAAAAAGATATAGCACCATATACAGTAGCATGCAGAAGGTGGGGAGAACATGCGACGGTGCCGAGCATCCATATCAGGAACAATTTAATCAACCATATAAGCAGCTTTATTTTGTAAGCCATTATACTGGCCGGGGTAGCTTGCAACTCCACCTGTGCTATCAGATAAATATTTTGGGAAGTCAATTTTTAAGAGGTTGTAATGTTTCAATCACTTCAATTTAATTCTTATTTTTATTTAGCACTGTTCAGTTATTATTTGCCCGTTTCCACTGAGTGCAAGGACACACTGCCCAACCCAGGGACTGAACACACAACCACTATGTCACCAAATTCACTACAGATCAATGGCCTAGTGGATAAAAATGCTGGTTTGGGAATTTGGTGATGTACTAGTTGTGAATCTTGGATGTGTGTTATCGTGCATTGGATATCGGCTCAGAACGAGAAATTGGAGAGCCGAGTTTGAATCCCAGTTTCAAATACTTGCAAATACCCTTAGGAAAAGTATTAATCCATCTTTTCTCCCTACAGCTATGGGTTAAATAGCAGGACAGATTGGGTTCTATTACCTTGGCAACCAGTCTACCACAGAAAGTAATGATAACTTACTGCGGGAATACCTTCTGCCCAGTGAGTAATGTCTCTTTTAAGACATGATCATCCAGGCATGTATCACATATGGCACTTAACTGACTGACTAGTTTTGGGCTCAATCTCTGGTTCAGGCAGTGTGTATTTGCACTCAGTGGAAACAGGTGAATAATAACAAAAAATACTAAATAAAAATAAGAACTAGATGACATTCATAGACATGAGCAGTGGAAAGAGGACCATCTACCCTTGTAGATTAAATAAAGGGGTCAGTTCAGAATTCCCTGTAGATCAATACACACCTGAAGAAGGCCAAAGAGCACAACAATTGAAGCGTTGTGATAACAACAAAGATGAGGGCAATAGTCTGAATATAAATAGCATAAATAATGATTCTTTTTTGTATCATATTCTTCATAATTTAAATTGATATGTTCATAGTTTTTTATTCACATATGTAACAAGTTCACGATGGCCACTACTTTGAGGTTTTCTTTGTTGCTCTAATTATGTGATTCTTTGTTTAGACTTGTTTTGCACTGCAGAAATGTGAGCTGCCATAGCAAGGTAATATTTTGCCATGAACTGCGCTCTAGTTAAAAAATTGCCATGATTCAGAACGTCATGATCTAGAATATAGGCCAATTCATTTCTGTGACTTCATAAAGGAAGTGCTTACTTGCTTAAGGTGTTTGTGATGTCTATAGTCCTCATGACGATACTTCTCTGCTTCAATAATTCTTCTTTCCTTTTAATTAATGATGCTGCAAAACAGTTATTAAAGTAAACTATACTGATATATTGCTTCTGATATGTTGTTGATTTATGTAAAGTCAAGCTGTGACTAATAATTTTGTTGTTCACTAAAGCTACATATAAAGGGTGATAGGTTACAAGTGTTAGGAAACTGAAAGGCTCAGCAGTAAGAATCACCTAAGCATCTATTTCATTTGTTATATGTCAGCCATTTTCTTGGGATTAAGTCATTCATAATTTTCCTCTCAGACAAACAATCAAATAGCTGAAATAGATGTTCAATAATAAAACTGTTTTAGCTTTGCTCATGATGGATATTGGAAGATTCCAAGAATTTATCTTTCATTTTCTTGCCTATGTTCATTTACAGGATGTGTTTCAGGAACCAATTCATTTATGCTTAAAGGAATAACTGATTCCCTGTTAAAAACTTGTGTTCAGATGTTGCAACTACAGGCAGTACAGATCGCAGAACCAGGAAGCCAGAAGAAATAATGAGCTTGGCTTGATTTGTAAAGGATTAGCAATGTATTGTTCTCTACATTAAAAGTGGCTTTCCTGTGTTTTTGTAAATCACATGTCATTGCATCATCATCATGAACATTGTTTCTTGCTTCATCATTATTTGTTGCAGAACGAGATGTTGATGTCAATTGTTCTTGTGGCATTTTAAAGGATCTGTAATTGACCAGCATTGCTTGATTGATTCCTTCTTTTCTGTTTTTTTGTTCTAGCAATCCAGATTCATGTTCTTTTACTTCTATACTGTAGGCATAATTTTCCTGAAATAAAAATTTAATGAAAAATAGTCCACATTGGGAAAAATAAACATATACATTTTTTTTATATATGATTACTAGGATAAATGCATTTTGCTTATATATTTGTAAATATTTTTGTTACTGTTTAACCATACTGTTTTAGTCCTGTAGTTGACTAGTTGATAATCTGTTATCCACCATTCACACCAGCCAACAACTGAGGTAACTATTGAAAATTAGAAGCATGATCTGATTATAGTAAGACATTAAAAATGGTTATGGTGATTTTCTAAGCGCGGCTTAGATGTGGCTGAAGGCCAAAAGTAAAGGACACCCAGTGAGGATCGAACTCACTACTCAATTGTAATTATTCTTGCAAGACAAGCTTACTACCCATTACACCACCTCAAGGTGCCCTATTAAAACGTTTATGTGTACTGTTTACATATGGACTATTGTCTTTATCTTTGTTGTTGTTATCATAATGTTTCAGTAGTTGTGTCCTCCGGCCTTGATCAGGTGTATATCTGTCTGGGTTAACTACAGGGAATTCTGAACTGAACCCTTTATTTAATGTATGGAGGTAGACTGTTCTCATCCCACTGTTCATATCTAGGGATATCTCATCTAGTTCTTATTTTTATTACTGCTCAGTTATTCTGCCTGTTTCCACTGAGTCCAAGCATACATTACCCAACCCAGGGATGTAAATCACAACCACTATATAATTAAATTCACAAACCAACATTTAAATCCACTAGGCTATTGTCTCATAGGAGCAGTGGAATGAAAATACTCTACCCCCTGTAGAAACATTTTAATAACAACAAAGATGAGGACAATAGTCTGAATGTAAATAGTGTGAGGTGAATAGTAGTAAGTGTATTGAAATATACCCAAATAGAATGACAGAGCATATATATATATATATATATATACACACACATACAATATATCCTTTCCTTTTCTATAACCCAGACATAGCTTATTTGGTCAGCTGACATCATGTAGAAACCAACCAATCACTAATGTTCCCACCAAAGTCAAAGCAGAAATGTGCAGGCATTACAACATTATGAAGCAACAACCAACTAAATGTATAATCCTCTTTGCTTCTCTTTGTTTTTAGCCTCACTCTCAACTGCACACACATGCAAGTCATCAGAAATTCAAATATCCACACAAAAATAGAGATATAGAAAATCAAGGACTAAATAAAAAAGAACAATCCACACATGCAAATACTGAAACAAATCATATGAAATGTTTTATAACCTTCACACCAAAATACACATAAAGTGATGAACCATCACATAAATGAACAAAAATATGTACTAATGGAGTTAATCACAAAAATAAAAATAATCATATAAACCTGGCCTTTGTTTATTATCACAACCACGTCAAAACCATACTGTTAACCCTACCGTACGACAATACTACAAGTGTAATGATAACTCCTCATCCCAGAAATTCAGACAGAAATTAATAATGGTCTCACAATCAAAGTTAATATATCCAGTTTGATACCAGTGTAGTCTTACTAGTCAAAATCCTTTGAGTTTACCAATCATGGCTTATCACTTCAATATCTTTGACCTCATGATTCATGGTCAAACTGACCTCACAACCCTATGTACTGATTCTTATCCTTTCAAGTTGATCATCTGAAATGACAAACTATAAATTTTTCCCAATGTGAACTATAGCTTTATCTTTAAAATCACAAACTTTTGCTGAAAACATGAATCTCCAACGATGTCCAACTGAGGTGAACCTGTTCACCACCTATTCCGTTTCACATCCGTTTAATGGTGTTTCATTGTTTCATACATTGTGATAATTTTGTGATGCACCTATCATAAAGGTGCTGACATATTATGCATCATATTCTCAGTTAAGATGACACAACCACAAAATCAAGGAATAGAGTACAAAACTTTCTCTCCAAACTTTAACATGTAGTGAGCTTAAATATAAAAAAATATGAAAATAAAACATTAAAGATACATTTTCTTTCCTTTAAAAACCAGTATCTCTTTCTCTCTCTCTCTCTCTCTCTCGCTCTCTCTCTCTCTTTCTACCTTTCTCCTCCTATAGTTCTCTCTCAACTAATTAGAAAGTAACCTTTAAATAAAAAGGAAGAAAAAGAGACTAAACATATGTAGTTAGCATTGGCTATGTTTGCAAAAGGGCCCACCACGTTTGAAAGTTTCAGAATTTCGTACAAAAGACAAAGCATCTGGTTTATATTAATAAGTGTAAATTTATTTAACAAGTAGAATGACATCAATTTTGTTGTTTTGAAATGACACATATTTTGGAAAGTCCTGCATAAGGTTTTTCTTTTGAATATGTATTTAAAAAATACAGGTTGCTTGGACTGGGCGCCTGGTTGGACGACCTGTAGCTCTCTGCTCAAAAAGGCGAAATTAACACATTTTTATACATTTGCGGAGAATAAAAATGGATCAACTTTTAAGTTTGTTTTTTTTTGCTCCTGATTGGCCAATAAATAAAAGGTTGTATTTATTTTGTTTTTTCAGATGTTAGGACATGGTAAAATTTAGTGAGCCAATTGTCTTTATGAAAAAAGCTTTTCTATTGGTGAATGTATAAATGTATATACTTTTTTATTGACTCATGTTAAGGTGTAGATGTGTGTAAGTTCTGATTTTCTGGGTACTCAAATCTTACAAAATCTAACACATATATATCAAGGCTATTCTCTGGTAACATGATGTAAACACAAGGTCAAAGAATAGAGTACAATTCTTTCTCTCCAAACTAGAACATGTGGTGAGCCTAAATATAAAAATATAAAATATGAAAAAATCTATTAAAGATAGAATTAATTTGCTTTTCTTTAAAACCCAATATCTCTTTTCTCTCTTTCTCTCTTTCTACCCTTTTCTTCCTATAGTTCTCTCTCAACTAATGATAAAGTAACCTTTAAATAAAAAAAGACAAGATTATAATGGTTAAAAATGGTAAATGTTTGCTGATCCCAGGTCTAGTTATTGTGACTAGAAATCTACCAAATTAAAAGAGGTTCCAAGCATAACTTCTGCTATAAAAACACTAGAACAAAAGAATGTCAAAAAATAAAAGAATTTTTGACAATAAAGTTAGCTGAAACCAAGCTGTGTTTTTTAATAAAACATTCCCAAACTTTTGGCAGTTCAATTTTCTTTTATAAATAAGTTTTTTTTTTCAGCATGTTATTTTAAATTTTGTTAACCAAGTTAAATGTATAATTGAAAATGTACATAAAATTAAATAATTCAATGAAAAATTTAGGAATTAATTTAAAAAAGGATTAAGAACATTAAATTGTCACAGGACAACAATTTCAAAATCTCTAAGTTAAATCATCAAACTTATAGTGTTGACAACACCCTTTTTTTAAAGATAAAATACTTTAGAATACATTATTTAAATATTTTCAGCTTAGCCATGATTCAAATGTACACAAAAAGAAATAATTCTAGGAAAAATTTAGTTTATAAAAAACCACTTAATTAATGATACAGAATTATCACCATACACTAGTTCAAAAAGTTCTGATTTAAATCACTAAATTCTATTTTTAATGTTACGATGGTAATTTTTATTCATTCACAATGAACAATGCTCCCAGTTTCATTTAAGTGGATAACATAATAACTGTGTAATAATGATATTTTTTATTTCATTTTTTTTTTTAGTTCAATAAAAGTTTTTAATACAAACTGGTTGTCAGTTCCACAGATGCTAAGGTCTAACTGTATACAGTAAAACCAATATATTTACATAAACTGATTTTTAGATGTATGATGAGTTAAAGTTAATTTGTTTTTCTTTTTTTTTTCATTATTGCCAGTATTTTTTATAAGACCCATCTTCCGTTATATGTTTGTTACTATCTCAAAGATAACGCAAACTAATGTGATAGCTATAAGCAGTGAAAATGGAACTCTAGAACAAAGTTCAAATCCTAGTTAAGGTTGTTTCTGTTCACTTTACAATAATGAATCTTGGAAAGGCATGAATCTACTT
This sequence comes from Ascarosepion bandense, assembly GCA_037127315.1. Classification (NCBI taxonomy): domain Eukaryota; kingdom Metazoa; phylum Mollusca; class Cephalopoda; order Sepiida; family Sepiidae; genus Ascarosepion; species Ascarosepion bandense. The sequence goes on along the minus strand of JBBBDQ010001834.1, from coordinate 1,825,755 downwards.
CTTAATACACCGTCCATGGAGTGTTAGTATGATGTAGAATAATATTTAAGCAAAAGTGGAGATTTTCTTTTTATAATCATTTCCAACCAGGTCAGAAATGCCACTAGTGTGCAGAAGGTTACAGAGAGAGAAGAAACAGAGTACAAGTAATGCCAAAGAAAGGATGAGAGGTGGATGAGATTTAGGAAGCTGGGTGGGACTTAGGAAGATGGATAGGATTTAGGGAGATGGAAGATGGCAATTGTCATTGCATTTAAACTTTTGGCAGTTGTAGCTATCAGGGAAGCAAGTATATGAAAAGAAGAAAGTACAAGAACAGAAACTGATAGAGTAGAAGTGATGGTTACATTTGGCTATTTTGATGGTAAAAAGGTGAGACTTTGATGCCAATCTAGTAGCACAAGTAAATTCATGTAGTCAGAGCACCAGGGTCAGAAGCTCATTAGAGCTGATGTTGTGAAAATATTTGCAGAAAAGACAGAAAGAAGCCACATCCCATCAGTAAGAAAGTGATTGAAGGCAAGCTGCCAAGTCAAAATCAACTACATTGCAAATCCTCTTCTGGATTTTATCAAAAACCTTGAGATAACTAGCAGGAGCACCCAGCCAGATATGGCAACAGTATTCAATGCACAGATGAATGGTAGCTTTATAAATGTGCAAGATGGTTTCTGATGAGAAAACTTTCTGGCCCAACAGTGACTCAACCTGTAGACACAGCTATAGATTTGATGGTGTTGTTTCACTTCAGGTCAGTTGAGAGAGTAAGGTCAAGGAGGCACAGTGTGTTGCTTTCTAGGAGACTAGCGTCATCAATACTGATGGAAAATAGGAAAGTTTCTCCATGAGAATATGAGACAATATGTTTTGCATCTTTATAGCAGGCATCTTCTGATTAGAATAAGAGAAAAACCTGTATGTAAAGGAAGCAAGCGGGAATGTTGAAGAAAGAGGCAATGAATAGCCTTATCATATGCTACAACCTTAATTTTGATCTAATAAATACCAGCCTGATTAGAGAAGAGAAGTTAATTCACTAGGAAGAAAATACACTGAAAGTGTATTGATCTCACAATTCTCTACAGTCAGCATCTAACTAGGCTCATATAAATATAATTACAAAAGCAATGTAATATACAAACTAACAGAGAAAAAGATGGGGATCTACTTGAAGTGGGCTAATTTCAAATCAATCAGATATTAACAGCTTCAATAAGATAAAAACCTTTCTGGCCATCTGATAAGGTTTTTCATTACCCCTTCCTCAAAAACTCCAACTTTCCTTAAAGCACAGATTTGTCTCTTATTCTGACTTGAAGACGCCTGTCATAAAGAGGCAAAATGTGTTGTCTGAACAAGTTTTTCTACTTTGTCTCATTATCTTCACATCCTCATTGAAGATCATTTAATTGTCATACGTGATACACACTTGGGCAATCATGTCTTGAAAGAAACATGACTGACTGAACAGAATATTTTCTGCAATAGGTTGCCATTACTTTCTGCAGTAGACTGATTGCCAACCAAGCCTATAGAACGCAATCAGTCCTACTATTTAACCAATAGCTGAAGGGAGGATTAAAACCTTTCCCAAGGGTATTTGCGCATAAGTGAATGCAACAAATTCAAGTGGAATTTGAACTGAGATTTCCAATTTCTCATTTTAAGCCAATATACACTGCACCACAACAATACCTTGACATAATTTCTAATCACTAACTTGCTACTTTGAGTTACTTAAAAGAGAGTGAGAAAACATTTAGATAAACCACTCTTCCATGAATAACAGCAGTCAACCATGACAAAGTCGACTTTCTATTTTGACTTCACTCACTTTCTCACCAATATTATGCTGTTTCCCTCTGTCTTTTCTACAAATATTTTCATTTTTGCAACTGCTCTGACCACCCTTTTACCATTGAAATAGTTAAATATAACCACCTCTTCTACTTTAATGGTTCCTTTTCTTGCACTTCACATCTGTTGAACTTTTTTCATTTACTTGCTTCTCTAATAGCTACAATCTTCAAAAATTTAAATTCAACATCACCTGCTATCTTCTATCTTCTATCTTCTATCTCCTTGAATCCCATTCATCTTTTATCCTTTCTTTGATACCACCTGTACCCAGTTTTTCTCTCACAGTAACCCCTTGTGCACTAGTGGTAGTCTTGCCTTAGTTGGGGTGATATGAAAAAAAGAACAATTTAACTTGAAGCTGAATATATAGTAAATTCTTAAGTTTTTTCCAGACTTTTTCAAACTTTTCAGACTTTTTGCTCTGGTAGCACACATTCTAAAAATAACATCTTTTATTAAACATTACTTATGTTTTTTTAGCAAATTCAAAATTTATAAAGGTACACATAAAAAGTTTAATTAAAAATTTAGTTAATAATTAAAAAAAGAGCTAATTAATTACACTAAAATATCTCAACAATTTCTGACCACCGACAATTCATTTCTGCCTGATTTTAAATTAATTTTCATAGTAACAAAAATTCAGGTAAAACATTTATATTACACATTATTTTCTGTTGAAGACTATCAGTCACTGTAAAGAACATCATTGTCTGCAATAACCTTCCTTCCAAATATAAGGAATATCTCAAAGAACTCTGAGTTAAAAGATTAAAGGTTCAATTTCACTCTGTAATAGAAAAGGTTCCTTTTATCTTCAGAGTAATAAAGTCTTCTCTCTTTGTCCAGTTTTATTCTTACAATATTTAACCTTTACTTAATATTCATTCACTGGATTTGTTATTATTATTATACAAAGTCTTTTTTTTTCCTTTTTAAATTATAATTTTGATTCTCCATTTTATAATGACCTTTAGTATGAGTTGTATGACATGGTCTGCCTCTCAAATGCCATAATTGTCATGTAAAGAGATCAATACTCAATCTGACCAGGTCCTGGTTATGACAGTAAACTGTATCTGGCAGCAAGACCTTTGATTAGGAGGGTGTGAGGAGCATGAAACCACCTTTTAATTGCTGTTCTTCCCAGGTCCACCCTGACCCAGTGTGATAGCACCTGTTAGGGTCCAAGCTATGGTCAAATAGTTAACCCTCCAAACTGGAGTCAAAACACTATGAAAGTATAAAAATAGACTTTTATAGAAAAATATACATTTTTGAAGGAAAAATATTACCAACAATACATTTTTGAAGGAAAAAAATTATTGTCATAATACATTTTTGAAGGAAAAAAAAAATTATTACCAGCATTACATTTTTTAATTCAAAACTAGAAGAGATCTTCATTTTTCTAACATAAAAAAATGATAATAAAAAAATTATTTTTCATCAAAATCTGATTAAATCAACTTTATCACTATAAACCCAGCATTTTTGGCATTAAATAACCCACAGAGGTTGATATGCCATTAAGCAAAACTCAAACTCTAACTCAATCTGACCAATCCTTTCATTTTGTGATATTAGTCTATTTAGTCAAGTGGAAGCAAGACTCACAAGGATAGGAATGTCAATTGGAATGGTTTACCTCCTTTCTACTACACTTTAGTTGGAGGTGGAAGAACAAGGAGAAACAATTTCAAACTTCTACAATCTGACATTTTGTCAGTTTAGTACAATACTAACATGCTTGCTATGATAAAGAGCAAATAGTGTAGCTCAAAGATGACAATAGGTGTGCAAGATGCTTTTACATCCATTGTCTCTTGATGGAGTTGCAACAAGAACAGGCATTTTGGTTGATTTATCTGATCCCTGGTAAGCAAATAATTTGAGTCTCAAAGAAAGGCCGCTAGTCAGGGCAGTAAATTAATAACACAATTTCTATTATTTTTTTAAGTCCAAATTTCTTCAACCTAATTTTCTATTGCAAATTTCAAATGAAAGTTGCTAAATTTAATTAATTAGTGCCTAATTTTTTTCTGTACTGACTGAAATATTTATTTTGTTAGTGAAAACTAAATGAATAAAGTGGAAAGTGACAAAGAGGGTGTAATAAACAGAACAAGTTCTAGATTTAAAAATTCAAATGCTAAGCACTGACATATTAATTTTGTTAGAAATAAATGAATTTACTCGAATTACAAACTTTGCTTAGCACATATGCAAAAGTGAATCCAAAAACAAAAGTCGCAAAATTTCACACCTCGATGTGAAAAGTTTTTCAGCCTGTAGAAAACTAGGAAACATCTAAAAACAAAAATTTAAATAATTTTCAATTATCAGAAACAAAATTTATTTTATCTTTTCCACAAATCGACATAAAGCTTGTCTGTCATCCAGTGGAAAGGCCAGAATCACATCTGGGAGTGAATTCCTAAATGACCTTTTCGAACTCCACAAATGAAATAAAAGACGGGTAAGTTTTGATTGTCGCAGAAAAGAAGACGAGAGTAATTAACACGCTTCTCAACAAACATCAAGCAATCGTTATTATCATCATCTCTATCTTTATCCTTCACCTCCTTATTCTCATGGTTCACCCGTCTGCCTTTTCTTACACTTGATAACCGGGCAGAACACTTTAAGACTGAGCGAATACTTCAAAGACACTCCTACCCAATAAATGCTTATATATACATACACACATACATTCCTCCCTACATACACATAAACTCATTCTTACAAGGACTACTACAAACATTCTAATGACCTTGTATCAACCAAAATACATTAACTTTATTTGTAAAAACCTTAATTGATGTATATAAATATGTATATAAATTGTTGTTTCAATTTACAATTTGATTTTCTTGTATATATTATAGTGGGCTATCTAACTAACAAGATCAAATCAAACTAATCTGTTTCAACACACGTACACTTCACTATAATGAACAACTCACTATAAGTGAAGTCAGAAGGCAAAAATAAGAGATGCTGGAATATTACCTAAATTATATCTGATTCAAATATAGTCTATATTAAAATGCAACTAAGACCTGACATGCCATGCATATGGTAGCAAACCACCTTTATTTCCCTCCGTATTCCTTTGATGCAATTAAATTCTACTCAACAGCTTTTTCCTGTGAACTGCTGCTTTGTGAAACCAATTTCCAAGATGTTGCCCCATTCACTACAATCTTAACCTGTTCAAATCTAGGGTTAACTGTTATCTTCCACACATATCTAATAAAGCTGTATTATCTGTATAAGCTGTGCCTTTTACTCTCTAACCTCTACCTTGAGTGATCCTTGGCTCTTGTACAGGGTGAACTTTATTGTAAAAAAATGTTTGTAGCTTCATTTTTGTTTCTGTTAGAAATTGCTACATCATTATATATATAATAATCAATGCTAATAAACATTTTAACACATTTTTTTAATAAATCCGAGAGATGATATCATAGCTTACATAAACAACTAGGTAAATGGAGTACTGTTATCATATACGGGCATGAGCTGCCCACTTCTCAATAGAGTCCAAAAGCATCTTTGCGTCCCTGTGGTCGATGAATTATTTTCCACCCTACAACCCCTTTCTCACAGATGAGATGTCACAAGCCTCTATCATGGTGAGTATTCAAATGAACTACAGTCCTTAGATTCACCAGTCCTAACCATCACAGCTAAGACCTGCCCTGCTATGCACATGGTAGCAAACTACCCTCATCCTCTTCGTATTTCTTTGGCAAGATGTAAGTGCCACTCAAGAAGCTTCTTCCCACAAACCTCTGCCATGTGGAACTGACTCCTAAGAGGTTGCTTTCCCAATCACTACAATCTTTATCTGTTCAAGTCTAGGTTTAACCACTATTTTGTCCACATGTTTGAATAAGCTGTATCTTTTACTCTGTAACCCTCTACCATGTGTGGTCCTCGAGCCCTGTACAGGATGAACATCACTATCACCCCCCCCCCCAAAAAAAAAAGAATTAATTTATGAATTTTAGCAAAAAAAAGGAAGTACTTCTAATATTAAATCAACAAACATAAAAATAGACAAGCTTTTGACAGTTTAATCAAATTATCCAGATGATGCTATAATGGTACGAGGTGTTTGCATTATTTTTTCCACCCACTGTATATATTTTTGGGGGATAAAAGGGCATCATCAGGCCACCAACAGGATTATAAACTTACAAACAAATAAGTATAGACAAAAACAATGGACTTCTTTAGTATACATTTCAGAGAAATGATTGTATATTTTAAAAAACATATATGTATACAGAAATAAAGGAGTTTTTCTTATCTGTTAGTGGCAACATTTTTTTATCAAAGAAGTGTCTAAGATGTCTGCCACTTTCAGCCACCAAAAGACAAAGAGAGCTTTGCTGTTTATTTGGTAGTAAAATGCTTGTTCTGATGCATCATGGAAATATATTATTTAACTTTTTTTTATAATGTGACTTTTTTCTTATTGTTAATTACCATTCTTATTTTTATTGCTTAACTTTAATTTTTTCTTTTGATTATTTATTTATTTTTGTTCTAGACTACCACATAGTCTACTAATAGTGGTTTCAAATAAATTATTGTATATCTTAAAGAAAATATATGTATACAGAAATAAAGAAATTTTGCTTATCTATCAGTAGCAGCATGTTTTATATGTGAAATTGTTCATGATATCTGCCTTCCCTGGGCTTCAAAGAATAGAGAGAGAAAAAGTTTTGATTTTTGTTTCAATTGATGGTAAAATGCCTGTTCTAATGCATCATGGGAGTATTTTGCATTTTATTTAACTTTCTTTTTTTAATGTGACTTTTCTTTCTTTATTGTTAATTACCATTCTTATCTGTATTTTAAAGTATTTTTATTACTTAACTTTTAATTTTTTTATTATTATTAATTATTTTGATTCCAGACTACCACATACTCTAGTAATTATTTGCTTTTATCAGTACAATGCAATTTCAAATTCTTGTGAAAATAAGTCCTCTTGAAATTATTTGTGACTTCAAAGACATTAATAAGAGCAATATTAAAAATCATTAACATTTGAGAATTGTTCTTCATTCAGAAAATGTTGTGTACTTGAAGACAAATGAAGTTGCAAAGGAAATGTGTGAATGAATGAATAATAAAAAAAACCTACAACAGTATGAAGTACTTATTTTCTCCCAGCCCAACCTCTTTAAATTTGGTCTGGAATTGACATACCCTGTGAAAGGACGATTTTTCTGTTAGCAAAATGCAGGAAGTCATCAGCCAAAGCTTAGTTCCCATTTATTGGTGGTAGAGGTTAGCCATTGTATTCATACCCTTATTCTGAGAACAAATAATGTATTTAGAATTTTACCAGACAACAACAAAAAAGATCCTATTAGTGATATATTAATTGAATTTATAAGACAACACACTGTTTATAATTTATTCAAGCCAGCAACAAATATGTGATACACAAATCATCCAATTAGAAAGCCATGCAACAATATTTACAGAAAAATTCTCAGCCTAACCCATTTACTTCCCAAAATCAGTATTTTAATAACAAAAACATCAGAATTGGCACTTGAGATTAGGGTTTTCTGAGAACAAACAAACAAAAAAAGAAGTCGGCTGTAGTCAGTATTATCAAGTCAATACGAATGATCTTTTCCTTGGCTGCATAGTATTGTAATCACCAAAATGGAGGTTGGGAATAATAGTATATCAACAAGTGCAAGACTCGCACACTGCGTGAAGTAGATACACTGCTAGTGAACTCTAGTCAGTATAATCACTCTACCCTCCAATAGTGTCCATGTATCTAAGAGGCTAGGAACGTCCCATTCCTGTATATAGGTAGGTATACAACACATAGTATATGCTTCACCAGGGCTACATACAGTTTTGAATTCAGAGTTTTCCTTCTCCTAGACTAGTTGCCATCCAAGGCTATAGAACCTTGTCTGTACTACTATTTACCCATAGTTGGTGGGGAGAAGATTTGGATCCATACTTTTCTAAAGGTATTAGCATATAAGTGAATATAATGAATATTACTCAATCTGACCTTCAATCTATTTCTCTGTGGTGCCTTCTAATACTCTACCATGTCTTCTGAGAACAACAGAATCATTAGTTTGGGAGATCTTATTAGACTTTAGGGGAAAATGCCAAGACAATACAAAATCTTTAATCAAATTTCTATTATATTTATTTTAAAAGCAACTAATTTCTTAAAATTACGAAAACATTTTTCTTTCTTACCAATAGTAGTGTGCTTTTTATAAATGGAGCATGTATTCACACACTTACAAAATAAAATAAAATCTGAAAATTAATGGCCAGCTAATTATTTCTAAGCATAGCCATTTGCTAGTCTACGGCTATATCGTGTTGAATACACCGGTTCCCGTCCGATCACCGAAGTTAAGCAACATCGAGAATGGTCAGTACTTAAATGGGTGACCATTTGGGAATACCAGGTGCTGTAAGGACCAAGAATGGTCAACCAGTCCTCCAGGTTTGGGGGTTGGGTGCAGAGCTAACAACCCTGCCCCATAAAAAAAGTTTGTTACAAAAACAGTAACAAAAAGTTGCTGCTCTATGCTCCATCTGGGTGTGATGGATAAATGATGATGATGATGATGATGATAGCCACCTGCTAGGGCAGCTAATCAATCCCTGTTGCAGAGGACTGCTCAGGTCAAGCAAGGTTTTAGTTGCCTTAAAGCCCATTCACCCATTCAGTTTTACTTGAAAACTAAATTTTATCAGTTTCATATTTAAAACATGAAAAAAGCATTTGTCTATAATTCTATATCTACTGGGATATAGATGTTGGTTAGTTCCTGTGACTTGACCCAAAAGAGTTGTGAGTTCAATACCAGGATATAGCAGGTGAACAAGTAACTTGCAGGGTTAGAGGGAGATAACTCATGACTACCAAAAGAGGCACTACTATGCAAGAAATGAAGACCATATACCCCAGTGATTGTAATAAAGGGTTCGGTTCAAAATTCCTAGCACTTGAAGAAGGCAGGAGCGTCAACAGCTGAAATGTCATACAAATGGCAACAAAGATGAAAACATTAGTTCAAATAATGTAAATAATGAAAAAAGCAATGAAATTGCTAAAGAATTAATGGATTTTATTTTTTTAATCTGAGATATTTTTATTACTTCTGACTTTATTTTAGTGGATACTCATATTTGAGTTGACATTGATGTATCTTTTTTTTTGTAGCATTGCTTATTTCTTCTTTCCAAAACATTTTTTTATTAGGCTTTTTCAGGTGCACAGACAAGTAGACAAAATAAAAAATGTTTTCATCTTCTCAAATACTAGTATTCACTAAAGATAATGTATGAAGTTATAAAAATATATCAAATTAAAAAATACAATTCATTAATTCTTCATAAATATATGTGTGCATGCGTATGCATAATCATTGAAGAGAAAAAGGTTTTGTATACTTCCTTAATAAAATCTGTATAAAGAGTTAATTATATTTACAAGGCAAATCAGTATAGGAAAGTTTTTTTGCATACTTGTTTAATAAAACCTATTCCTGATATCAAGACTTATATAATTACATTTTTGGAAAGAAAACCAACTATAAAAGATGAGCAAAGTGAACACAGCAGTGGCAATGTATCCATATTTGTGCCTCCACTCAGTCAATATGACAATCATGAAACCCAAAGACCAGACAAATTGATTGCAATAAAAGGTTAAAATTAGCAGTAACTCTTTTTAAGTGTTGGCTTTGTATATGATAACTATTGACTGACCTTTTCATTTTGCTATTATTAGAGCCTCTCCCCTTTCATAACCACAACAGATAGAATCTAAAATAAACACCAAAGAAACACTTGATTTGATATCATTTATTTCTGTTGGTTCAAACCCGATAATTGATTTATGCAATGCAAAAAGTGAAATTAGCCCACCAAGTTCAAATTCCATCCAAGTCTACTGCTTTTATTTTTATATTGATATTTTTATAATCATATCACCCCAAGCAAGGCAGGACCACCACTGGTGGGCAGAGGGTTACAGTGAGAGAAAAACAAGGTACAGGGGGTGTTGAAGAGAAGATAAAAGAAGGATGAGAATCAAGGTATAGAAGATGGCATTTGACATTGCATTTAAATTTTTGGAGATTTTAGCTATCAGGGAAGCAAGCAAATGGAAGAGAGTTTCACAAACAAGAAGTGCAAGTAAAGAAATTGCTAAAGTAGAAGAGAAAGATACATTATTTCAATGCCAATCAATATGCTTGGGAAAAGTATAACTCCATCTCTTTTTTCCAGTTATAGGTTAAATAACCAGTTAGACTGGGCTCTCTTCTCTAGCCTTGGGTGGTAACCAGTCTATGAAAAGAATAACTGAATTTAAAACTATAGAGAAAGTAATGATAAACCACTTTATTATCTTTCCCAAAAAGTCATAGTAATTCACAGATAAGAAATAAATAAAAATCATAGAAATTCATAAATAATAAAGAAACAAGTATTATTTTTTGTTCTTATAGGTTGATTGTTTTGATTTCCTAGTCTTCTTTTTTTTGTCTTTTCTACTTGAAAAGGTCTATCCACAATCACCCTTGACAGTGGTGATTGTGGATAGACCTCTGAAACAGGGTGAGGTCACTTAGGGTTTGAGATTTTTCTGAGGAGTAGGAGGGCAAACTCAAGCAGTGTAATTACTGACCAATTCTTTCACTTGGCCATAAATCACTGACTGCCTATGTATCTACATATCAAATTAGGGATATTCTTTCTAGTTAACATCTTCCTTCAGATATGAAAATATGACTATTAAGTCTCTTTCCCTCCCTAACAACATGTCTGTTTCTATCTATCTGGTTGTTGCATTTTGTTTATTTTTCTTTCAAAATGGTTTCTGTATGTGTCTTTAAAAAGCTAAATGAAAAAAAAAAGCGCAGAGGGAAAAGTGCTGAAGATCAAATCTTATCAAAATCAGAGACTGATCAGTTTCATAAATTTTTGAAGCTTATATAAGTTGTTGGGAAGCAACTGAGGAGCCAGCCAAAATTCTGGGGGAGGCCTCTTCTGCCCTCCTTGTAGAATCGCCACTGCCCTTTGACTTTCTCAGTAATCAAGCAACTGACAAAAATCCTGAATAGGGATAAAGGTGAGTGACAAAGAGTCTTCAGACAAAAAAAAATTCACTAGAGTGGAAAAAAAAGTTTGGCTTTTATAGAGCTCTGTTGTGGAGCATTGAATATCGGCTCGGAACGAGAAATCGGGGAGCCGAGTTCAAATTCCAGCCGAATTCATTGCATTCACTTACGCGCAAATACCCTTGGGAAAGGTATTAATCCGTCTATTCCTTCCAGTTATGGGTTAAATAACAGGACAGATTGGGTTCTATAGCCTTGGTCGGCAACCAGTCTACCGCAGAAAGCAATGGCAACCTACTGCGGGATAATCTTCTGCCCAGTCAGTCATGTCTCTTTCGAGACATGATCGCCCAAGCGTGTATCACGTATGGCACTTAAACTGACTGACTGGATATTAATAGTAAACAGGGGTGACATCTCCATTAAAAGCTGAAGTCTCTAGATGGCTGACTGAAGGTTGTGAACCCAATTTCTGTACTGGACAGTATGTTTCATTTTCATTTTTCTCTTCAAACACAAGAAGATAATAGAAAATTTGGGTTGCCATGATCACTAAAGTCTTGAAGAAACAAAGCATTAAAAGAATACTTACTAATCAAGATAGCTAGAAATTTTCCATTAGTTTCAGATCCCAGGAAAAAAAATGATTTTAAATCCTGATTTCCCATAATTATTTACTGCAAGGTAATAATTTTCTTATTAAATTGGCAATTTCAAAATGCTGGTACGTTTGTAGGATGTCTCAGCAGATGGAAAATTTAGCCTTGTAAAATTATTCAATGAAAGAAAATATAATGGAAATGATGAGAGATTTATATTCTAAAAATTGTTGCAGTGATTTCCAAAAAATATTTTTCTCTTTTTTTTGTTGTTCAGTTTCTTCTTATGAAGATAGTTTTCATATGACAGGAAATAGATTAGACACATGAAGATTTGTCATGACTTTGGTTTAGACTGTTATATCTGGCTGCTACTAAGACTATAGCACAGACTCTCACTGACCGTGGCCACTGATGGTCGATGGTCTCACACTGACTCACTACTTGATACATTGTCCTTTTGTACCTTATAAATGGACATCATAATAGATACAAAATATACACAAGCATTTAGGAGAAAAAATAATCGGCTATATTTGAAAGTGTATTACTTGAAGAGTATAAAATTTCTAATAACTTAGTGCAATACACGATACATGCTTGGGCAATCATGTCTTGATAGAGACATGAATGACTAGGCAGTAAGTTGTCATTACTTTCTGTGGTAGACAGGTTGCCAACTAAGGCTATAGAACCCAATCTGTTCTGCTATTTAACGCATAGCTGGAGGGAGAAGTGACGGATTAATACCTTTCACAAGAATATTTGCATGTAAGTGAATGCAAAAAATTCAGCTGGAATTCACTCTGCTCTCTGATTTCAAGTTTTGAATTATTAATCTGCAAAGTTTCAGATTTAGAAATGTTTTTTTAATAGTGTTGTTGTAATCCTAAAAGGTTACTGCATGAGTAATCATCAAAACAGAAGTTGGGAATAATAGTATATCAACAAGTACAAGGCTCACATGCTGTGGGAAGTAGATACACTGCTAATAACTGCTAGTCAGTATCATCACTCTACTCTACTACAATTTACTCCAATAGTGTCCATATATTTAAGAGGATAGGAACATCTCATTCCTGTGTACAGATAAACAACAATTGTGCAATTCATATCTTTCTCCATAAATTAACAGTTAATTAAATTTTGCTATCTAATCTGTAGAGATGTCGTATCTTAGTTTTATCTTTTATCTTATGTCATAATCTTAGTTTTATTTAAAAAGAAGTTATTTTGTGTCTGAAACTGATTAACAGATTATGTCCTAATAATGTCTCTTCAATAATTTGAATCTGTTTAATTTGTTAACTTTTCCAAATCTTAATTTATACAGATTTTTAAAGTATTTCTTCATAAACAAGTTGCTATGTGACTTATTTGTAATATATAAGGAGATGCTGAAAGAAGCTCTTCAAAAACAATTTTGATGTTTGGTCAGATTTTGAGGTCAAGTATGTCTGATCAAGATATTTTCAGCATCTTTCTAGTTACTAGCTAGCTCAGTATGATCAACTATTGAACTACTTGTCTAATCATAATAGTAAATTGCATATTGTAATGATATAACTAGAGATTATATTATTAAATTTAGTGGATATCTGTTTTTATTTTTAAGAAATCATGCTATTAATGATGTTTTGGCCATTTTTAAATTTAATTCACTTTTTACAAGAAGTGAATTTGGAGCCTACCTATTGGCAATAAAAGTGGAGCCCAGTAGTCTATTTACGAAGCTAATGAAAATGGAGTCAAATTAAATCTAACATGGAATCAAATTAAATTTAAATTTCAAACCTATTTGAAGGGCTTAAAGATTGACCAGCATCCTAATAAGGATTATTTTTTGCATTAAAAAAAATAATATTTTTAAATATTTTGACAATGTAGAAAACACAGTCAATCAAATAGAAAGCCTGAATGATAAAAAAAAAATAGATGAAAGTCTATACACAGGGAAAATTTTCTCAAGGCAGCAGATTTGAAAGAGGTGTATTCATGGACCTCACTCAAATCAAATGTTGAGTGAAAAAGAAAAGTGATGAACTTTATACTGAGAAAAAGTTTGGTTCTGTAGTCTTTCTTGGTGCATTGGGTCCCAAACCCAAATGTCCTTTTTTTAGTGGAAAGGACTGCAAAACAGATAAATTTGCATTTAAAAATTTCCTGGTTGAATTCGAGAATTATGTAATTACTAATTAACATCAACTCAAATCAAATAAAATTACAACTTTTAAAATAAAAAGCATGTTTAATGGGTCACGTCATATAAATAATTCAACATCTTACAACTGATGATGAGAATTATGATGTAGCTATTGATTTGTTAAATGAAGAATTTTTAGACAAACAATTCATTATTAATGAAATATTGAAGCAGATCAATGAGCAAACTTCTGTGTATGATGCTGATTTGGTATCTTGTAAACATTACATCACCAAGGTAAAAGTAGATGTACATAAATTAATGCCTTTAGCCTTGAATTTTTATAGGAAGGTTCCCTTGGCAACAGACATTTACGTTCTATCATATTTACTAAATTACCAGATATTTTAAAAAAGAAATCATTCATGTAACAGGTACAAATTATCCATCACTACAGGACATTTTTGATATTTTAGTAAGGTGATAAAAACATTACAGTTAACAGAAGAAAAAATTAACTGTAGTAGTAGTAATAAAGAGAAAATAAAAGGGTTTAATATCCCCCAAATAATCTAATTACTCCACACTAGAAAATGTTAGTACTAAAAATGTTACCACAAGTGTATTTTTTTTAGAACAGATGAGTACTTTGCCACTTATAAAAATTACGCTTCTTCAAGTGCTAAGTTAGAGGTGTTTGTGTACTAGTTCTAATCATAAGGCTCTTCAATTGTGGCTAGTAAAAATAGTTTACTATATTTTTGTCAAATTTGTTCTTCTAAATCCCATGTGCAAGTTTTGTGTCCCAAAGTTGTGAAATCTAATTAAATAATAATGTATGCATTGAGCCTGGGACTGGAAAAGAAAATATTCTACTTCCTATTGTATAAGTATTTGTTGCCAAGGAGGACAGAGTGTTTTCCTTTAATTATCTGCTTGACACTGAAAGTCAGAGATCATATTTTTCAGATTTAACCCTTAAAAAATTAAATTATGAAAAGAACACTTTCACTAGAAAATATGATGTAATGACATTTCTCGATTGCAGTAGGAAGTTTTTGTAACAAACAAACATGAATTTAAAATCTACTAATTGTCATAAAACATAACTGATTTTAATCGATAATGAATTTGATATAAATTTTAATTTTGACAATCTGGGAAAAGTGATAAATAATTTGAAGGGTTTCAACTAGAGACTAGCTGATAACTTTTCTAATATGGACAATAATGATATTACTGCTTGAGGATTTTATGGGTAGATATTATTCAGTACATGAGGCTAATGCAGTTTGTAAAATACATGAAGGGATTGGCATGGGAAATTCTCACTGAAAATTTAAATGCAATGTCAATTGTAATCTACTGTCCTCTTGATTACACTTCTTTCATTTCCACTCCTAAGTAATGTTTCTGTTTTCTAACTCTTCCACAGCAAGTAACCCCTTGTGTCTTAGTGGCTTTACTGCTTTGCTAGGGGTGAACTTGGAAAAAAAATTAATTTATAAGTATTAAGAACAGGTTGCTGATACATTGATTTTCATTTTCACTTTGTACTTTTTTATTCTTAATGATTTAAAAGTATAATTCTTTCCTTAACTGTAGTCATAAAAGATGCTAAAAGACTGTAATGGATGAAGTTACTGTTGGTAACCAGTTTATAATGAGAGGAGTTACAACTTGTTGCTGATTTGGATGAAGTTTTTCAAAAGAAACGAATTTCAACAGACAGAAGAATTTTATACAAATTTATATAATGAACAACACAGCTTACAAAAGAATAGAAATAGATAATTATGTTTATGTGTATACAGATAGTTTAAAAAAAAGGTGAAAGAAAACATATATGTACCTAAACTTAATGGGTGTGCATGTGAATGACGTTCACATAGTTTGTTTGAAATTAGATAGTAGGTTTGCCAGGCAACTAAGTTTCCCCAGAGGAGGAAACGTAACAGCAGAGTTAATTATACAGATAAAAATTTTAAACTCCTCATGCAGAAAATATAACCAATTGCAAAACAGTAATAATAATAATTAATATTTATCAATGTTCTCTTATAAAATTTATGCAAAATGTTAACTTCAGACCTTATGCTATATTGAAATGAGTAGAAAAGCAAATATGACCTTTAGAATTTATAGGAACAAAACTGGTACAAAAACAATGTTTATGGATTATTTTTAGACTTTATTGAATAAAATGAGTTGCTGATAAACAGCTACAATCTTCACCATAGCAAAGTAATTATTAATAAGGCTAGCCAAGATATTACTTGGCTAGTCTAGATTTTTAAAACTATTTTACTGCATATTTTGCAGAATAAAAACATTTCCTAAGCCACTTTAGACATTTCTTAATCCAGTTTTATTTTACTTAACTGTTTTTAGTTTACAGTAATATAATGATTTTTATTTCAAATTTCATTTTCTCATCATGTACCAATATCATGTATCAATATGCAAATTCGACAGTTGTAATCATTAATACAAAATTACTGAGATTTTTGAAATTTTGAAGCATTATTTTGAATTGGGTCTCAAAATTGCTTAAGCTTCTCACAGAATTTTAGAAGAGAAAGAAATTAAACAATATCTGACTACTACCCCAAATAGTTGAAGCTTTTTAAAAATCATTACTTGTCTCTTGAAATAATGCTTAGAAATGAATAACCATCAGGATTTTTGGTGACCATGTCTCTTCACAGATTCATATTGTTTACAATACATGAATTTGTTAATAGATTATCTTTAGAATCATTGGGAAGTGATCGCTTGTTGTCTTCTCCATGATTTGGAATTCAGTTTTCCTTCTATTAAACTGGCTACCAACCAAGGTGGAAGACTACCTTGTTATTTAATCCATAGTTATATAGAAAGAAGAGATGGATTCATGTTTTTTCCCCAAGTGTACAAGTTTTTTGTGTGGGTGGTGCAATGGATGATAGTGGCTTGGGACGGAAATTTTAGAATTTATTTTCTGTGCCTTTCTTTTCATTGCTTTCTTAACTCTCTTTTTTTCCCCTTCCTCCTCACTTTTATCCCTAGCTTAATATTTTTATGAAAATTTCTTGGTCAGAAATCATATCTGATTCTAGCTCAGGGGAGCCAGAAATCAGGCAGATACTAAATTATGATTCACAGTAAAAAAAAAAAAAAAATTCCTAATGATCATGCCCCTCTATAAATAAAATAAATGTGTACATTTATTATTTTTTCAATGGGCTTACAGCTACATCACATTCCCATTTTGTGTGCTATATTCAATTACACTAAGAAAAGGTATGAATCTGTAGTAAATAAAACAAGATCTAGATTTAAAATTCAAATGTAAAGCACTGACTCATTGATTTTGTTAAAAAAAACAGACAAATTTACAAACTTTGCTTAGCACACACGCAAAATCAAATCCAAAACAAAACTCGTAAAATTTAACACCTTGATGAGAAATGTTTTTCGGACAATAGAAAACTAGGAAACATCTAAAAACAAAATTCAAATAATCTTCAATTATCAGAAACAAATTCCTTTATGGAACTTTTTTTGTGAGCCGACACAAAGTTTGTTTATCGTCCAATGGAAAGGCCAGAATCACATCTGGGAGTGAATTCCCAAATAACCTTTTCGAGCCCCACAAACCAAATAAAAGACGGGCTAAGGTTGCCTGTCCCCAGAAAGAAGATGACGAGCATAATTAACACATCCCTTGACAAACATCAAATCATCAATATTATTATCTTTATCTTTCTCCCTCACTTCTTTATTCTCACGGTTCACCTGTCTACCTTTCCTTATACTTGATAACCAAATGGAACCCTTTAAGACTTAGTGAGTACTTCAAAGACATTCCTACCCAATGATAACGCTCATACATACATACATACATACTTACACACAAATTACTACTACGAACTCTTGATACTCTTTACTCCTTCCTACAGTTTCTTACTGAACATTTAACTTCTACCAATTCATATTATTCTTTTCTATTAATAAACTTTTAATCTTCCACAAATCCACACCATCTGATAACCTTCTGATAATTCTGATAAAACCTAAGTTGTGGGGATTGTCAGCTATGTTGTGAATTGGTCTTGTACCAGACATGGTTGAGCATACCTACAGCTACAGTGGTGACCCTCCTACCACAAATCCACCTCTTCCCTCATTTAAGATTTGTGTCATTAAACCATTATTATCACAAAAAAAAAAAACTTACAATTTACAATCTGAAAGTATTTTCTGGCTTTAAATATCCTGCAGATTGATAAGCCATAGAAAACAAATCAATAAATTACTGATTAGTTAACCACCCAAGCATGACTTTTAGATTTATTTACATTATCTGGAGTATAAATGTTTAGAAATTATCATGACCACAAAGTGAGGGATTAGTTGATATATTGATTTTAATATTTATTATTAATTATACTTTAGAACATGTACAAACTACAAACTACTACAAAATTGTACATTTTGTTTAGACATTGCAAGAACAATGTCTCATCAGGTAAAGATCATTATTAACTACCTGATGAGATATTGTTCTTTCTTGTAGTAGTTTGTAATGTAGTTTGTACATGCTCTAAATTATAATTAATAATAAATATTCATTGCTCTATTTTTATATTGAGCACTTTTAAATTAATGCTTTGAACGTTGCAATTATTTTCTTTGTCCCTTATTCATTTGGGTATAGATTGTAATATATAATTTATCACCCACTTTACATCTACATTATAATTTCTTGTTTGTTTATCAAATTTTTGATTAAGTATGAAGCCACCTCTTCTTCACCCATCTATGGGTTAATTAGTGAGACTTGTATCACTAAATCATTATTATCTTCAAAAAATTATTACAATCTAAAAATATTTTCTGGCTTTAAATAACCTGCAAAGGTTTGATAAGCTGGAGAAAATAAATCGATCAATCAATTTTATCAACATGTTGTACTCAAATCATTTGCAAACTATTTAATAAAAACTATTTGTGAATATTTATGTAAGCTTAATTCGCTGTGAGTATTTTTCTGAATTAACCTTAATTAATCTTTGCTGTTTAATAATATAAATTCCTGTAAATGCACTGTTTTTTGACAACAGTGGATTTAAATAGGGCATCTCAAGGTGGTGTAATGGTTAGCAAGCTTGTCTCGCTAGAACCATTGCAATTGAGTAGTGAATTCGATCCACACTGGGTGCCCCATACTTTTGGCCTTGTGCCACATCTAAGCTGAGCTTAGAAAATCATCTACTGGGTAGAGTGGGATTCTTCAAGTAAGCACTGCATTAATTCTAGGTTTGAATCTTCCGCTCATTCAGTCTCAATTATTCTAGTTTAAGAATGTGCATTGTGGTGCAATGAATATTGACTCGGAATGACAAATCGGGGAGCCGAGTTCAAACACCAGTTGAATTCCTAGCATTCACTGATGTACAAATACCCTTGGGAAAGGTATTAATTTATCTTTTCCCTCCAGTTATGGGCTAAATAATAGGACAGATTGGGATCTATAGCCTTGGCTGGCAACCAGTCTAAAAAGAAAGCAATGGCAACCTTACCGTGGGATAATCTTCTGCCCAGTCAGTTATGTCTCGATGTCTCTTTCGAGACATGATCGCCCAAAGCGTGTATTACGTATGGCACTTGACTGACTGAATTCAAATATGATGCAAGGGAGGTAATCCTGACGCAACCTTTCCAAATTTAAACATTTTTATTTCTTTATCGCTACCATCAACATTACCACCATTAACGATAATAGAAACAAATACAGTTTTAAATTTAAGGATTTTACTTAATTAAACTCAAATAATTTTTGTTTTGAATTTTGAGATGAGGAATTATCAATATACTCTGCCATATTCGAATTACTATTTTCATCATTATCGACTAGTAACCCATAAAAATTTCATAGTATTTCTATCTAAAGTTTCTGCTGAATCTTAATTTTTCAGTTAATCATTGAATAAAGCTCATAGCAAGTTCTATGGCAATAAAATGTCCGTGGAAATTCGTCTATCGTATTGTTATTTGAGCTAAACAACTTTAACAAAATATTGGAGTAGCAATCATAAATTAAATATGAGTGTTGGTCGCTATTTTAAGAAGTAAGGAGGTACAAATGAACAGATTTGAAATTGACAACTTTTTCCATTTCACTGAAACAGATGTTAAACATTTTCCTGCTTTCTTTCATTTCGGACTGAAACAAATTAATAGCGTCTTTGGCATGTCTTTTGTTTTCTCATGTGATTAGGATGAATCCATTATTTATGAGGTATTAGCTGGAGACGTTAAACATTTCTTTCTTTCTCTTTTTTTTTTTTCACCGAAACCAAGTAGCATCGCTGATATTTTTTGTCTTTCCATGCGATCAAAATGAAATAGTCCATTATTTATGAGGTATTGGCAGTATATAACAGTCATGCAAATTAACAAAGGGAGGAACAAGTACAATTATTATGATGTTATAGGCAGAACATTTTGGTCAATAACCATCTGTCCATTATTTTTGCTTATATATAGGATGTCCTATATATCTTGGTTGAAATATGCTTATAATCTAAAGTATAAAGCTTAAATAATTTTTAGGAATTCATTTAATTTAGTATTCTTTTTTCTTTTTTTTTTTTTTACAGCCTAAATTAAAAATAACTCTCAAGCAGTCATTTCTAAAGTGGTCAATGTAAAGATCTATGAAGGCAATCAGTAGAAAGACCGTAATAAAATGTCAGGTGTAAGACATTAAAACTCAAGGAGCATTCTTTTCTTACAAAAAATAAGTCACAAACACTTCAGTAACATGTATCACAATTACAAGTCTTGTAACTCATTAGAATTGAAGAGGCACCATATGTGCTGCAGTCTCAATAGAAGTGGAGTGTCTTGGGCAAGATAGTCTGATAGAGCTAATGCTCTACAGACCAGATTTAAATTCCGAGTTTTACTTCTCCCAGACTGGTTACTAAGGATTAAAACAAATTAGGTTCTGTAGTGTAGCCTATCAATTACTCCACCTCCATTAATATATATATATACTTCTCAAAGAAGAAAATTAATATCTGATAAATTGTTTTTGTTTTATTTTGTTTAAAGTCAGAGTTAAACATTCAAATGTTTGTTTTTTGAAGAGGACATATAGTGACATGGTCTGGCATGGGTGAGGCAAGAGGACAATTGTCCCATCAGTCAGTTAAGTGCCATACGCGATACACGCTTGGGCGATCATGTCTCCAAAGAGACATGACTGACTGGGCAGAAGGTTATCCCGCAGTAGGTTGCCATTGCTTTCTGTAGACTGGTTGCCGACCAAGGCTATAGAACCCAATCTGTCCTATTATTTAACCCATAACTGGAGGGAATAGACAGATTAATACCTTTCCCAAGGGAATTTGCGCGTAAGTGAATGCAAGGAATTCAACTGGAATTCGAGAAAACTAGAATTTCTAACAGCTCATGGTTAAGGTGGAGGTGCAATAGTTTTGATTGTTCCAGGTGCCAAAAACCCACCCTACGCCACTGCATATGCTACATGTCACCTAGATTAGACAGTGGAGATTTTCCACGCATAGCTTAGATATGGCACAAGACTGAATATATGAGGTAATCCAGTGAGGAGGAAAAACTCACTTTTCAGTCATAACTTATCTAGTGGGACAAGCTTGCTAAACACCCAAATTGTCCCCACCCAGATTAGACAATAATTACCATGTAGACCGGTGTCCCTCACATTTCCTCTAACTTAAAAAATCAGGGCTCCAGGTAAATATGATCACAGACTTAGTTTTTGTTTTATATTTTTTGCTAAATCTAACACCAAGAAAAAAGTCTGTTCATTATATTTTGGGTGAGAAAAAGTTGTTAAGAATGTGATCTGAGAGCCACAAGGACAGCAGCCTCAAAATATTTGGGATCCACTGCTTGAAAGAATATTCAGCCAGTTAATTGTCATACATGATACATGCTTAGACAAGCATGTCTCAAAAGAGACGTGACTGACTGAGCAGATTTTCCTGCACTAGGTTGCCATTACTTTCTGCTATAAACTGGTTGCCAACCAAGGCTATAGAACTAAGTCTTTCTAATTGGTAGCTACTAAATGTATGCAACACACAGACGAGGATAAATTAGTTATTAAAACCAAAGTTACTTGTATGTTGAAGGAAGGTATAATCACAGCTAAGTCATTTGCCATGGAGAGCTCAAACTTTCATAGACTTTTCTGAGAACAAAAAAAGTGAATGGTAATTGACTATTTTTAAACAATAATCCAGTTTACTTTGCTAGATGTCTACTCTCTGCCAAGAATAGATGAAATTATAGAAAAAATAGCCAAAAACAGTCTATTTAGTACTCTGGACCTCAAAAGTGCCTGTCATCAGATCCCATTACCTGCGGTGATCCAGCAAAGGAGATGATAGTTGTTCAATTCCAATTGCTGTGGCTTCACACATACTAGTTTGCAGTGATCCTGTTTAACCTGCAAATAAAACAAAATCATTCTGAGCTGTTTATACCAGACACTGACAACGTTTCTGCTGAATGACAACGACATTCCAGCCTGTGCTGTTTTGCCAGATGTTGACGACATTTCAGCCTGAGCTGTTCATGCCAGACATTGACGAGGTTCCTGCCAACCAACAATAACAATGTTCTAGCCTGTGTCATTCCTATCAGATGCTGATATCTTTCCAGCCTGTGCCTTTCATACCAGACACTGATGACATTCCTGCCAACCAATGACAACTTTCCAGCCTGAGTTGATCCTGTCAATCGCTGTTGACATTTCAGCCTATGGCCTTTTCTAGTTTCCTACTGTTTGCTTATCATTTTTATCAAAATAAAAATTGACGTTGATAAATTCTACATCCTCACCTCTGTCACCTCATTGTCTTTGCTGTTTTGACACATACAAAAGTTTGCAGGGTCGATATCCCTTATTAAGGCCCCAACAACACTAGCTTTCAACAGATGATAGGCTAGATAATATCAAACAAGAACTGTGCTTACATCAATAATGTGATCATTTGAGGGAAAAATTGAATGGAACATGACAGATATCTCAAATTATTCATGTAGCCTGTTAAAAGTTGATGTTAAACCATGACATGTTAATTTAGGCATAAAATTTTAAAACTACTTGGATACATAGTCAGTAAAAATAATATAAAACTTGCTTCAGAACATATGAATCCATTACTCATCCATCTGGTCCTAAAAGATTTACTTGCTCTATGCTGTGCATTAGAAATGCTTACCCACTATGCTCATTAGATACCACCATTTTCAGAAAAATCTACCCTCTAACAACTGTATCAAAATTTCTGTTATCTTCAATAGCAGAGGAGGCATTTAATGTGTTAAAGAGAGGCATAGCAAAAGAATCTATTACTACACCCAGTCATACAATACCTCTGGTAGAAGAGACAAATACCTTAGTATGTGCCATAGCTGCCTCCTTAAGACAGCTAGACAGGCTGATAACCTTTTTCTTCAGAACCCAGTCTAAACATAAATGTAGACATTCTGTAATACAGAAAAAGCCTATGCTATTGTCAAATCACTGAGAAAATAGAGGCATTATTTGATAGGGTGGCACTTAAAATTAATTACAGATCAAAAATCAGTTGCATTCATGTTTAACACAAAAATGACCAGTAAAACCAAAAATGAGAAGATGGAGGATGGAATTCTCATGCTACTCATTTGATTTCGTAAAGAAAACTCAGCTGTAGATGCCCTCTCTCTAGTATTTAGTTTGGCTGCTAGCAAAGAAGGATTAAAGAGATTACATAGAGAATTGTGTCACCCAAGTATTACATACAAGGTCTACATAACAAAAATCAGAAACCTTGCCTCCACAGTAGAGGATGTGAAAGAAATTACCAACTTGTGTAAGACTTGGGCTGAAAATAAACCCAGGTTCTACTGTCAAAAGCCACGCAACCCTATGAAAGAATTGCATTGGATTTTAAAGGTCTGTTTTCATTAAAAACTTGTAACAAATACATCTTGACAATAACTGATGAATATTTACAGTTTCATTTCATGATGCCCTGCTCAGATGTATCCTCTACAATAGTCATACGAGCACTTTGCTCAGTTTTTTCCATCTTTGTTCTACCTGCATATATTCATTCGAACAGATTTGATGATTCCTACATGAGCAAGGAGTAGCTGTAAGTAGAACAATCCCATATAACCATCAAGTGGCCAATGTGATTATACAATGGAATAATCTGGAAAACTGCTAAATTAGCAGCTGCTAATAAAGGGGTAACAGTAAAGAATTAGACACAATTACTCCCAGAGACCCTGCATGGTATTAAAATAATGCTAATCACAGCCATTAACACAACATCCCATTTCCAACAAGTTCGACTACAGCAGCTGTACCTTCTTGGCTCTCAAAACTGGAAATGATATTAAGAAGACACATGCACTTGAATAAAAATGAGCCACTGGTGGATTAAGTAGAGCTACATTTGCTAATGCCCAGTCTGTGTGCATTGATTATGTCAATGAATGGGAAGTTACAGTTTCACTAAAATATTTGGATCCAGCATGTGACAAACTGGGACCAACAGATATAAACAAAGGCTGTTCTCAGGGCACTTCAATAGATTTTGAAGAAATAGAGACAAAGACATAGTCTCCTTCTGAAGATTATAAGGAACTTTTGAGGTCTGATCCCTTCAGTGGTGACAAAAGGATTTTTTACAAGAGAGCCAACCCACTTATCAATACTTCAGAGGTTGAGCAAGTCATTCATAGACGATGAAAGTGTAGCAGGATTAAATCCAGTTCGAGTGAGAACATGGAAAAACCTTATCATGTTTTTGGCAATTTACCACGGCCTCGCAGAGAGCAAAGAATGTCTGCTCAGTTCAAGGACTTCTTTTCTCTGAAAGAAGAAGGCAGGGTAGAGAGAATGTGGTATTATCCATTTTCCCCATTAATGGATCTGTGCTGAATACATACATTCAGGAGAACTCTGTACTGTGTTCATTAAAGCTTACATTTAAGCCAATACAAATTCTCTCTTACTACTACGGATTTTAATAATGTTTATGCTAGATGTCATTAATTACTTTTCCACTTTATATTTTTACTTCCTTTTCTATTCTTGCTGACCTCTTGGCAAGAATCCATCTTGTTTCATCACTATTGCTACCAACACATTCAAATGAGAAGTTATGACAGAAACAAAATGAGATAGACAAATAAACAAAGAAAGCTTAATCTCTTAGCAATGTTAATATTACAATATTTTTCTCTTCTCTTAAATTTCTTATTTGTTTATACATAGAAACAACACATAAAAACAAACAATGGAAAATTTTGATCACATGCTGAAGTATTACTTTTTCTCTCTCTTTATATTTCAATGGCATTTTTAAATAAGTCTTACTACCTTAGGCATACAGACCACATTACATTGAAACAATTGTTCCTATGCAATCACTGAAATTAAGCAAAATCAAGCCTGGTCAGTACTTAAGACGAGTGACCACTTGGAAATATGTGTTGGTGGTGTAATGGATAATGGGTCGGAATTGTTAATTAAAGAGCCCCATTCCAATTCCAGTTAAGTTTGTGATAATCATTTATGTGCAAATACTCTTAAGAAAGGTATGAATTCATCTGTTTCCCTCATATATGGGTTAATTAGTAAAATTATATTACTAATACCATTATTATCTCCCCAGAAAATAAAGTTGCATACAAAATATTTAAATTTTGGCATTAAAAAACTCATATTTATATTAAATAAGTTGTATGCTGTTTTTGATATATCAACATAAAGATATATATATATATCAACATAAAGATTTATATGCTGCTAACAAAACAAAAACAACTTACTGCCCTTATTATAAACCTTACTGTTTGAACCACCAAGCTCATTATTTTTATTATACTCTCATTTCAATTCTTGTCCCCTTTAGCCTTCTGCTAATATTTGTCCTCATGTAGTATAATGAGTCTTCAATGAATTGGTTAGGACTTTGTTTTTTTTAATCATATCACCCCGAGCAACGCGGTAATGCCACTGATGTGCAGGGGGCTACGTAAGAGTGAAAAGATTGGAAAAAAGAAAGCTGGAAACCACATCCTGAACAGGGAACAAGGGATGAGCCTCTACACCTGTACAATAGACGTGGGTGGAGTGTGAACCGGGCGATAGTTTAGTCTATCTACTCCAATTAAGAAAAAAAAATGAAAAAGAAAAAAAAAGAAAAGTGAAAAGATTGGAAAAGAGAAAGCCGGAAACCACATCATGGTCAAATAGAATGTAAATAATTTTATCGGTGTCTGGTTTTATGACAACCAACTGAATTGCTAGTAAAATCAAAAGTTGAAATTTCCAGTGCCTCCACTGTCCAGAAGCAGGGAAAAGGAAATAAAATGTATAACTAAATAAATGAAAACTATCAAAATCAAATGATACTCAACCACAAGGTAGGGAATTTTGATTGTAACTCACTCTCCCTCTATCTCTTTCCAATATTGTAGAAGAACGTTAGGTCAGCATTAAACATGGACAAATATACATTCAACATACATTCTTTTATATTATATTTTGAGAAAATAATTGACAAAAGAAAACAACATTGTTATAATAACACTATAAATTTTATTAACAAAAATATAGAATGGTGATGATCTAATCTAAATCTATCTAATCTAAACTTATTTATAAATGGAACTTTGTCTGTGTATGTGTTGTATGTGTGTGTGTGTGTGTGTGTCTGTGTGTCCATTACCTATAGACTCCAAAACTTTTCTTTTTTTTTCTTGAAAATTTACACAGTTGTACTATAAGCGTCTGTGAGTGTTCTTAGCTAGATTTTGTGTCGAGGTACCCCCAATAAATATCGAAAATCGATAATCGAAAAAATTGGGTTATAGAAGAAGTGATCCGACTTTAATCAAATTTGATACACTCATAGACAAAAACATAAGAAACGATATTCAGAAGTTTCAAGGTTGCAGTTCTTACAATAGTGCAGAAAATTGATAATATATATATATATATATATAAAAGGCAAGATGTTTGTGTGTGTGTGAATGTTTATCTGCCTGTATATCTGTATTTTTCTCAGCCCTTTTATTTTAGTTTTTGCTTTGGGTTTGGTTCTAAGTAGGTATAATTGTAGTTCTTAGTCTCAGCCATGATATCATTTACTCAGAGGACTTATTTAGCCTTCAAAATTCAGTTTATGACGAAAAAAACTCCTTTGATATCGATAGCAGGAAATCAAAATTTGACTTACATCCATTCATTTTTCTTTCAGTCTACAGTTTCACTTTAACTGGAAACAACTATTGCTTTTTAGTCTTTTGTGCCAACGACCAAAGAGTCTGAGCTCCAGGACCATGGATTAGTTTTAAAGCTTTCATTACACCCAAGCAACGCTGGGCTATACTGCTAGTAATGTATATAAATGTAGGCAGAAAAAAAAAGCTAAATTTGATAACATAGCAAGAGTCACAAAGCACTGCCTGAGCTCCCAATCAGCCTTGACCATCCCCTGCCCCACCTCCAGTCAGAGTTTTGGGGATAGTACTCACCGGCTCTGGTCCCATATATGTATGTATGTGTGTGTGTGTGTGTGTGTGTGTGTGTGTGTGTGTGTGTGTGTGTGTGTGTGAGTTAATACTTTCACCCCAAGTAAGGTGACAATGCCGCTAAGACACCAGGGAGAATGAAAAAGAATGAGAAGACTTTAATGAGAAGAAAGAAGAATAAAAGAACAGATTAAAAAGAGAAGAAAATTTGAAACATTACATTTAAAGTTCTGAAGATCATAGGTGGCAGGGAAGCAAGAAAC
Source organism: Ascarosepion bandense (assembly GCA_037127315.1). NCBI lineage: Eukaryota > Metazoa > Mollusca > Cephalopoda > Sepiida > Sepiidae > Ascarosepion > Ascarosepion bandense. The sequence goes on along the minus strand of JBBBDQ010001834.1, from coordinate 1,798,169 downwards.
AGCAGGAGAGTTTCACAGGTGAGAATTACAAGAAAAAAACTATTAGAATAAAACTTGAAGTTACATCTATTTTAACAGTAAAATGGAGAGACCTAATTGCCAATCTAGGAGTATGTTTAAATCTATGTAGTTGATGTACCAAGGAGGAAGTTCTCATTATAACAATTGCTATGAAAATATTTATAGAAAAGTCAAAAAGAAGACACATCATGATGATGGGAAAGTGAGATGCCAAGTTGAGATGCCAAGTCAGGACTGATGACATTACCAACCCTTTTTGGATTTTATCAAGAACCTTCAGATATATAGCAGGAGTAACCAACTAGATATGGCAGCAATATTCAATGCACAAACAAATGGTAGATTTATAAACATGCAAGATGGAGTCTGTTAAGAAAAAGTGCCTGGAATGACACACTGAACCAACTTTCCTAACAACAGACCTAGCAATTGATTTGATATAATCATTCAACATCATCTTAGTGAAAAATGTGAGACTACAAGGTGTAATGAGATGACCTCCTAGAGGTCAGCATCAGCCATGACAATGGAAAAACGCAAATAGTTCTCTTTGATGACTATAAGATAATAGTTTAATTTTGGCAGTATTAAAATATTACAAGCTATTTATTATCCTAGTTAACAACTCATTTTTGGTAATTTTTAGATTAACAGCCAGTTTTACTTTATCAGACTTACCAGTAAGACAGGAGTAAATACTAGTATCATCAGCATAAATACTTATTTGAGAATTAATTTGAGGTCATTTTTAGATTAGCAGCCAGTTTTACTTTATTAAACCTTATCAGACTTACTAGTAAGACTTGCCTTGTGAGGATCTAGTTTGGAAATGATAGCAGAAACTATGAATGGGGTTACATGCATATTACCCAGTAGAGGTTCCATTCTAGGTGGAAAATTAGGTAGATACTCCTGATGATTTGAGAGTATAGATGGAAGAGAATTTATGAGCAAAGCATTCTGCTTTATCAGTAGTATTATCCTCAGCTTTAGAGGATAATACTTTTTTTTAATCATTTCACCCCAAGCAAGGTGGGACCACCACTAGTGCACAGGAGGTTACAGTGAGAGAAAAGACTGGGTACAGTGGGTATTGAAGAAAGGATAAAAGATGAATGGGATTCAAGAAGATAGAAGATGGTAAATGACATTACATTTAAATTTTTAGAGATTGTAGCTATCAAAGATGCAAGTAAACAGAAGGGAGTTCCACAGGTGAGAAGTGTGAGAAAAGAAACTGTTAGAGTAGAAGTGGGGGTTTACATTTAACTATTTCAGTGGTAAAAGAACAGGACCTAGATAACAATCTAGTTAGCGAGCTTAAATTCATGTGGTCAAAGCAACAGGAAAAAAAGCTCATCAGAGCAGTTGCCATGAAAATATTTGTAGAAAAGACAGAGGGAAGTCGCATCACATTGGTGAGAAAGTGACTGAAGTTGAGATGCCAAGTCAGGATTGATTACATTGCAGATCATTCTTTGGGTTTTGTCAAGAACCTTGAGAATCTCAAACTAATTGAAGAGAAGACAGGTTGAGAATTTACCCTTGTTTAAAACAGTTACAGAGCCATAAATCATCACGAAAACCAAACGTGAATGGTTATATGGTGTTTCATTCTATCAGCAAATAGTAACTTAGCCTCATTGGAGATATGGTTATATTTATTATGAGTGAATGAAAAGTGGCATCTGTTATGATCTGAACTATCACATTAGTATTGCAAGAAGAAATGATTCCTAAAGAATATAGCAGCTGAACAGACAGGATTAAACAAAGAAGATAATTGCAGTTTCACTTGATATTTCCATGAAGAAACAAAAGTTTCAATGACATCTTTCATCCAAGAAGAATCTTTTCAAAAGGCTAAATAGTGCCATATAAATTCAAATCCCTCTCAGATTGCATTTAAAAGGCACTGATTGATGACATACTCCATGAATGCAAATCCTTCTCAAGTGCTTTCAGAGGAACACAACCAAAATATGCTAATTATGTTTGAAATATAAAACATTCTTATGACTCTACATACATATACTAAACAATTTATATCCAGTTAAAAGTAAAATAAGATTCGAACAATTTTAATATAATTTATGTTTTGAAAAGAAAAAGAATTATATGAAAAACTTAATCATAGCAACTTGTCTGTCATTTTCAATGAAACTTGCATATATATATATATATATATAACTTCACTTATCTGCATGAAATATGTTACAAATCTCCCAGTGAACAGCCGGTCAGGTAGATATGTGCCATACTTGATACACTATTGGGTGACCATGTCTTTTTCGATCTACTACTCACTAGGCATAAGATTTTCCCGCAGTAGGTTGCCATTTCTTTCTACAGTAGATTAGTTGCCAACAAAGGCTATAGAACCCAATCTGTCTTGCTATTGAACCCATAGATGGAGGGAGAATAGAAGAATTCATATCTTTCCCAAGGGTATTTGCATATAAATGAATGCAGTAAATTTAACTGGAATTAAAACTCAGTTCTCTGATTTATCTTTCTGAAGAGATATCCATTGCACCACAAACTGAACAGAATATATAAAATTCTTTTCTTAAAACACTTATAAGGATATTTCATTTTTCAATCATGGTCAGCGCATTGTGGCCATGTTCATAGTTGATGTTTTTGAGTGTTTGCTTTTTTTTTATTAATAATGTTTCCATAATTTTTATCCTTTTTTTACATGTGGATGATGCTATTTATTTGAATTATCAATGAGTATGTTAGGGATAGAGTTTGGTAGGTCTCCATGTGTATTTAGTTGAGACCTAATAGAGCTATGGTCAGAGAGATGTAATTTATGATCTGAAGAAAAAAAATTCCAAGAACACATGAAAAATTATATAAAAAACTGGTTAAAATTCTTCATAAATGAATATCGATTAACTTACATATATCCAATAATTTGTTTTGTATTATGATATAATATTAATAAAATAGATAATAAAAAGTTTAGAAATTAAGAATTTATGAAAAATTGAGAAAAAATGCACTCTGAACTGAAATAAAAATACTATAATCATACTTAAAGGTCCCATTAAGTCAGATCAAAAATAAAAAAGTTTTCTTTCTTTCTTTTTGTTTTTAAAAAATACTGGGATACAAAGAAAGCTAAGACAATAATCTTGTAACAATAATGAATACATCACATTGGAAAAAAGCAGTTTAGACTGTTGCTCAGTGGACTGACACTTTTCCGTTAAGATTGAAAGAAGAAACCCTGTACTCCCCAAATATATAAGCTATATTTTCCAATTTAAAAGTTGAAATTCATTCTGATTAGTTAGATTGAATACACACATATATTTTTCTGTCTTCCTCCATTCATATTAACTCTTTAAATAACAAGCGTATTGTTTCTACATTCAAATGTAAATAATTTTTCACAACAATGAGTCAACATTGCCTGATGATGAGGTAAAATTTTTAAACATAGAAATTTCTGTGTTGCAATGTAGATTAAATTAATTTTAAATAAAAAAACAAATTTAATTATATATATATATATATATATACACAAAAATCTAGAGTGAGCCAAAACCTACCGCGGTTTCACACTACGGATCGTCAGGGCAAAGGCTTTGTATTGAGCACTTTTTTTTGTGTTTGGTTCCGTTTGGGGTTTTTTCTTTACTGCAGAGTATTGAATGTTTTGTTCTTGTTCCACAGGTTTCTTTTTTTCTCCCCATTTATCCGACGTCTTAGTACACCGGATTGTAATGGATTTAGGTTCTGTTTGTTAATGGTTTTTTCGGAGGTTTATTTTAGTATAAATTTACAGCTGGCATACTTACAGAGTCTATGTAGTTATTATTATTATATATATATATATGGTTGAAATCAACTCATGAATGTGTAAGACCATCTCTTGCACACAAACCTTCATATTTTTTCTATTTTAATATCATCACTTCATTACTGATGGTTTTTAAAACCTACAAAAGTCTTACAGTTCTTTCCACATTGTTGATGCTAGTCTTCCTGCTGAAGTTTGCTGGATGCTGGTCGAGGAAATGTCATGTGAGTCTGCTGAATGATAGACACAATTTATGGCAGATTGTTCATATATGATCATTGGGGATGTCATATTGGCAGTTGACATCACATGCGTGTGTGTGTGTGTGTGTGTGTGTGTGTGTGTGTGTGTGTGTGTGTGTAAAACAAAAATTTGCTTAACCAGTGTATTTCGGAAGGATAATACTTTTAAAACAAACTGTCTTTGTAAGTAATGTTGTTCATATAAAAAAATAGGGCATTAATATAATAAAATGTACAAAAGTCATCTTCTTGACTTAAAGTTTCATGGAAATGATATTTGTTTGTCAAAATGGGAGATAGTAAATTGGACTGATGAGCAGATACCATCTGAATAAGTCAGAAAAATAATTTTGTATATATTATTGTATTTATTTACTGTGCGTTTCATTGAAAATAAATTTGAATTTGAAACAAGGAAAATTTAGTTTTTATTTAGTTTTTTTAATGTCCTTAGTTTTACTTTTATAAGGATTATGTTTGTGCAGAAAATGTCTTTAGTGATTAAAAACCCCAAGCATGTTAGTCCTCATAATAGAAAAACTGTATGGACACCAGAAAAGCTGAATAAAACATATTAAAAAAAAACTCATAAAATTTTCCTTGTTTGTCACATTTAATGAAATATGTATATGATTGCTGCCCAAATACATAATATATGTTAGATTATATCCAATGTACTTTATTTAATTTTATACATATGTATACAAAATCAGTATCAAATACAAGCAGCATCAACAAGATTCCTGAAGAATGAAGACATCGCAATAATGTCTTCAGAAAACTTTGAAGTTAGCATGACTGAAACAACATTGCATAGTTAAGTGAAAAACCTCTCTACAGCTTTTCCCTGTTTCCCCAATCACATGTATTTATGCATGCTACAAGATTAGCATCCTTTTACTATCACAATAGTTAAATTTAATCACCTTCTATTCTAATAGTTTCTTTTCTTGCACTCCCCATTTGTGGAACTCCTTCCATTTGCTTGCTTCCCCAATAGCTACAATCTCCAAAAGTTTAAATGCAATGGCAATTGCCATCTTCTATCTACTTGAATCCCATCTATCTCTTATCTTTCATTGGCATCTCCTGTACCTTGTTTTTTCTCTCATTGTAATCCCTTGTTTACCAGTGACAATCCTGCCTTGCTCGGGGTGAAATAATTATATAAAAAAAACATTAATTCTATTAATGTTCTATGTTGATATACAGGGTGTAAATGATAAATTGGCAGTTTGAGATCTCAGACTTTAAACCTTGATAAAGAAGGGATATTTAAAGACATTTAAGATTTGTGTATGTTTATTTAACTGTTTTATTAAATACAAACATTTTATTCTATGCGTCCACCTTCTGCATCCACATCTTGCTGAATGCGAGCCCTAAAAGTACAACAGGCCTTGACAGCTGACTCTTTCTTGATAGCACAGAATGCTCGCCTTATGGAGGTCTTCAAGGAGGCCACACTGTTATGGGGGCGAGCATTAGAGACTTTGTCAACATTGCCCCATAACCAATAGTCGCAGGGGTTCAAATCTGGCAAACTAGAAGGCCAGATATTTGAGGGCAGAAAAAGCGGCAACTCTCTCTTCAAGAAGGTCTGCACTGTTTTTGACCCATGAGCAGGTGCAGAGTCCTGGATGACCATCACTTTGTTGGGATCATAGTTCTTCTTAATCCAGGGTAAGAGAACTTCCTCCAGAATCTTCAGGTATTCCACCGTATTGATCTTCAGGCCCACTTCAATGAAGTGAGGGGGCATGACTTTCCCATCGATGGCAACAGCTTCAAACACCATGACAGAGGCAGGGTGTTTACTCTGCATGACTGGAGGAACACAAGAAGGGTCAATGGCAATAACTCTCGAGTTTCTGCGAGTGGCAACTTCGTCTACCACGAACTTATTCTTGTCCACAAAAATGTGAACGGTTCCACCATGGTGTTTCAGATGATTGAGTAGCAAGGGGCTTCTCTCTTTACGAATGGTCTTAGATTTCACTGTAAGAATGTTACGACGTCGTCTGCAATATGACTTCATCTCAATATCTTTCCGTACTGCATTAGAAATGGTCATTTTGGTCACATTCCGCTTTTTTGCCAGGTCAGCCATTGACTGTGATGGATTTGCTGCAATGGATTGTTTCAAGCCACTGAGAAACCTTCTGGTGCGGATTTTATCACTTCTCGGACTGTGAGCCTTCCTTTGCATGTCTTTACCTTCCCTTAAGTTTGCTACAACATGATAAACAGTCCTAGGAGCATAGCCAGTGTTTATAATGTCAGACGTCTTATGCCTGGTGTGGAACAATTCAGCAATAACCATTCTATGGTTAAATTCTACACTGGCATTCATTTTGTTAGTATTTTTAGGTGGCTAATCTGGACTTCAGGAGCAACTAACATTTCAGATTGATAATGCCACTTTAAAAAACCTAAATTGTGGATTGAAATTACTGCCAATTTATCGTTTGCACCCTGTAGAGTACTTCATGACAAAAAAAAGAACCTGCTTGCTAAAAATGTCTCTCTATCAGTAAACTACTGAATAAACAGCAATTTTGGCACTAAGCACCATTTCAATTCAATACTCAGTCAGTTAAGTGCCATACGTGATACACGCTTGAGCAACCATGTCTCAAAAGAGACATGACTGACTGGGCAGAATATTATCCCGCAGTAGGTTGCCATTGCTTTCTGCGGTAGACTGGTTGCCGACCAAGGCTGTAGAACACAATCTGTCCTGTTATTTAACCCATAACTGGAAGGAGGAGATGGATTAATACCTTTCCCAAGGGTATTTGTGCGTAAGTGAATGCAATGAATTTAACTGGAATTCGAACTCAGCTCCCTGACTTCTCGTTCCGATCCGATATCCAATGCACCACAACGCACATTTGCTACTTCAATACTATGTATACAAAATTCAATACTATGTATACAAAATAAATGTTTTTCATATTTTTTCTCTTTTTACTTTGTTTCTCTGCTAAAATGTAAAAACTTTTATTGTAATTTATTTCTTTGATAAGAGCCATAAGAAGAATGTTATCACATAAGTGCAATGAAGCCAAACAAAGAAACCATAGAATGAGTGCAGACCAGCAAAAAAACTGTCAGTCAAAGTATTTTGTGTTGAACAAAGCAGGAATTCTTTCTTTTTTTTTTTTTGTTTTTTCATGACTAATAAGGTCACTGATGTCTTAACAAAAACCTCAACTACCATTACAAGTTTTTATTTAGTAGATCCTAATGTAAAACTAGTTTAAAAATGAAAATGCTTTTACATACAAAGTCATTAGCAACAAAACCATGGCACCAGTTCAGAAATAGAAGTAAGTATTTTATGCAACTGGTATCTTGGAGGGGGATGCATATATTAATCATGTGGAACTATTTTTGTTTTGCTCTCAGATAATATTATTAGATTTTAAAGTGAAAAATCTAAATTTTTCTGTTTAAGTTTTCTATTTCTTTTTAGTGCCAATGTCTAACATCATACATGTGAAATATTTTATTATCTTCTTCAGAACAAAGACATTTCTCTTATAATATCTCATTAATTAATACAGTAATCAATTTTTTATTTTGTATTTAATCAATTGCATATAATTTTTTTTAATATATTTGAATGGGGTTTTCAGCATTAAATGTATATTGAATTAATAGCAAGGCCTGGAAAAATTATGGATTACATACAAAAATGCATGAAGGAAAAGTAATATTCTTAAGATTATATTAAACCTGGAAAAGAACAGGACATATTATTAAACCTAGAAAAGTAAAGGAAAAGATATTCTAGTGAAGTAAAAAATAAGAAATTTCTTACTTAAAATATTGCAGATAAAAATATTATTTGAATGAAATTTTCCATGTAATATATTTTTTCATTTCACCCCAAGCAAATCAATAAAGTCACTAAGCTGCATGGTGTGAGAAAATATGAGAAAATGAAAACATGATTAAAGAGAGAGAATAAGAAAAGAACAAGAATTAAAAAAACAGAAGATAATGATTAACATTGCATTTTGTAGCAGAATTATTACAGATAATTGATATTGGCTTAAATGAACTTGGTATTTACCTGAGCCTTTCCACAAAAGCAAGATGAGGCATGTGGAATTCTCTTCCAAACGATTGCTTCCCTGACGGCTACAATCTCCAGGAGTTTAAATGTAAGGTCAATAGACACCTCCTAACACACTAACCTGCACCCATTCTATCAAACACTCTTCTCATCTGCCCAACCCCCATCCTCGCTATCCTTACTCATCTGTCACCTTCCTCCTGACATTCCCTATGTCTAACCACTCCTTCTCTTTACCTTCCCCTATGTAGCCCCATGCGCAATAGTGGCAGTGGAATGCCTTGCTTGGGGTGAGATGATTAAAAAAAAAAAACTAAAAAAAAATAAGCCCAATTTTACCATGGGGTATTTCGAGCATGTACATTTAGGCAAAAAATTTGCTGTAGACCACGTATACACAAGGTTGAGCTCTCATTTATTTACCCAAGATGAAACACTACCCTTTAGCATAGCCTCATCTGGGTTCCTCTCTGCCCAAAGACAGAAAGTCCAACAAGGTCAGAGTTTTGATGAACTGATATTCACCTGCTTCTTCAATGAAGCTGGATGTGGCACAAGACCAAAAAGACCAAACTTTATGTGGAAGATCCAAGCCCTTAATCTCAGGCAAAAATTTCCCATAGATCCTGCATAAGGCAGGGTTAGGCTCTTGTCTATTTTCTCCAGATGAAACTCTGCCCTTCAGTGGAGCTTCATCTAGGTTCCTTTCCACTCAGTAGTAGAGACTTCAATCAATAGAGAGCTTTGATGAACTCTGAATACAAACAGAGTTCTCCTGAATATATGTATCCAGGACAAACCCATTAATGGAAGATATGAGTCATACCACACATCTATTTTTTTTTTTAAATCAAAGTTGACTGAAAAACAATAAATTGGAAGAAAGTTCCAGAAGCAAAGTGCAGGAGAAGAAACTGTTGACATAAAACTTACAGGTACATCAAGTCATTTCAACTGTAAAATTATTCTCAGCAAAACATTTTTGAATACAAAAATAGAAGAAATTTTCAATTTTCTAAAATAAAAAAGAATAAAAACAAAACATTTTCATTAAAATCTGACTAAATCAACCTTCTCACTATAACTGAACATTAAAAGAAAATATCTTAAAACCCTACCTTAAATAACCCACAGAGGTTGATATGCCATTAAACAAAACTCAAACTCAAACCTTATCTCTAGCAAAAAGAAACATGTAAGAATACTGAAAAAATTAAATCAAAAATTAATAAAATCTTCTGTGTCAGTCGTTTTAACAAAACATGTTTAAAAAAAAATTGCTGCTCAAATATTTCATTAACATATATACTCCTGACAAGTGGACAGAGTGATTCCTGGAGGGTCTGTTTACAAAATTCTGGAGTTGGAATGCTAAAATATAAAAATTACATTTTATAACTTAGTCTTTAGTGCAGTAAATAAATGTTTAATTTTCTAGGGTTTTTTTTAATACACTTTTTTTTTAGAAAAGTGTATTTTTGCACCAGATGGGTTTGTAAATTGTTGCTTTTGTGAAAATCTGTTTCAAAATTGGTGCTAAAAGATGTGCCAAAATTATTTGTATAGAAATTGTTACATTTTTTATGGCCTTTTTGACTCAGTGGTCAAAACCTGCCAAAATTTGTGAATTGTAGCAGATTCATTTTCTGAGTTCATGGAAAAGAAATGTTTCTTATTTATTCACCAATGAGAGCTGGGTGCTTCAAGCCTTTATGAAATCCTAGATAGAGCTGGTGTGATCCAACTTTGTTCAATGAAAGCATTTGCTATTAGCAGATCAATAGAAAGCATTAGAGCACATGCTACAAGGACAGAGGTTAAGTCCAGCTGAAGGAGTCATAAGTCAAAATGGGGAAAGAAAGAGTTGACAGAATCAATGCAAATTCAACCCCCAGGACTAAACATTCCTTTCTGTGTATTTCTAACAAGAATTTAAATCATTGCATTGTATTTTTTTGCCTTGTGTCATTTTTTGTTTCCTCAAAGTTTTTCCCCTTTTTTTTATTTTAAAGGATGTTATGAGACAGAAAGTATGTAAAGAGGAAGAAGAGATGAAGATAACAGCATGCAAGAAGGTGGGGTGTATGAATATCAGTCAGAGGGACAGTTGTATCCAGTCAATGGTCAACAATTTCTGTTACATTGAGGCTGAGTTAACTGTTCTCTGCCGTCTTGAGTCTTTGGGAAAACCTGTATAAACTCTGTTCCCATGGTCAGTTCCAAACATAAACTCATTTTTTGGACAAAAAAATTGGAAGAAATATGACACAGGGTATTGAAAATTCAGTTTGTTGTTTCTTGTAAGTCGATCTCTTTTCATTGACTGTTCTCTGCCGTCTTGAGTCTTTGAGGAAATCTGTATAAACTCTGTTCCTGTGGTCAGTTCTAAATGTAAACACAGTTTTTAATGCATGCAGTCTTTGTAATTATAGTGCCCAGTATCAAGTAATAGTATTAATAATAAAAACTTAAAATTAAATGTTCACTTGTTTCTACTTTTAGTTTTGAAGAATTATATCTACAATTCAGGAGACTTAACTAAAAAATTGGATTTACATTTAGAAATCATATTTGTCTTAAAAGACATTATTTTATGCTGAAATCTTAATTTTTAAGGAAAATCAAATTTAAATAGATTTACATCCTAAAATAATTCAATTTAAGGAAAATATATTTTTCGAAAATAAATGCACTTTTGCAATCAAGTCTCTTGAAGAAAATATGTAATTCTGCAAAATTGAAAGTAGAGACAAGATAAGTGAACATATAATTTTATTTATTGATAAATAGATACATAGACATAGACAGTGTAGACATAAAGATCAACATTGCATAGTGACTGTCATTTTCACACATGATTTCCACTTAATGAATTTGTAACATGATTTTAAAAGACAAGGTTGCCATTAGCCACCAGCTTGACATGGGAGGAATTACCATTTGTTATGGTTGAGACAGAAAACTTTCAAAATAAATGAATTTATCATTTTTAAAAGGAAGAAACTGCAACAAGTGGAATTCATATATACATACTTATATAAATAATAAAATAGTTCTCAAAAGAAGAGAAAAAAATGGAAAGAGAAACAGAGGATTTATATCCATTCCTTTTATAGTTCTTAACAGAATGACACATCATGGGTGATCTAGCAGACAAGGTGAAATAATTCCCACAAAATTATCTTAAAATTCAACATGTAATTACTAAACAATAATTTTTCATGAGTAAATGTTTTTTTAGATAAAAGATTCCAATATATTCAACTGCATCATGAAATTATAATTAGTGACAAAATTAATTAGCATTTACAACCAAATTAAATTTGTAAATCAGTCAAAGGTATTGCTGAAAAGTAAAGAAAATGAAGCTATTTATAAAAAATGATGTGACAAAAAAAAAAAAGAAAAAATTGTAGATTACTAGTTAAAAATATTAAACTGTCTGGTTGAATAAAATTAAGATAACAACAGCATGATTATATACTTATATAAAGAATACATAATTTATCTATATAATTATTTATACAAATTATATTTGGACTATTGTCCTCACTGATAATTCTTATCCCAGAAATTCAGACAAAATGATCTATATAAGTTATATATTTTGCTGAAATCAAGATTATAAGATACATACACGTTTTTAGAATAGATTCTTAAGATTTTTTTCCTTTGTCCATGCTGTGTCAATCAGTGAAAAAATGCTTTTAGCAACAGCCTTATCAGTTATTTGTAGATCTCCATTTTCAGTGTATGTAGCTGGCCATATTGACTTAGCCGATATAGAGTAACCTCCCTTCGACAACAGTTCAGCTGACTTGAAAGTTCTATGGAGTATTTAAAATAAATAAAAACCAAAGAAAATTTAAATGAATTTGTAAAATATTTTTTACGTAAAAATAAAAGAAATAAACATGTGATAGAATATTCATTAAATGAATGAATAAATTTGTATGTGTGTGCACAAGTATATATGAAGGTGCACATATACATATGTGTGTAGAGGTATAGTTGTATGTATGTTTATATGTGCACAAGTATACATAAAAAAATCTATCTAATGTGTATATGGGTGTGTATATATGTATGCACAGACATATATGTGTTCATGTATGTACAAATATACAAAAAAGCTCTAATTTATGTATATGTCTGGGTAAGTGTGTTATGTATGAATGTATGTACATACACATGTGCACATACACACACATACTCACACAAACACGAACACAAATATATATATATTTGTGCTTGTGTTTGTATATATATATATATATATATATATGAGAAATAGTAGGAGGATTTAAAATATTAAGTAATTCATCAAGTTTTTTTTATTCTCAACAGAATGCAGAAAGCACTGGACAGCCATTTCGTCCTATATTTCGAACTCATCAGCAGTGTGCATCCACTACCAGGAATTGAAATCCAGACAGTTGCGTTATTAAGCAAAAGTCATACCAACTGTACCATGAGCCCCAGTGACGAAGAGGTAACGAATTAAACTCGATATAGCACCATTCATTCACATATTCTGTGGTGGAATAAGGCAATAATTGATTTTTCCATTTCTCAAGGATTTTTTATGAACACATGACTGGAATTTTCAAACAACTGAAAATTTTCAAAATTAGGGTGAAGTTATTCAAGGACCTTTCAACACTTTCATCCATACATATTAGGATCATACAAACACTAATATTGTAAAAGTCTAATTGCCACTTTTACTCTAGTGGCTTCTGTTGCACTTCCAGCATGTGGAACTCTCTTCCATATACTTGCTTCCCTGATAGATACAACCTCTAAAAATTTAAATGCAATGTTAATAGCCATCTTCTATATCCCAAAATCCTATCTATCTCCCTAAATCCCATCCACTTCTTATCCTTTCTTCAGCATCTCTTGTATTCTGTTTTTTCTCTCACTGTAACTCCCTGCACCCCAGTGACAGTCTTGTCTTGCTTGGGGTAAAATAATTGTAAAAAAAATTCTTGAGAAAAATGCATAAATCCAGTTTCATTTGTTTGGGTTTTATTACAGTTCTAAAAATAGCTTTTTAAAACAATAAAAATTGCTGAGTAAGTATATGGTAATAACAGTGTCAAGAGAAAAACTGTCCTTTTGACATACTTTTTTTTGCTAGTATGTTTATTAAGTTTATTGAGTGATGGAGTGCAATAGTCCTCAATGATGTATATTGCATAAGTACCTTAATTATTTGAAAGCAGTGAACATTTTCAAATGTGATGAATAATATAAAATCTGTTAGCGGAATTGAGATTGGATTGAGTATAGAGGAACCGGTATTGTGTAGAAAGTCAGTTAAGTACCATTCATAATACACACTTGGGTGATCATGTCTCAAAGGAGACATGACAGACTGGGCAGACGATTTTACCACAGTGGGTTGTCATTACTTTCTGCAGTATGCTGGTTGCCAACCAAGGCTATAGAACCCAATATGTCCTGCTATTTAACCCATAGCTGGAGGGAGAAGTAACCAATTAATACCTTCTCCAAGGGTATTTGTGCATAAGTGAATGCAAAGAACTCAGTTGGAATTTGAACCTGGTTCTTCAATTTCTTGTTCCAAGCTGATATTCACTGCACCATGATGCACATCCTGTGTAGAAACACTTGAGGAATAACATGTGGGAAATATGAGAAAACTTCAGGTAAATATACTTAAGAAATTCTTACTGATATTAACACAGCAATGGGTATAGATATGGTGTCATTTAACTGCAGGAGGAACAGTTTGATCAACAAGCAGAAATTAGGGTTCAGGGGAAAACAATATGCCAAAAAATGTACAACTAAATAAGTGAGAAAAGGATCATGATATTATATTCTTCACATAATTTACATTCAGACTAATGTCCTCACCTTTGTTGTTATCACACCATTTTGGTTGATGTCTACTCCAACCTTCTTCAGACATCTGTTGATACAATTAACCTTTGGGGAATTTAAAATGAACCCTTTATTCAATCTACAGGGATTGTTTATTCTCATTCCACTGTCCATGTCTAGGTGTGTCTTATCTTGTTCCTTTTTGTACTGCTCTGTTATTGCTCACCCTGCTTATACTGAATTTGAGTATGTACTACCTGGCTGAGAGATTGAATAAATATTTACTATGTCACCAAATTCATGAATCCACACTTTAATCCACTAGGCTGAATAAGTACAAAGAGCACAATGGCCAAAAGAATGTGATAATAATAATGATGTGGACATTAGTCTGAATGTAAATAATACAGATAAATAGGGTGGAATCTTGAAATTGTCGAAGTAAGCTCCAGAGAGGAGAATATTTTGAGAGTAAGGATTCAAATGAGTGAGCAATCTACAGTCAAATATTTCTGAAAATGAGAAACTTGTTTTGAAGTTGTGGTAGGGTTGATTGTGTCTTTTAGAAAGAAGTTGTAAAGTGGAATATTAGACTTTTGAGAATTGTATAACTATATAGTGTGTTACTGTGAGGAAGATGTTACAAATGTACATGGAGGAACCTTGCATATACGAAGGGACCTTGAATATATGGAAAGACCTTGTGTTCATCAAGAGACCTTGCATACATGGAGAGATTTTGCATATATGAAAAAACTTTGCATATGTGAAGAAATCTTGCAAACATGGAGAGAATTTGCATTTTTGGAGAAACCTTGCATACATGGCAAGAGCTTGTGTACATGGAGAGACCTTGCATACATAGAAAGACCTTGGAGATAAATGAGCAGGTTTTTTGTGATTGTGAGACTGTGGAAATATTAGCTGGTGAATAAAAATGACAATATATATAGCTAAGTTAGGATTTGGATTGAATTGTGAAATAAAAAAATCATGGCAGCTGCCCTCAAGTCAAAATTGGGAAAAGTGGATAAACTGAAAAGGAGCTACTAATTCCTACATAGATTATATATTGATGGATGCTACAGTTGGAAACAACTGAAGTAAAAGAAATTTGGGTTGAATACAAAACTACCAGAATCAGTAAAAGGAAGAACAGCTTTAGGATACACATTGAAGAAAGACGATGGGGCAAGCTAGTGGTGGGGGGTAGGGATAAAAGGGAAATATAATAATGGAATTGAAATACAATCAGATTAAGTAGGAACTATTCTCTACATGTGGAAAGTTGGTAGACCACTACTCTAATATCGACTGGCTCCAAATAGCATGAAGCTATATTAAAAGAGGAGCAGAAGGAATAAATTGGGAAGTTAAAGTAGAGGAAAGGGAAGTATGGAAGATATTGTAGAGAGGATGAGAGAAAATGATTCATTGAGAGGAATCTGGAATGTGTTCAATCTGGGATGTGTTCAAATCAGAAAAAAGTGTTATATGATGTTCATTGGCTCCAGATATAAACAAAAATTTTTAAGCATTTTTAGTTTATAGATTTATATTGTTTCTTACCATGAGTATCAATATAAATTTAAAAACAAAGAATAGAGTGCTGGATTGTGAAATGATATCTAGCATATGGCAGTGAATACTGGACAATCATCCTACGGATGAGGGAAAAAACAGAAGCAGTAGAAATGTAATTCCGCAAAAGGAGAATGAAAATTCCATGGACAGAGCAAGGAAGTCTTAAAAAAATTGAAACAAAAAGGACTCTTCAACTCAGAATCAGGAAGAGATAGCTGAAATTCATTAGATGCATAATGAGGAAGGAAGACTTGGAAAACTTAACCTCCTCATAACATATTAAGGGAAGAGAGATAGGAGAAAGCAAAGAACCAGTTACCTGATGAGCTTGTGTGAATAGCAGTTGGAATGGAGAGGGTGCTTAGCAAAGAGAGGAAAACTGCTAAGAGCCCCATGAGATAGGAAGTCACAGAGAACCATGATTGTCTATGTCCTGAAGAGATGCAACATTTATTTTCTATTATATTGAAATGATTGTCAGTAATGCTGCTAAAACATTGTAAACAATGTTGTAAATATCATAAACAATGCTGTAAATATTGTAAACATTGTTGCAAATATTGTAAACAATGTTGTAAACAAGGTTCTAAATAGTATAAACAACATTGTAAATAATGTTGTAAGCACAGTAAACAAATGTTGTGAATATTGTAAACAATGTTGCAAATATTGTAAAAATGTTATAAGTTATATAAATAATGTTGTAAATGTTGTAAACAATATTGTAACTGCAAACAAAATAGGATGCTAGAAAAATGGTTAATATTTGTAAACCACCGACAAAAGACTCTTGTAAATGTCTGCACTCTCATACAACATGAATGACACCAATTTTTGTTTGTTCTGTACCACAAAATGTGAAGATGATTTTCCATTGCTGTCTGCTTCATTCAAAAATAGAACAACCGTCACTGTTGTCAAGCAAATGTGTATATGTCTACTAATATAAAACCATATTACTGCTTTTTAACAAGAATTATTTATGCTGCTGATTTTGCAGATGTTAATTCAACACATTTAGATTAAAGGAGTATAGTTTTGTTTTAATTTCTTATAGTTGAACTAGTAATAAATTTATTAAATTTATATAGTTTCTTTTTGTAATTTAAATGGATATGTATGTTACCATAAAATAAACTGAAGTTTTTCTATTATTTTTCTTGTTTGTATATACAACCACAAGGTTTTTCTATGTGGGATCAAAGTGTAACATCCATCCAATCACAAGCACTTTTGATTTGGAATCAATTATGCCTTTAGACTAAGAAGCCTGCATAATAAAATTAAGCATTTGAAAATTGGGGACATAGAGAGGGGAAGAAAGAGAAAAGATGGTGGGAAGGAGGAATGGTAGGAAGTGTTGTGGGCACTGCTACTAGTTAGAAAAGCAGTAGCAACAATATTCTATGCTCATAAATGACAGATGTAAGAAAAAGGAATGAATTTCAACAATGTTATATTTGATATTTTTATGCTTTCATATAACTAGGCAACATGAGAAAAAAAGTACACAGTATGCATGCAAAAGAAAGAAGATTTTTAAAGTTAGAAATAGTTTTGGTGATATGTGTACATGTGGGTGTATCTAAGTTTAGTTACTAAGTGGAGAATATCTTCATGCTTGAGCATAACATCCTGTTGGAATACATTCTATTGCATGCTAGAAGGAAAAAGAGTAAAACAGAAAGTGTCCCATTTTTATAGGTGCTTGATAGCACCATCTAATGACTTCTTGGCAAAACAGGCAAAGTTTGTGCAGATAATCCACAGAAGTAAGAAAGCTAAACATAAATGAAAAGTAGCAGAAAGAAATATATATATATATATATATATATATATATATTTATTCATTTGTAAATGAGTTATTATGCGACTTATAACTGATTGCAAATCATCTGAAGACACCACATGGTAGAAACCTAGGTCGCATAATAACTTGTTTACAAATGAAAAATATTCAAAAGTTTGACAATATAATTGTATTAAACACTTTTTAATACAACTGTGCACTGGTCTAATTTTATTATGACCAAAAACTATTTATTATTTAAAAAATGTAATTAAATAATCAATATATATATATATATATATATATATATATATAAAATAGAGGGTTTTTCAAAACGAGTATAGTGATAAGTTTTCATTTATATATATATATATATATATATATATATATATATATATATATATATAATACAGTCTGTGTCATGCTTAAATACAATCATCATGACCATTGTGCTAAGCCTGAAATAGACTGTCTTATGAAATTGCTGGGTGTTGACCTCACTGACCACTTTTATATTTCCATACACTCTATGAAGCACTTTAACCCATAACTATAGCCTACCTCAGAATCATATTTTTATCATTCATATATATATATATATATATATATATATATATATATATATATTTATTTTCATTTAGAATTATCCACTTGGCAATAAATACTAAAAATACTATATGAAATGCATCATTTTTTTTAAACTGAGGTGGCCTAATATATATGGCCAGTAGTGTATATAAATATAAAAATAGACACCGTTTCATGCTTGAACACTATATGTGTTGCATGTTAACTCAACTGTTTTTATATACTGAACAGTGGTGCATTATGGGTAGCAAGGTCTAGTGTATTATCCTAACAGTTATTGAGTAGGCAGTAACAGTTATGTTTCAAATTGTTCTAGAAGCTACAGAGTAGAAATAATTGTGAATCGGAATGGAATTATTTGTAGCTATTGTACAGTGTTGTTTGTGCACTTATCAACCATATAGAAAACCACTTTACTACACACATCTTCCAACATTCTGCTAACAATAATCAAGCAGGTTCCACAATCAATTAACTGCAGATTAACTGATAATTCTTCTTATGAAACCATCTTCAATGAAGTAAAGAAAATTATAAAACATCTGTAAAAGATAGTTGAATTTTGGAAACACTCACATAGAATCACACAGTACAAAAAGAGAAATAAGTTCAACCTCAACTTCAGCTATATATATATGTATGTGTGTGTGTGTGTATGTGTGTATATATGTGTGCATGTGTTTGTAGATGAATATAGACTGAGCAGACATATGAATCAACACTGTATTGAGATTGTCAGTTTCATGCCTCAACACAACTATAAAATATAGAAACTAGGGAAGGAATGATGATGAAAGAATGACACACTTATTAAAATTGTTTTGAGTTGTTTTATGGCATATCAACCTCAATGGGTTATTTAATACTGACATTTGTATAAATAGAATATATATTCTTTGTAAGAAATAAGTTTGTAGATCGGGTTTCATTGACATATTTTTGTAAAGTGGGTTTTGTTAAGAGCCAGATGTATAGCTGTTATATTGATTTTCTTCAAAAATGTATTGCTGGTAATATTTTTTCTTCAAAAATATATTCCTGGAACTGATGTGCAGGGGGTTACATAAATGTAAAAAAGATTAATTAGAAGAGTGAGGAGTACAAACTAGTTAGAAAGGAACAATAGAAAGCAGGTACGATAACAGATACATAGGTGGAGAGAAAGGGAAGATTATACAGGGGTGGGGAGAGAGCTAGGGTCCAATGGTTAGTAGATGAGTATTTTTTTTTTTATTATTATTATTATTTTTATTATAAAAATCTATTTTTATACTTTCATAGTGTTTTGACCCCAGTTTGGGGGAGGGGGTAACTATTTGCCCATAGCTTGGACCCTAACAGGTTCTACCACCCTGGGCCAGGGTGAACCTGGTGATAACAGCAATTAAGAAGTGGTTCCATGTTCCTCACAACCTTCCAAATCAGAGGCCTTGCTGCCAGATGCAGTTTATCAACATACCAAGGACAATATTAAAAGAGAAAATAACTTACAATTTATTTACAATCAGAAACAGATAGTTCAGATTTTGGGGAGACATAAGGAAAGGGGTGCTAGAGAAATTAATACTCACAGGAACATATTGAATGCAAGAGAAGCAGAGAAAACAGCAAGTAACCTGCTTTGAATTTGTGTGAATGAATGGCAGAAAAAGGAGAAAAAGGGTGTGAAGTTGTGGAGAGCCATCATGATTCATATCCTGAAGAAACATGGTGCATAAAATAAATAGCTGGGTTCCATTCTGAATGAAAAAGTGAAGAAAACTTCTTTATTTTTCACAGGTTTGATCTATTTTTAGGAGTAGATAGATCAACAAATGCCTAGTGATCTTTGTCTGCAGCTAGCAAGAGAGGAAATTTTTAAATCATTTCACCCCAAGAAAGACAATGAAGCCACTAAAACACAAGAAGTTACTGAATCTGACAGAATAAGAAAAATAAAAACATTATTAAGGAGTAAGAACAATAAAAGAAGAGGAATCAAGAAGACAGTAGATAACGATTAGACATTGCACTTATATTTGTGAAGATCAAAGTTGGCTGGAAGCTGGAAGGCTGGATAGCAAGAAGCTGAAAGAGAGTTTCACAAGAAAGAATTACAAGAAAAGAAACTCTTAGCATAGAACTTGCAACAATAGAAGACACTTGAATTTTAATGTGATTCCTGTAATAGGAATAAACAAATTGATTTTTTCTATCATTTCCAACAAAGCTAATTTTTACTACATAACAAGATATAGAACCTAGTTTGTTGAATTTGAAATAAAATAAATTTTTGATTAACAGAATTTTTTGAAGATTGTCATTCTCATAAATAGTTTTAAAAATCATTTTGCTCCAAGCAAGGAAACAAAGCTACTAACACACACAGGGTTACTGATTGTGAAATAATATAAGAAAAACATTTTTAAGGCATGAAAACAATAAAAAAAAACAAGATTTAAAGAGGATCAAAAATAACAATAAACAGTGAATTTAAAAGAAACAAAAATCCAGAAGAAAGTTCCTCAAATAGAAATAGTTGTTGTGTGAATTGTCAAATCTAAAAATGAAAACCCTTCACTCTTTTTTTGGTAAAATGTTTTTTTTTACTGATATTCATATCTTTATTAATATATTTCAAAAACAAAAAGCATAAAAATAGTGCCTCTTGAATAAAATAAACTGACCCCAATTTTAAATAGCTGATGAAATGTTTATTTTAATTTTGAATTTTTGTTTTTACAGGATTTAGTATCTGCTTGCTTAGTATTTTTTACTAATTACCACACCCAACAACAACTGTGATAATTTGATACCCTACACAACAAGATCACTAAAGAATGTAAACACGATTCTCTGAATGTAAATATCTATTAAACTAGGCTGAGTTTAGAAGTGTGTGGCTCATAGTGAGAATCAAGCTCGTGACACAGTACTAATAGATTAGTCTATTATTGTGATGAGGCAGTCCCTTATATAATATAATTTTTTAATTGAAAAAATCAGTTTAGTAATCTGAAATTGAATTTGCTAAAGTTACACAGATTAGGATTTTTTACTGATTAAACTTTGAATCTATTCTTACCTTAATGAGTAAGTAATTCAATGTTATTTAGTGTATTTACCTGAATTTTAAACATTAATCTAACAAGTAAAACAAACAATCAGTGTTGCATTAGAAGTTCTAATATTATTTAAAGGGTTCCACATATATAATAATAAGATTATTTAAACTAGTCATCAGAAAAAATACTCAGAAAAAAGGTCCATTTTGTTAGTGATAGTGTGGTGAATTCAAAATAAAAATATGTTTCTTCCCCCAACCCCACGGTTTGCAAACTTGCAAAGTGTGAAAATCTATTTTTGGCCATTAGAAAAAAGATTGCCTCTGTACTGAGAAAACATCAAGAAAAATTTTACAAGCATGTGTGAGTTAATTTTCTAACCAATGAAAAGAGAGCGATATACAAAAAATAACAAATTGAGCTTTCAATGACCTGTGTCGTGTTTCTTCTCACCCAAAAATACATCTTTGATATTGAAAGGACTCTCTCAATTTGTTTTAATCATTTTGGTAACCTTTTATTTATATCAAATTCAAGTGTAATACTTTTGGTGAAAAAGTGAATTTTGGAAATTTATTTAGTGTCTGATAATTTAATATGAACATTTTCTCTTTCGGCTGTTCATCGAATCTACAAAATCTACATGATTACATGTCTTGAAAAAAGCTACTGACAATTATAACTGTGTAAATTTGTAAATAAGTTCTTTATCTTGTGTTGTTAAAATATCTAAACTTATTTATAAATGGAACTTTGTCTCTGTGTGTGTGTGTGTATCTGTTACCTATAGACTCCGAAACGGCTGAACCGATTTTCTTGAAAATTTACGCAGTTGTACTATAAGCATCTGCGAGTGTTCTTAGCTAGGTTTTGTGTCAAGGTACCTTCGATAAATATAAAAAAATTGATAATCAAAAAAATCGGGTTATAGAAGGAGTGATCCGATTTTAATCAAATTTGATACACTCATAGACAAAGGCATAAGAAGCGATATTCAGAAGTTTCAAGGTTGCAGTTCTTACAATAATGCAGAAAACTGATAATATATATATATATATATATATATATATATATATATATATATATATATATATAAGGCAAAATGTTTGAGTGTGTGTCTGTTTATATGTCCTTTATGCAAATCCACAATTTTTATCTGATTCTCACCAAACTTCACACAAATATTCTTTAAGCTGAGTCTGAGCTCCAGGACCATGGATTAGTTTTAAAGCTTTCATTACACCCGAGCAACGCCAGGCTATACTGCTAATACATACATGTTTCCTTGTCATTATACTCCACCTCACCTACCTTCAAATATATATCTCAATATTTTAACTAGTAAAAATCCTCAAAAGAACAAGTTGGCTCACTGCCAGATTTAGTCTTGTTGATGTCTTAAGCAATATAAATGACTTAGAAGCTTACAAATGAATCAAATGTAGACAATATAAGGTTGTATGCACACACCAAAGGAAGGAAGTGATACTATTGGTAACATGTCTATCATGTGGTAGCCTACTGATCCTATCATACCAGCTAGGTAATACAATTTGTATCGTAGTTCCAAGTTTTAGATAAGACATTTTACATGCAATATATATTTGCTATTGAGACAATATTTTTAATAAAAATAAATCTTCAATAGTTATTTAATTATATCTAAACTGCAACATTATCCTTCGTCCTGCACCCTTAAACAAAAAACAACTGATTAAGAGAGAGAGAGAGAGAGAGAGAGAGAGAGAGACACACCCAAAATGTTGCTATTTTTTAAAAATATGTCATGCCCTATTAGAATGCAGATAATCATGGTTCTATACAAATTTCTTTTCTTTATCTATGAATAGCCATGTCCCTTCAGGATGTGTGCAACTGTGGCTCTCCAAGAATTTATTTTCTAAAGTGGTTTTCTTTTACTTACTTAATGATATAAATATTTAGACTAGTTTTTCACTTAGACTGGTTTCCATCTAATCCTAGAGAGATCGTTAACCTATTTATTTAACCCATAATTGGGATTGGGGAAAAAGATGGCATCATGCATTTTCCAAGGGCATTTCTGCAAAATTAAAACAACTAAACCAGAACTTAGACATTACTCAAGGATTTCATGCCGCTAACCATTACTATAGCCACACATCTACCTTATCAGTATAACATCCACTACCTGCACCACTTGTCATTATCAATTTTCACCAGTAACTGAAAATATTATATTTTAATTTGTTTAATTTACAATAATAAAGATAATATAGAAATTAAGAATTGAACTGTAGAAAAAACTGTAGAGTCAAACATTGGCACAAGTTGATAAGGTAATTTTACTAGAACTCATCAGATTTAATGAAGCTACAATCATTATTATGGCACTGATTATCTTTCCCTACAATCTATTGAAAATATTAAAATAGTAACACATAGTTCTTGCTATGTCTTTGTCTACAATTGTCTTTTTAACATCTGTTGACAAAACATATTCAAATATTTTGACAGTCAAGATAAAATATTATTTTTATTTTATTACTTCTTTCCAAGGAAAACAATAAAACTACAAATATGCAAGAAGTTAATGAGAGTGAAAGAAACTCAAAAAACATTACTGAGAAGAAAGGAACAATATTCAAGGAAACAAAAGTTTACAATTGATGTTGCATTTAAATTTTTGAAAATCATAGTAAGACAAGAAGCTGAGAGAGAATTTTACAGTCAAGAAGTGAAAGAAAAAAAACTATTAGAAATAAACTTACAGTTAAATCTAGCAATTTCAACAGTAATATGTTGTGACATACCTGTCAATCAAGTACAGCACTTAAATTTACAAGGTCAAGGTACCAATAAGAAAAAAAAATTATTTTTGTGGAATACAAAAAAAGTGGCACAAGGCTAAAATGGGAATGGGGGGAAAACTGGTGTTCAGTCTGTCTTACCTTAAACTTAACTGGTCACAAACACTAACCCAAACAAATTACAATATTCCTTGAACAAAAACAACTCATTCTTATTTTCCATTCTTAATATAGCCACTACAATACCTCAGAGTCTCTATGAAAATTTAACTAGTCCCCATAAATGTGGCACAAGGCAAAAGGAGGGATAGGGAAAGGCTGGTCTTCAATCTGTTTTATCTTAAATTTGGCTAACCATGATTACTGACCCAAACATATCACAGTATTCATTACATCAAAATAAGCTATTCTTACTTACCAATTTTACTACAGCCTCCATAATACCTCAAAGTCTCTATGAAGTCCTAATTAGTTCCCATATGTACAATTTGTCTAGGGGGAGGGAATAAAATAACAGCATTTAAAAATGACCTCCCAATGAATAATATAAAAGGAATATTTAGGAAAGCACATCAGAATAATCCCCATGAAAATATTCATATGAAAGGCACAGGGAAGCTAATGGTATTGCAGTGAGAAAGTGACTGAAACCAAGATACTAGGTCAGGACAAATAACATTGAAGATTCTTCTTAGGATTTTGTCAAGTATCTCTAGATACATAGCAAAAGCACCAAAAAAGATGTGGCAATAATATTCAATGCTTGGATGAATGATAAATTTATAAAAGTGCTGAATTATTTTATTAGACTTGATTTAACACAAGATTATAGATATGTTGTAACCTAAAAAAAGCTTACTGAATGAGAAATAACCAAAACAGATGTTGGAATTGAAATGGTAATCTTTATAACATCAGCAAAATGCAATACTTGCCAGCTGTGTGAAGTAGATTTCTACTGCTAGTAGTGAACTGCTAGACAGCAATATCCCTCCCCCTCACAATAAAGTCCAATGTATTTGTGAGGATTGGGACATACCCATTAATGTTCATAGGTACATATGTAACAAGATATAAACCTGAAATGAGACCTCAGAATTTAATAGTTGACTATTACTCTATACACTGGCATATTTTCTTTTTTTAATGCTGTATTCCTTTAGGACGTAGGCATTCATGGCTCACCAAAGTTGCTTTTTCCTTTATAATTGTGACTTGCAATGCAGTTTTAGGAAAGATAATGGAATGGTTTTCCCTTTTCCACATTTATGAATTCAGAATAAACCTCTTAGACTTATTGCCACTTAAGGTTAGAGAACCAAATCTACCCCATTATTTAACACATAGCTAGGAGGAGAAAAGTGGATTTATGACTTTCCTGAGAATATGGTGCAAAGGGAATATAACCGATTAGGCTGAAAATTGAACTTGGCTTGCTGAGTCCACTTTACATGCTGATAACATTTATGATACCTGCACATTACTGATGTAATCTCACAGGAGAGTGCTTGTACAGTATTGCCCCCGTGGATAAGTTATCAAGTTATATCAAAACTGTACAACCAGCTTTCAAGATATTCAAGCATGGTGGGATATTTTCTAGATAGACAAATGATATCAAATTTATAATTGCTTTTACCTCAAGTCATCTTCTTTGACTTTGTGAATTATTTTGTAAATATCCCATTTACACTGTATACAGAATTATAAATTAATAAAATAAATGTGCACATTGTTTCTTTAGGCTCCATATAACACATTATAGTTAACTCTCCAATAATTCATACAGAGTTTAATTGAAATATTTCTATAGAAGCTGATATTAAAGAGAAAAATTCAACCTGTTATTTATTTCTATTGTGATAGCCATTAAGCAATTATAGAAATATTTATGTCTTACACAGCACATGTGTTGAAGATCAGTATATCTGTGCAGTGTGCCATAAGATTAAAATACAGCTACCAGGCACTCAGCTGATGCAATGTAGTTTTTCTGATTCATCTACCAAGGTTTTAGTTTCTATCAGTGTGTCGAGATTACAAACTTTTAACAGAAACTACAACACAACTTTTAAATAAATCATATAATAGAATATTTTCTGGAGAACAAATAGAAGCAGAATGTCAGTTGAAATGACATTTTTATATTTTTTCAGAGATATGCAATGATAATAAAATGTTCAATTTTCCTTGCATTGAAGTTTGTTTTATCAAGTAGTTAAGGATTCATGGTTGGAAGATTTAAGACTAGTTATCCCATTGTTGTGATCTTGCCATGACAGCTACAAACATTTTTTTTGTTGTTCTTAAAACAAATAACTGGTACCTGGCATCTTAGAAAGGAATGAACAATCATGCTGGAAACTAAAAACAAAATATTTTATAGGAAAGGATTTATTGACGATATAACACATAATGAAAGCATTTGAAAAGCAAGATAAATGTCTGAGAGGTGCTTGAATGGTCATTTTTGAAACAATCAAAAACACAGGAAGGTGTCTTGTTTTCAGAAAAGAACAAAAAAGATTCTGTGTTTTTGCAGTTCTTTGGTTTTTTTTTTCACAAACTCTGAAGAATTTGGTTGGACATTGTTTCTTATCAGTTGGTGGTGTAGCTTCTAAATAGGAACATGTTTCTTGGACTTGGAAGTTGATCACCAAGCAAAGATTTCACAAATTGTGCAGTGATGTTTTTATTTTGAAAACAATGTTAAAACTTCATTTGAAGCCATAAATCAACTCATAAATTTTTTTATTAACTAAGTTGGATATTATAATTTTATAATTGACCCCTGGCAGTCAATGTTTTAATGCTTTTTGATTATCATTATTAATATTGTATATATGGCAATGATAATATTAGACGTTTCCTTATAATTAAACTTTTGGCATTCATTGACCAAGCAGCCAGTACTGCTCTGAGCTGAAATTTATAAAATCTTTCTCTTAAAACAATTTTTCAGAAAAATAAGTTTCTCAAGTCCAGAAACTTTTATTGCTCTTTCCAGTATTAATGGGAGTTTTCTTTCTAAGCTTTTATTTAAAGTAGTGTGGAATGTTAATATCCTGATTAAGTCATTATTTTCTCTTAAGTTACCTCTGCTATCCATTTTAGTTGTTGGTGCTGTTGGTAGTTTCAAATTATTTGGTACAATTCTTTATTTGTGATTCTGTAACACCAGTCCACAAAATTTTAATAAGTGTGGTTTTCTTCTTCACTCACTGAAAGCCATTTTAATCATTGATTTGAGAATGCAATTGTATTCAAGGGTAGGTCAGTTTTGGAACTGTGGCATTGCACTCAATTTAAAAGTTGGTGTTTGACATGCTGAATAATGGTACTAAGTACTTTTTTCCATATTATTACTGTTTTTTGAGGAAATGAGTTTAAATATTAAGTTTAGCTTGGAGAGTTGGAATTTAATTCTTCTGAACAATGAAAGCTTTATAGCATAGACTTATAAAATTTATAACTGAAATATATGCAATTCATTTGAAATTAAATGGGTTAATAAATTCCATAACCAACATCTTCAACATGATCCAAAAAATAAAGCAATATTCAACAAAAATACAGAATGTTGCATGAAAGAAGACAATGAGACATTGTTCTTTCAATGTAAAAACAAAATGTACAATTTTGTAGTAGTAGAACAATGTCTCATCAGATAGTTAATAGTGACAGTAATAATAATAATTACCATAATTATTAATAATAATATTCATTGCTCTATTTTTATATTAAGCAATGTTTTAAATTAATGCTTTGAATGTTGCAATTATTTTCTTCATTCCTTATATATATATTCATTCCTTATATATATATATATATATATATATATATATATATATAGAATAAAAAGTGTGAGAGGCCATGAATGTTTTGTTTAAAGTGTATATTTATTGTTGTTGTAATTATACATGTTATGATACATTAAGTGTCCATAATGGTATTTGTGATGCTACACTTGTTTTGAGTCTAAAGTTGACTCTCTTCAGGCGAATAAACTTGTGGCTTTACATATCGAGTTCCTTTTGTTTCTGAAGAAGTATGGTAAAACAAAACATGTTAGATTAAAGATACTTTTTTCCTACCTGTTCTTTATTTATTCTATTCATATATATATATATATATGAATATATGAATATCATATATATATATATATATATATATATATATATATATGATATATAATATATATATATATATATATATATATATATATATATATTTAGAATTTATAATATAAATATGTCATAATATCACTACAAAAAATAAAATAAATATGTGATAAAAGAAAATAAATGTTATAATATCACTACAAAATAAAATAAATGTTATAAAAAATAAAATAGATACGTTATAATATCACTAGAAAAAATATATATGTGCATATATATATATATTTTTCTAAACATATACTGTTAAATATAATAGACAATAAATGTCTATTATGTTTAATCATGAGTCATTCTAAACATCATATTTTGGCTTTAATTTCAGGTGAAAATAAAGACAAAAATTGTCCAACATTTGGGTATTTTTTTATTATGCTGGTTTGAAGCTCCCGGCTCACATAAGCCATCTTCAGAGAGGTTACAGGGCTGTTAGCATAAAGACATCCACCATCAAAGATGATATTATCTTGTGTTGACATAAAACATTGCTATGCGATGATAAACTGTCACTGAAAAGCAGACACAGTTCATAAATTTATAATGCAGTTCTATGACATCACATTGCATGAGAGACTAAAATGTAGTAACAGAATCATATGCCTAAATGTAATGTAAAATGTATTGACTAGATTGAAATGTGATTTTATTAAGTGTTGGTTGCTTTGATTTAATGTAGATGGGCTCTAATATCTGAAATTATCTGCTGCCTCGATACACTAAATATATAGAGATCCAAATGAATATGAATAAAGAATAAAATTGCATGTTCAAAACATTAATTTAAAACAGTGCTCAATATAAAAATAGAGCAATGAATATTTATTATTAATTATTATGTTAAAACATGTAAAAACTTACTACAAAAATGTACATTTTGTTTCAACATTGAAAGAACAATGTCTTATCAGATAGTTAACAATGATGGTAATAAATGACCACCATTGTTAACTACTTGTTGAGACATTGTTCATTCAATGTCAAAACAAAATGTACATTTTTATAGTAGTTTTTCACATGTTCTAATGCAGTAATTAAATATATATAAAGACAAATTTCATTTTAAGATGTTTTTTTAAATAAACATATCACTTCAAAAAGTAATATTTCAAATGAAAATCTTATTTGTTTTTTTATCCATTAGAATGTTCTAGAAAACATCATATATCTTTAGTGTACTTTTTATATACTCTACAGATAATTATATATTGAGACATTGAATGGTTGCTCAAGTTTTTTTCTATTTACTCACATAACAAGCAATTAGCAGTAGATCTCAGAATAACAAAGAATTGTTTTTTTCTGTTTTTGTATATTTGCTGACTTGACAAGATAAGTTGTCTCAGCAAATTATCAGTTTCATGTCATGAACAAATATAATTCATCTCAGTATTTTATTCTTTTATGACATGCTAGTTTAAATGAAGGGAAATTTGTATATTTACTTTCATTATATGTCAACTAGTGAATGTTTATACAGTTTTGTGCTTGTTTGTGGAAATATTTCAGACTCTTTTAAATTCTGAACATTTAGCACATTCGTTAATTATTCTGCTAGATATATTAGTTGATTTGTTTGAAAATAAAACCGTTTTAAAGACGCAATTCAAAAAATTTATTATAAGAAAAACATGACGCTGGGGTGAAAATGTTAAAAATATATGTGACTAGCAGTATAGCTCAGCGTTGCTCAGGTGTAATGAAAGTTTTAAAATTAATCCATGGTCCTGGAGCTCAGACTCAGCCTAAAGAATATTTGTGTGAAGTTTGGTGAGAATCAGATAAAAATTGTGGATTTGTATAAAGGACATACAGACAGTTAAACAGACACACACACAAACATCTTGCCTTTTATATATATATATATTATCGATTTTCTGCACTATTGTAAGAACTGCAATATTGAAACTTCTGAATATTGTTTCTTATGTCTTTGTCTATGAGTGTATCAAATTTGATTAAAATCGAACCACTCCTTCTATAACCCGATTTTTTCGATTATCAATTTTCCATATTTATTGGGGGTACCTCGACACAAAACCTAGCTAAGAACACTCGCAGACACTTATAGTACAACTGTGTACATTTTCAAGAAAATCGGTTCAGCCGTTTCGGAGTCTATAGGTAACAGACACACACACACACACACACACACACACACACACACACACACACACACACAAAGTTCCATTTATAAATAAGTTTAGATAGTGAACAGATTAAATCTGATTTTTTTTTAATTAATGAAGACAGATGATTATATAATGTTCAGTTACACTTTTTGCTCATTTGATTTCTTTGCAGATATGCTACTCAATATTATGTATTCCCATCATCATACAACATGGTTATAGTAAATTTACAGAAACAAAACAAAATAAATTATTTTTCATATTTCCAATTTTTTTAATTTACTCCCAATATTTCTAATGTCATTTCATTTTAAACTGTTAAGTGCCATAATATTCATAGATATGATGAATGTGGCAGTCATACAGTAAAGAAGCCCACTCCAACAGAGTAATCCCATAGGAGAGTGTCTGTTTGTGAATATGTCATAAGGTCTTATCTGATTGGCTGCCAAGTTACATCAATGTCATACAACTGATTCTCAAGATGTGTGGATACTTTCTAAACAGACCTTATATATTAAACATACAGGGTGTGATGGATAAATTGTTGTATAAATTACACAAAAATGAAAATAACAAATATATTTACCAAAATTACACAAAAATATCTTGAAATACTAAAGAGTAAATTTATTCAATAAAATTACCATTGGCTTCAACCATGGTCTCCAGACGACTTTAGAATCTCCTGTATCCCTTTTAGACAGTCTCCTTGTTTAAGTTAGTGAATGCTGCCATAATCCTTCAGTTCATCCTTGGTGTTATAAGGAGTTTTTCTTTATCTCTTGCTCAATTGTGGCCCACACATATTAATCAAGGGGCTTGCTGTCTGGGGAGTAAATTTGGATAAACAAACGTAATATTCTGACTTCAATGCATGACATACTAAGACTGAGTCTTATGAAACTGGCCTATTTTATTGACTTGGAAGAAATCCCAGCATGCATTTGGGTGCTTCATGGGATACCCTTAGACATATCTGAGGAATATTTGGGAGCCATTTTTGCACACTAATGGGCAAGTCACAGAAGTGCCACCAGGAATGTCTTCTTGCATATAACTTTGTCCTGTAAATACTTTAATGACATCCCTGACATTCTAGCTAGCTGTGGTCAAAATATCCTAGCAATCAAAGAAGGTCATCAACCTCACTGCTGGTCCTGTGACACCACAAGCAATAACATCAAAGGAAGCAGTAAGGCCAAAAAAGTCTGGCCAGGCCTGCAATGGTCTTAGTGAGTCAGCAGGTGACAAAGAGGGTTCAAAAACAGCAACCCCTTCTCCCCCACAGGATCTCCCACAGGAGCAGAAACTACAGAAGGACCTAAAAAAGCCATAGCTACAACCACCACCACCACCACCACCGCAGCAGCAGCAAAAACAACAGCAATAACATGAGTGGCAGCAATAGCAACAGCTACAACAGCCAGAACAACAACAGCAACCTATGCAATAACAACAGCAACTTCTGCAACAACAGCAGATGCAGCAGGAAAGGTTTACATTATGAAGGTAGAGGATATACTTCCACTACAATGTTCTTTTGATATGAAGTTTCAATCCCAAAGTGCAAAGTAAGGATGACAGTGGGCAACCCTGATAAACTGACTGAGACAGCACAAAAGCATGAAACCACTTCCTGTTTACCTGTACTGCAGCACTGACGGGTGATCCAGGATATGAAGGTGGAGGATATGCTTCCACTACAATGTTACAATTTCTTCCTTCTACTGCCTCCCC
Source organism: Ascarosepion bandense (assembly GCA_037127315.1). Lineage (NCBI taxonomy): Eukaryota > Metazoa > Mollusca > Cephalopoda > Sepiida > Sepiidae > Ascarosepion > Ascarosepion bandense. Next base: position 1,766,314 of record JBBBDQ010001834.1, on the reverse strand, counting down.
GGCAGTAGGTTGCCATTGCTTTCTGTGGTAGACTGGTTGCCAGCCAAGGCTATAAAACCCAATCTGTCCTATTATTCAACCAATAACTGGAGGGAAGAGACGGATTAATACCTTTGCCAAGGATATTTGAGAGTAAATGAATACAAAGAATTCAACTGGAATTTGAACTCGGCTTTGCCTTTTTTTTTTTTACATTCTTGCAGATTATTAACAATTCACCATTATTAAAAGAAAGAGTGAAGAGGGTTTTTCTAATGACGTTGGATTTTTCTGGCATGAGACTAACCAGTTTGAACTTCAGAAAACTCTAGAAAAGACATGCAGTGCTTAATCAAATGTAGGTTAAAATATGCTGTTTAAATTTTTTTTAATTTCTGCCTAGCTAGACTTCATATTTCTATATGTGCCTATAAAAGACTAACCATTAACTGTGAGAAGATATAATTAATGGTTGTCAACCAAAAGGGATAACATATGACATGAGTTACGTATAGGGTGCATAAAAAGGAAATAGCTGCAGAAATCTAATTAGTAACTGATGACAAAAAATATGACATAGAAATCCAAAGGCGCAGACAAATAGTAAGATAGCTTTAAGAAATTGAGTAAAGAATTAAGGAATCAGAAAATGTTTTAATAAACAAAGGAAAGAACACATGACTGTTGTATAATATCCAATCAGGGAATGCGTGATAATTTTCCCACAGATAAAGAACTACCGCTAACAATCAAAAAAAAAAAAGAGCAAAAAATTTTAAGGATATAGATTGCGGAAAAAATTTTAGAAAATTCAACACTCATAGGTACATTGGAAACAAGGAAAGCAGAGAAAAATAGTGTGCAATCTACTTAACAAATTTTAGTAAATAGATAGAACAAGTACCAGAAAGAAAAAGAGAAAATATTATTTAAAGGAACAAGAATTATTTAGAGCAATGAAAGACAAGAAGTTGTGGAGAGTCATGATCGCTCATATTTTGAAGGGATGCTGCACTTTGAAGTCTAATATCAACACTAATAGATTTACTTAATAGACTAGTCCTAATGTAGCAGCTTTTTACAGGAACCAATTAGAAGTACGATAATTATGAAAGAGTACTCACTTAACTACTTACTTCTGTCAGCCATCATGAATTAATAACAATGGAACATTTTTTATCAAGATATATGGTGATTGGACAAAATGCAAGAAAAAGTCAATTCATGCCTTCCAAAAGTGTATCAGTGTTAAATGAACATAAGCGGCCATAACTGGAATTCAAACTCATGTTACTGTCTACATTACTTCTTCAATTTTTTTTTTCTGAAAGAAATTTAACATTTATTTCACCAAATAACATTTTTAAATGCTTTGCTTAATATCTTGTCCAGTTTATTTTTTTGTTTTGGAAAAATGACTTTGTCAGGACTAAACTGTGATAATTCAAATCTATGCTCTTTCTATGAAAACAACAAAAACATTTTTTTTAAATTAATTGAACTGATTTTATCAAATTTGAGCATCTTTTTTTAGAATCTTTTCTAAGATGAAATATTAGAAAGGATAATTAAAAAATGCCCAGATGATTTCAACTTTTCTCTTCATTTCACATTCAGATAATCAAGGAAGTACTCTATTTTCTTCTTGATAACTGTTTTACTACCTTACACCTTCATATAAGCAATTAATACCTGTGTGTGTGTGTGTGTGTGTGTGTGTGTGTGTGTGTGTGTGTGTGTGTGATTACATAATGAAATGAATATGATTACAGTGGTGTAGCAGCACTGGTAATGATACTAAAGAAACTGCTCCATTTTCCTTAAGTGATTATATGTCTGACTTTGAGGCTGCAACTTTGGCTATTGCTTCAGTTCAACATATCCACCCACACAACCAGTCTCGAGTCTCAAGTCTCTCTGAGATGATTGTTTGTTGAGGTGTTATGTTAAGAAGTCACCCAAGATCACATTCAGACATATACATTTAAAATTGTTCAATAAACTTTTACAATTAAATTGTAAACTTTTACAATCATCTGGGCATTTTTTAATTATTCTTTCTAATATTTCATCTTAGAAAAGCATTATAAGATTCTAAAAAAAGATGCTCAAATTATTAAATTAATATGATGCTTATTTCATGCCAAATATATTCATTAGTTTCTCAGTATTATGCTAATTGAATGATTAATATTTCCTACTTGTAAAATTAGATTCTTTTAAACCAGTATCTTTAATGACAGCTTTCAATATTATTACAGCCAAGAAGAGAAAAAGACAATAAATGTCATTACTTTCAGAATAATTGCAGAGGGCATGCTGGCTACAATTTCTATTGTTGGCTCTATGATAACAATGCCTCAAACTATGATAACAATGCCTCAAACTATGATAACAATGCCTCAAACTACAGAAACACCAATAAACACAAAGATGGATTTATAGAACAAGCAATAATTAGGTGGAACACTAGAGCTGTGGAAAAAAATAGAATAAAATCACTATTCAGTCATAAGTGATTTAGTGAGACAAACTTGCTCACCAAAATCATCTATATATGGAGAGAAAATGAATTCAGTAAATACACAAAAATAAACAAGTATGGATTGTCTCACCAGCAAGGTGATCCTGAGAAAACTAGAAATCTTACCAGGATTTATTATTGGTGGGCACAATCTTAACAGTATAAGATATACAGATATCACAGTCTTAAAAGCAGACTGAGGAAGGAAAGTGCATGAACTCCTACGGAATGTAATAAAAAAAAACAACAGAAAAGAGTTAAAAATGTATGGTTGCAAGCAAGAGGAAGAACCAAACTGGAAATTGGCAATGACAAAATCAAGCAAATTTAAATATCTAGGAAGTGTTCTAACAGAAGATAGAAAATTTGACATCAATATTTGAAGGTGTATTGGAATAACAAAAGGTGCCTTCTAAAAGCAAAGCAAAGTATTAAGAAACAGGAAAATGTTGTTAGAAACAAAAAAAAAAAATTAAGAGTAATAAACTGTTATATGATATCAGTTGTCCACTTCACAGATAAAGGAGAAACTTGAGGCAACAGAAATGTGGTTAGAAGAAGAAAAAGGAGGAGGAGGAGAAGATAATATAAAGAAATGAAAGGGTTATTTATTAGGGAACAGTATTTCTCTCAAGGGTAAGAGTAGTATATATTTTTTAACATTATGTTAGTGGCTGTATTCTCTGGTTTTTTTTTACATGTTTGCCATTGTGAGGATTACCCTCCTTGTTTGTCAAGACACCTGCTAGGCATTGTTCTATTCAAGACTATAAAAGAAGAGAAATAAACCATCACCCTCTTTTTTCACTCAGAGATGTTTTTTTTTTTTTTTAATAATATCACCCCAAGCAAGGCGGTAACGCCACTGGTGTGCAGGGGGCTACGTAAGAGTGAAAAGATTGGAAAAGAGAAAGAGAAAGCCAAAAACCACATCCTAAACAGGGAACAAGGGATGAGCCTCTACACCTGTTGAATAGACGTGGGTGGAATGTCACACCTGGCGATAGTTTAGTCTATCTACTCCAATTGAAAAAAAATAAATAAATAATATGTAGTAGCAATACAAATTTTCAGGCTGCCAACTACTTGATTTCACATAACCATGTGGCACACACACACACACACACACACACACACACAGAGCTAATCCCATGTTTTTATTCCCCTTTTGTTAATCTATATACTATATGCATATAATATAAATTTCTCTTTCTCTTTTGTGAATTATGTTATTCTTTATAAAAATAAATATATATTTGAAAAATGGTATAATTCTTTTCTTTTGAAAATGTTAAATTCATTTACTTTGAAAGTTTACAACCCGTCTCTATCACAAATCTTAAATAACTGCATCTGTTACAAAGTCATAATTCTTCTTGCTACACTATATTTAGTAAGAATGCCTGTTGTAATTTTCGGGAAGATTGTAAAAGAAACTTTCAGAAATTTGATATTGAAACTGTTCAACAGGGATCATTGTAATCTTTGTTTTGAATTATTTTAAATGAGTAATTGAAAAATATTTCAATTTTTTCAGTTTAATCAAACTATTGTTCTTATCTTCATAAAAAAGGTTACTAAATGAAAGATCTGAAACAATGTCCAGATGTATACACATTAGAAAGAACATTTTGGGTTTATACTAACTTTGATAAAATGAAATACAATACTATTTTGCTAGACTTGACCCACTCTTCTCCTTATTTTAAATAATTTCCTGTTTTCAACTTTCTATTGTGCAATCAAAATAAATAATCAAGAAATCAGTTTGTCTATAGCATCTGACAATACCAAAAGGTTTAAATCATGGTAGAGTAATCGGCTGATCGTCCTAATTTTAATATCTAAAAGCTCTGCATATTAAACCTTTATCTTTTATTTTTTTCTTCAAATGTGCATTGAGCACTTTTTAATACAACTGTTTACAAGTCTCATTCAAATCTACCAATAACTGTTTAATATATATATATATATATATATATATATATATATATATATCCGAGTGAGTACAGAACGAAGAAAGAAATTTTTTTCACTGTCCAAAACATTAAGCACATTAAAGATCTAACCCCACAATCATGCTAAAAAATACTGGAAATTTGATTAGATATTTTTATTATAAAAGATAAAAAATGCTATAGAAAAAAATCGATCTAATAAATCCTTAAAGTAAGGTCTAATACCCACAAAAATATCTAAATAAATAAAATAAAAAATTAAAAGAAATAAACAGGATTTCAAATGATAATTTATAGAAAAAATATTAAAAAGAAAAAACGATCCTCTAAACTCAAAATTAAGATTAAATATACAACTTTATATAAAAAACTGATAAAACACAAATTTGCATTTACTTCCTAAAAAATTCAGATTTTTTTGAAATAACTTCGCCTAAATACAATAGTATTCCAAACTTGTATAAAAAAAAAACCCTATCCCACTAAAATAAAAATAGAAAAAACAAAAATAAAATAAAAAAATATTCTGTACCAAAAAAATCAAAATTAAAAAGAAAAAATACCCCACCCCTATCATGTTTATCTAAGGAACCCCAAGGGGAAAGCCTGCCACAAGATGAAAGAGAATACATAAAATCGGCCTGGTAACAAACAGACATCAATTAATCAAACACTAGCCAACCATGACACCGTCCTAAAAATTCTTAAGGTCAACAAACAAGATAAGTTCCCCAATCACACAAAAAAAAACCCCACACAAACACACAAAACTGACCAAATAATCAAACCCCTCCACACATCACGTTCTTCGAAATTCTAACCAAAGCATATACTCCACCTATAAAAACAAAAAACGTACATTCCAACAGATAGTGCCATTAATCAACAATTTAGCACTTACACACCAAGTTCTTCAAAAGTCTAACGGTCAAAACACAGAAGACACATTCCCTTCATTATCAATAACCCCAACCAACCCCACAACAACAACGAACCAAATATAAACAATGGATGATTCCAGCTCTTGCTTATTCCTCCTGGACACCCAACGTTGAAACAAACATATGATTGTAGAGGAGAGGACATATATAGAAAAAATTATGTACATGTTCTAAAACATAATTTATAATAAATATATATATATATATATATATATATATATATATATGGGATGGGTGATGGTACCCAAAAGTTTAAAAAATATCTTACTCTAGAATCTAGTTTCCCCTGCTTGATGATTAAACATTACTTCATACAGAGTACTCGTCACAAACTGTAGTAACAAATGTCTGTACTGCATTCATACGCATGAATTCATATGTTCATTTGGGTAGCATAGAAGTTCAACTCACTTATTTGTGATCTAATTGTGCCAACATTACTGTAAAGAAAATAAAAGTGCAAGTTACAAAATAACAAATAGTGATAAGACATGGTTGAGATAAATTTAAACAATTTTACTATCTGGGATTCACAAGGTTTGGTTACTTGCTTATTCCAGGGTATCATATATCAATAGTGGAAAACTGATAGTTTGTTTGGGGTATAACACAAGGTAGTAGTCAAGACAGATATGTGGAGAAAATCAACGAACATATATGGTCAAGAATGAGCCTTTTTATTTTGAATTTAAAGAATTTGAATTCTGATGGTACAACAGTCATTTATCATCATGTGTCTTTTAAATATATATATATATATATCAAACAGAATAAGTGTATATATATATATATATATATATATATCAAACAGAATAAGTATATATATATATATATATATCAAACAGAATAAGTGTATATATATATATATATATATATATATATATATATATCAAACAGAATATATATCAAGCAGAATAATTCTATTCATATTTATGAATAGAAATAAAGAATGCCGAATATTGGGTATATTGAGAGTAAAGGAGATAAGGTAAGGCAGTGAGGTCACCTACCTGATGAGCTTGTGAAAGTTAAGGCAGTGAGGTCACCTACCTGATGAGCTTGTGAAAGGTAAGGCAGTGAGGTCACCTACCTGATGAGCTTGTAAAAGGTAAGGCAGTGAGGTCACCTACCTGATGAGCTTGTGGAAGGTAAGGCAGTGAGGTCACCTACCTGATGAGCTTGTGAAAGGTAAGGCAGTGAGGTCACCTACCTGATGAGCTTGTGAAAGGTAAGGCAGTGAGGTCACCTACCTGATGAGCTTGTAAAAGGTAAGGCAGTGAGGTCACCTACCTGATGAGCTTGTGAAAGGTAAGGCAGTGAGGTCACCTACCTGATGAGCTTGTAAAAGGTAAGGCAGTAAGGTCACCTACCTGATGAGCTTGTGGAAGGTAAGGCAGTGAGGTCACCTACCTGATGAGCTTGTGAAAGGTAAGGCAGTGAGGTCACCTACCTGATGAGCTTGTGAAAGGTAAGGCAGTGAGGTCACCTACCTGATGAGCTTGTGAAAGTTAAGGCAGTGAGGTCACCTACCTGATGAGCTTGTGAAAGGTAAGGCAGTGAGGTCACCTACCTGATGAGCTTGTAAAAGGTAAGGCAGTGAGGTCACCTACCTGATGAGCTTGTGGAAGGTAAGGCAGTGAGGTCACCTACCTGATGAGCTTGTGAAAGGTAAGGCAGTGAGGTCACCTACCTGATGAGCTTGTGAAAGGTAAGGCAGTGAGGTCACCTACCTGATGAGCTTGTGAAAGGTAAGGCAGTGAGGTCACCTACCTGATGAGCTTGTAAAAGGTAAGGCAGTGAGGTCACCTACCTGATGAGCTTGTGAAAGGTAAGGCAGTGAGGTCACCTACCTGATGAGCTTGTGAAAGCTAAGGCAGTAAGGTCACCTACCTGATGAGCTTGTGAAAGGTAAGGCAGTGAGGTCACCTACCTGATGAGATTGTGAGGATGGATGGCAGAATAGGGGAATGTTCAGCAAAGGGAGAAACATTGCTGTCATAAGGGATAGGAAGTAGAGAGCCATGCTCACCCACTTCCTGGAGGAATATTGCTTCTTCTTCTTCTCATTATTATTATTATTATTATTATTATTACAAGAAGAAGAATTAGTTTTTAAATTAATCCCTCAATCTAAATTTGTTTTTTAACCATTTCATTTGCAAGGTGATAATTCCACTAAGATGCAAGAGGCTACTGGGAGTGAAAGAGAATAAGAATACTTTAAAAGAAACCAGAAACCCAATCCTAAACAGGAAACAAGGGTTAAACCTCAACTCCTTTTCAAAAGAAGAGTTAGGAGTGTGAACCGGTCAAACAGCAAGCCTATCTATTCTTAGTGAAGAAAGAAAATACAAAATAAAATTTCAGTGTTAAAAGTATAAAGTTGAAGTAGACTTTAGAAGGAACTGGAAACCCAATCCTAAACAGGAAACAAGGAATAAACCTCTAGTTCTTTTCAAAAGACAAGTTAGGAGTGTGAATTAGCCTATCTAGTTCTAGTGAAGAAAAAAGTACAAAATAAAATCTCAGTGCTAAAAGTATAAAGACTTTAAAAGGAACCAGAAACCCAACCCTAAACAGGAAACAAGTGTTAAACCTCTACTCCTTTTCAATAAACAGGGAAGGAGTGTGAACTGATCGATCAGCAAACCAATCTACTAAAAAAAAATTACTTTGAACAATAATTAGATAAAAATGACTTCTGAAATCTTTTTAACCTCTTAATATCACCCTGCCATTTTTGTGATGGTTGGCCTTAATGGGTCATAGGCAAAAACCTATAATTAGTACCAGATTTAAAAAAAAAAAATAATTAATATGAAACTTTTAATTTCAGTTTTTATTTATTTTTTTAGTACTGGGTTTTACGGTGGGAATTTTTAATAGTAAACTACTCTATTTCATATACAATATATTTTTATTTTAAAAATACTCCCCAGTAATAATGTAGTGCTGTTTTCATCTTCTTCTTTTGACGTTAGGATAAAAGTTCTACAAATATTTGAAATCCTAAATTCTGTATGAGAAATTAATATTATTTGCATTATTTATATTCTAGGAGAGTAAAGCAATCTACTCAACTGATTAAATAAAATGTTCTACCCCTGTTGATTAAATAAAGGGTCTATTTCAAAATTCTCTGAGGGTAAGCCAGATCAATAGACAATTGAAGAAGGCCAAAGGGTAAAACTAACAAAATGCTGTGATAACAACAACAATGGTATTAATCTGAATGCAAATAATTAAAAATCATATTTGAACTGGAATGGAACTTATTAAATTAAAACAAATGTTTCAATAAAATGACTTCTTTTTTATGTGCCATGTCTTTTCAGAATATAGGCGATCATAGACCTCCACTTATCTCTCTTCCTTGTCACTCTTAATATTTTTTCTCTTGGTATCTCTCCCAAACCCTGCTTTGCCATCCACTTGTTCAAGGCCATCAAGTAGTTCTTGCACTAATTTTCTTTGTCTCTCTTTCCCACAATCCATCCAGTGAGTATTAGGTTCTCCAAGCCCTCTTTCCTCATTACATGTCCCAAAAACCTCAGCTGTCTCTTCTTGATGCCAAGTATAAATTTCTTTTTCTTTCACATTCTCTCCAAAACTTTGTAGTTGCTCACATGTTCAGTCCATGGTATCCTCAGCATCCTTCTGTAGAACCACATTTCTTTTGCTTTTATATCTTTGAGGAGGTTCTCCAACATTGACTGCCATATGGAAGAACATATAGCTGCCCAGCACTCTTTTCTTTGTCTCCAATGAAATCTTCCTGTCTCTCAATATTTTGCTTAGCCTTTGAAATGTATCTTTGGCCATGCCAATTCGCTTTGAATCTCAGTTTCGCACTTTCCATCCTCTGTCACAATGCTTCCGAGTTACTTAAATTTCTGTACCTTTGATTTTAGTGTCCCTGACTTGTAGTTGGCATTTTGAGAACCTCTTTTTGCTGATGATCATGCATTCAGTTTTCTTGAAGTTTATGTTTAGCCCCTACCCAGATTATTTAAAAAAATAAATAAAACTTGTACAGAACTCAGTTAAACTTGCAAATGAATACAAAGAGTTGACCTGATGGATCAACTTAAAACACAACCACAAAAATGGCATAAATTAACCGGGTTAATTATTTGTTGATCCTGGGTTTACTGTGGGATTATGTTATTATGTTTCAATTTGAGGTTATTTCTCATCTTAAAATGTATAATTATTTAGAGATCAAAAACAATCAATTTACATTTTTACAACAACTGTTTTAGGATGGATTTCAGTATAAAGTACCAAACTGTTTGCTTTAAATGAACTTAGTACATCTTTTGTTCATAGGGAAAAATGAGTTCAGGCACCAAGATTAATTCAGTTCAGTGATAATAATAATAATAATAATAATAATAATAATAATAGACCATAATTTGTTACACTGCAACCTAGAAAAAGAGAAATCAATATTGTTATTAAAAAATAAATAAATTTATAAACTAAAGACTACTTATTGCAGTCATGAATTATAAACATAAAAGCTTTGTCAGTAATGCCAACATTTATTAACTACTGAGAATCTCTTTCTATCTGATTATCAATTCATTTTTATAATAAAATCGTTAACAATCCATTTACATTCTACATATAATAATTCTTTTCTTTCCAAAATCCTTAAGATAAATCTTGATTACTAAAAAATATTTTGTTCCTGATTATCAATGCATTATTATAGTAAAATCATTTACAATGCATTTTCATATATATATATATATATATATATATATATAAACATATGCTGTTAAACATAAGAGACGATGAATGTCTCTTATGTTTAACCATGAGCCATTCTAAACGTCGTATTTTTGCATATAATACACAACATTAAGCAAACACTAGTCAATAATGGATTTCCTAACTCCATTATTGATCAACAAATTAAAATGTATCTCAACAAAATTAACAATAGCTCTAACAATAATGATAATATTAATAATAATAGTTTACATCAAAATAAACATAATACTATTAACTTATACTATTGCAACCAAATACATAATAATTATAAACAAGATGAAAAAACTCTCAAAAACATAATACGTAGAAATGTTAAACCAGTGGAAAGTAATAATCAAATTAAACTCATTATATATTATAAAAAGTTTAAAACAATTGACCTCATAGTCTATAATAACCCAACAAGCACTAAACTAAATTCTCTACAAAAAAACCAATGTAGTGTACCAATTAAGATGCCCATTCAGAGATTGCATCTCTGATACTAATCAAAAACCTAGTACATATATTGGTTTTACTATAACCACGCTCTCCTGTAGACTTACATGTCATCTTTCTGATCAGAGTACTATTAAACAACATTTCTCTGAAAAACATAAACATGTAGGTTAATATCAGACAGATTTTGGTCAACAATACGGTGATCCTTACTCATACACACAGTAAGAGGAACCTGCAGATATTGGAGGCCATGTACATCAAATCGAAACAACCAACACTCAATAAAATCAACTTTAAAACAGGAAATAACATATTACATTGCATTTGACTACATGGTTTTGTTGTCATTTTGCGCTATCCCGTGGTGTGATGTCATAAAACTGCATCGCAAACTTAAGAACTGCGTTTATTATTTTTGGTAACTATTGCCGTTGCCAAGCGGAGTTTTATGTCAACACAAAATAAAATCGTCGGTGATGGTGGATTTTATAATATTTCAGTTTAAACAACCTCTCTGAAGATGGCTCATGTGAGCCGAAAGCTTAGAAGAAAACCAATAAATAATTATCCAAATGTTGGAGAATTATTGTCTTTATTTTCAACTGAAATTAAAGCAAAAATACGATGTTTAGAACGGCTCATGATTAAACATAATAGACATTCATTGTCTCTTATATTTAACAGCATATGTTTAGAAAATTACTTGCTGCTTCGATATACTAAATATATATATATATAAACCTGCTTGCTAAAATACCTTTTATTAGTAAAACTACTGAAAAAAACAGCAATATTGGTGCTAAACATTATCACAACTCAGCACTATATATATATATATATATATATATATATATATATAGTAGTGGCCATAATATAAGGAACAGAAACAACAAAGACATAAATATGTGTATTACTAAAAAAGTAATGCATGATTAGCAATGAAATTTTTACCAAATAAAGATGAGGGTGTAATGCATAAATATTATACAAAGTTACAAAAATTTACATAATAGTTTTTTTTAAAAAATAAAGATTAAATAGAACAAAGGAAATAAGCTACTGGACAAAAGTTAAGGAGTGATGTTAATAATTTGCATAAACTTTTAATTTACATTAAAACCTCAATGGAGCTTAAGAAAAAGGAATCATCCTAATGAAGTGGCCAGCCCAGAGCTTCAACCTGAATCCAATAGAAAATGTTTGGAAGATAATTGGAGAAAGGGATCAGAAAAGAAACCCCAAAAAACAGGATCACCTATGGAAGTTATTTAAAGATGAATGGGAGGGAATTACTCCTGATTTTTGTAAGAAATGAATTAGATCATGTGGTCGATGATGCAGAGAAGTCATTGAAAATAAGGGGATGTTTACTAAATATTAAATTTTGTTGATATTTTGTTCACAATCAAGTATTAACAAGATCGTTCCTTAACTTTTGTCCAGTAGTTTATTTCCTTTGTTCCATTTAATATTTATTTAAAAAAAAACTATTATGTAAATTTTTGTAACTTTGTATAATATTTATGCATTACACCTTAATCTTTATTTGGTAAAAATTTAATTGCTAATCATGCATTATTTTTTAAGTAATACACTTATTTATGTCTTTGCTGTTTCCGTTCCTTATATTATGGCTGCTACTATATATATATATCAAAACTCTGTTCTGTTACTAATATATGCATTAGTTCCTAAAATGCACAGAATGAGAGATCTATAGTTATGAATAGAATAAGATGTAGAGAGATAGATATAAGAAGATGAGAAAGAGAGATACAAACAAAATGAGTGAAATAAATAGATATGAACAGAGTAAGAGTGAATACAATGTAAAGCATATCACACACACACACACACACACACACACACACACACACACACACACATTCTGCCTAAGACCAACTTAGTATGTTTTAGCATTCTTATTTGAAAATCTTATTCCTTGACAAAAACTTAATTTCATTTATGTTTAATCATACATGTTTCCCTAGAAACAAAAATATTTAGTTTGTGCTGTTTTAACTCAATATCACAAACAGAATAGAGACACAAGTGGGCAGCAAAAGAAATGTGGAAACATTGCCTATATATAATGTCAGTTTCATTCAATTAATATTCACACCTATCACATTCTGCCCATATCTATCTATCTATCTATCTATCTATCTACCTATCTATCTATCTATCTATCTATCTATCTATCTATCTATCTATCTCAGTCTGTTAATATCTATCTATCTGTCTATCTCTCTATCTCATTCTGCTCATATTTTTCTTTCTGATCTGCTTGATTTTTAATATCCTCAACCTGTTATTTGCATTTTGAGCTCATCCTTTTGTTGACAACCATGCATTCTGCCTTTTTGTAGTTGATGCTTCATCCTTTCTTAACACTTTCCTTTGCTACTTTTTGTAGGAGGTTTTGTAGTTTTCTTTCCGTGTTTGCTATGAGCATTGTATTATCTCCAGATCTTATATTAAGATTGTTGTAGAGTGGCAGCACTCTCAATGATGAAATGACCCATGGCCTGAAATGGTTTATTTAAGGAAAGAATATTTGCATTCAAGGTGTAATATTCAAGTGTTATTCGAGTAATATTTGGACTGATTACTTCAGTGACTATTGCAATCTAAATCTCTCGTTCCTGTGTTGTAATTTCTGTCTTGTCTGTTATTGTAACTATTGTACCTTTTTATGCGTATCCGTTTAGCACAAGATATTGAGCTGAATAATACCACAGCACACTTTCTCTGTGTATCGCATCCATCTTGGCGATACAACAAAGAGTATGGCTGCCAATAAAGAATCCTGGTGGAACTTGTAATTCTCTCATGATTGCCTTGCTATATAGGTTGAATCAATCATGGGAGAAGACATATTTCTGTCTTATACTCCTTTCTATTTTTGCATATCTGATGAACTCATTTTCTGTCTGTATGCAGGTGGTCTGCTACCAGTATAGATTCTTCATTATTCTAATGTCTTTCAGGAATATATCAAGATTTCTGAAAAGACCTAATAGATCTTTCTGTTGTACTTTGTCAAACACCACTGCTTAATCTATAAAACAACAGAACACATCCTTCCACATTTGTATTGCTATTTCTAATAACATTCTGAGCATATATATCATGTTTCATTGTTCCAGTGTCTTTGACAAAACCACATTATTCTTGTCCTACCTCTGGCTTGATTCTGCTGTGTGCTCTATTCATGAGAATTCAGGTGATGACTTTTGTTATGAGGCTCATTAGGCTGATTGTCCAGTGGAGTCTGCATTCATTTGTGCCTAGTTTTTTAAGTAGTGCTATGAAAATAAATCTTTTCAGATCTCCTGGCATGTCACCACTGTTGTAGATTTCATTTATTATTTCTGTGATCTTGCTTATGCCAGCATCTCTATTACAATTCCACCCGGCTCTTCTACTTTGTTCCTGCTCATTTTGGCTAGTGCTACTTCCACTTTGATTTTTTAATATTTCCACTCCATCACTATTCCTGTGTATTGCTGGTTGTTCTCTTTCATCACAGAAGAGTCCTCCAATATATTCATTCCATCTCTGAAATATCTTTCTTTCTCTAATATCAGCCTCCTGTCCTTGGAATTTATGCAGCCTGTTGATGAGCATGTCTTTAGTTCTGTTCTATTTTTATATATATATCTCCTTTATCTGTGATACTCATTCTTTCTATTTTGGCACATTTTTTATTGAGCACTTTTTCTTTAGCCTGTCTGCATTTTCTCCTTATTTCTTTGTGTAGTTTTTTGCATTCTGTTCCTTGTCTTGACATTGTTTTCTGTCTCTTTCACATTGAGAATCTCCTTTATCATTCATTCAATTTTTCTTCTCTGTCCATTTTCCTTTCGAATGATCTCACCTGCTGATGTTACTAAAACTTCTCTTAGTATAATTTGGGCATTGCATTAGGCTTCTTCAGCTTCTGTAGTTTTGTTCTTAGTTTATATATCACAAGGAGATAATTGCTTGATGATTGTCTTGATTTCTGGTTCCAATGGACTGCAACAACTTGATGATGAGGTCACAATATATATATATATTTAGTGTATCGAGGCAGCAGATAATTTTCTAAACATATACTGTTAAATATAAGAGACAATGAATGTCTATTATGTTTAATCATGAGCCGTTCTAAACATCATATTTTGGCTTTAATTTCAGGTGAAAATAAAGGAGGGTGGGGTAAAGTGAGAACAAAGAGTGAAATCCCTATTAAGTTTTAGTATAATTCAGAATTCTCACTCATTTTAACAGTGTCACATATCTCTGGTAAGTCTCAAACTAAAACCTTCATTAAATTTTGCAACTCCAGCAATTAACATTACATTAATATGCATATTATCAGTGACAATGTATATATGCACACACACACATATATATCCACACAAAAGCAATGCTTACAACAAGAAATAGGATAACAGGAGAAGATATTGAGAAAAATAAAAAAGATTAAAAATGATTAAAATCTATATATATAAAAGGCAAGATGTGTGTGTGTGTGTGTGTGTGTGTGTGTGTGTGTGTGTGTGTGTGTGTGTGTGTCTATCTGTCTGTCTGTCTGTATGTCCTTGATACAAATCTGCAATTTTTATCTGATTCTCACCAAACTTTACACAAATATTCTTTAGATTTCCAGTCAGGTCATGGGCTACTTATTTTTTTGACTGATTTCCCTCCTGATATTGGAATTTGATATCCCAATATCCAATCAGGTCTGTTCAAGATCAGGATTTCAGCCCTTTTATCATGGTTCTTGCTGCAAAATTTACTTGGTAAAATTATAGTTTTTAATCTCAAACATTAGTAGATCTCAGACGACTCATTTTCCCCAATATTGAAAAGCAATACATCCAATATTCTATTGAATCTGATCAAAAACTGATATTCAGCCATCAATATGGCTCATTTTCTCCAATTTTACTCTTGATGGGTACAATAAGTTCTCATGGACTTATTTAGGTTAGTTTATCCTTGGATGACTTATTTGACTCCAATATTAGGAATCGATACCCCGATATCTTATCGGGTCTGATCAAAATCAGGTTTTCAGCCCTTTTATTTTGTTTATTTTATTTGGGTTGTAACTCTTCTAAATAAAAATTGATGACCAACAACAACCTCATTCCCTACAAACTATCGTATTATTCACAACAATGCCATCAGCAGTAAAGCTCACACAATACATGCAAACATTTCATGAGATTCCAGGAAATTCCTTGGTCATTTTTAGCTCATGCACTCCTTTTGGACCTGAATACATTATCTCTTTTGCACCTCCTTTCTTAAGTCTTGGTATGAAACTCTAACTACTGGCACCAGTGAGAAAATTAACTTCTTAATCAATGAAACAAGATATTTTGTATATATTTATTTTATTTTATAAGTATTGTATATACTTAAGGAAAATTGAGAATGAAAAAGGCATTTAAACTTATAATCAGAAAGAGACAGCTGAAATTTTTGGAACACATAATGTGAAAAGAGAGCTTGGAGAATTCAACACTCACAGAACATACTGAAAGCAAGAAAAGCAGAAGAACGCATTGAATAACATACAAAGCCAGTTTCTGTAGACAGATGGCAGATCTGGGACTGGAAAAGATGGTAAGAGGACAGACAAATAGCAGGAAGCTGTGAATGGCTGTGATCACCGACATCCTTATGTAATGCTGTCTATAAACTTATAACTGGTTTGACTACATGCTAAATGAAACATAAAGAAAACCAAAGAGAATTCTGGAAACACATGTACAAACCAACAGGGTTTGTGTGTTTCCTAGAGGTAGGCAACTGCTGCTGGTAATATGACTACTACTATTACTGATCATGAGGATGTTTCAGTTTCATTGTTATATTGTTTTAAAATTAATTAAAAACAAAGTTGTGGAAAATCATCAGAAAATTAGATTTTGTTAAATTTATGTAATTTTTGTTTGCAATATATATAATTGATTCATAGCTTACTTTATTCTGCTGCATGGTCAAGTTTATGATGACTAAACCAGTTCCACATCATTCTTTTTTGTGGTGAGTTGTAGCTATACATCAAGCAGGATTAAAAACAAGACTTCTCAAAGAGTGGATGAACCTTCTTATATGGCAATGGTCTAGCACATAAAATTTCTACTAAGGGATGGAGAAGCCTTGTCTTTGTTAGGACATCACCCTAGGAGAAGGAAAATTCTGCTGTTAAACATGTGACTCAATAGCAGTAAATGATGTTGACTAGGGTACTAGTCCTCATTCTTCTGACTTTAAGATTTATGGTCAAATCAACTCAGTATCTGTAAAGTCAAATTGGTAGCTGATCTCAAAAATGACGTAAAATCTGTTGTTAAATGAGGTAAGGAGTGGCTTGTTAATTTTAATGCCCCAAATGAAACTGCTCTCTTTTTAAAAAAAGAAAAAGAAATCATGCTGAAATTACTAGTTTTTATTTGATCACCAAAATAAAGCATCAGCATCTAGCCCCATCAGTCCCTAGATGGGTGGACTGCTTAGAAACACCAGGTATTGAAAGCAACCTCCTGCAATTAGATTTTGACTTTAAATAACATGCAAGCAATTGATAAAGCATAAAATATCAAATCAATATATCAATCAATCCCACTTAAACAATCTCATGTGCACACACTTCCTGGCATGCATTTATCACCATCCTTCTATAGATGGAATCAATTCTAAAGTGTTTCAAATGATGACTATACTTGAGAACAAGAAAACTACCATTATTTATTCATATATAAATAATCTTTTCATTCTTGACAGGTAGTATGCTGGTAAAAAAATAAAGCTCTAGTAAATGTAAAACCAGCTTTTAAAAGTGGTATTTTTCTTAACATTCTATTTCCCCATCATTTCCTTCCTCCTGCATTGTTTTTAACTTTCAGAAAGCTATTTCACTCTTTGACACTAATAAAGTAGCAATCATGTTTCATGTCATGACCCAAGTTCAAATTTTTTTAATGGCATATCTGACATGTTGTCTAGGGTCTAATGTCATGAAGCTATTTGCCAAATTATGATTATTAGCTTTTTCAGAGAGGAAAAGAAAATTAATTTAAAATAATCAATAAACAGATCAAATTAAATTATTAAATTTATTAATACTGAAAAAAAAGTACTACTTAAATCTGCTATCTTATTCTTAAGAATGAAATTCATTTAATTTAATTTTCATTTTTTGTCCAGCAAAGATCAAAGACAATTTTTTTTATTTAAATGAATAAGGGAAGTATCTAAAAGTCATGGTGTAATGGTTATCAGCTTGGAATGAGAAATCAGAGAGGAGAGTTTAAATTCCAGTCAAATTTCATTCATTTATGCAGAAATATCCATGGGAAAGGTATTAATTCATCTCTTCTCCATCCATCTATGGGTTGAATAGCAGGACAGATTAGGTTCTATAGCCTTGGTTGCAAACTACTACAAAATTGTTCATTTTGTTTTGACATCATGTAGTTAACAATGATGGTATATATATATTAATTGGAGTAGATAGACTAAACTATCGCCTGGTTCACACTACACCTACATCTATTGAACAGGTGAAGAGACTCATCCCTTGTTTCCTATTTAGGATGCGGTTTCCGGTTTTCTCTTTCCCAATCTTCTCACTTTTTTTTTTCAATTGGAGTAGATAGACTAAACTACCGCCCGGTTCACACTCCACCCACATCTATTGAACAGGTGAAGATGCTCATCCCTTGTTTCCTGTTTAGGATGCGGTTTCCAGTTTTCTCTTTTCCAATCTTTTCACTCCTATGTAGCCCCCTGCACATCAGTAGTGTTACCGCCTTGCTCGGGGTGATATGATTAAAAAAATAATAAAAATAAATAAAAAAAATATTTCCCTTCTCTGATGCCATGCGCCGATGGCTTAGGGAGTAGAGACTCCGACTGACACCAAATCGGTCGAGTTTCAATCCCGGCCAGAAGCAAGTGGATATGTCTAGCCACACTGATGAGCTGTGATACAGCGAAACGGGCTTGTATGTGGATGACTAATATATATATATATATATATATGTATTTTTTTTTTTAATCATATCACCCCAAGCAAGGCGGTAATGCCATTGTAAACAAGTTATTATGCAACCTAGGTTTCTACCATGTGGTGTCTTCAGGATATTTGCAATAACTAATTTTACCATTTTTTTAGCGAATGCTCAAGTAACGGGGATTTTTTGAATGTTCATGTGACGGGGAATGTTTGAATGCACAATCTTTAAAATTAGAAGAAATTATAACATTTTCATCCATGGTTGTATGAACCTAATATGTATTTTATGGTATGGTTACACTTACTCATAATTCCTGTTCATTTAAAAATTCTCCATTGCTTGAGCATTCAAAACATCCCCTATATATAGGCGTTCTTAAAAAACCCGGTAAAATCAGTTATTGCAAATTGCCTGAGACATCATATGATAGAAACCTAGATCACGTAATAACTCATTTACAAATGAAGAATATTCAACAGTTCTACAATATAATTGTATTGAACAATTTTGATACAACTGTGTATTGGTCTAATTTTATTATGACCAAAAACTAAGTAATTAAATAATCAATATATATATATATATATATATATATATATATATATATATATATATATATGTGTGTGTGTGTGTGTGTGTGTGTGTGTGTGTGTGTGTGTGTGTGTGTGTGTGTGTATGTAAATTCTAGAAGATTCTTATCTGTTTACCTCTTTCTTCTTTTCATTTTAGAAGGGAAAAGTTATTAAGAGACACAACTCTATATGAACAGACAATGAACACAACAGTAATGCATAAATGTTTCCTTGTAAATGTCACAAGTGAGAGACATAAAGTAGGAAACTGACATATTTTCTTGCCATGTGTTCTGTTCATACATCATCTGTTTGAATATCATAAAAATGGGTGTCCCAAAATGAATGAACCAGAATGAATAAAATTTATTTTTATCTTGGTAAATTTCCATTTTGGGATCATATGATGCAAAATTTTTGCATGTATATTTCCTTTTCTTTATTAAGTGTGTGTGCATTTTTAAATAATCTGAAAATTTCATATTAAAATATTTAATGGAAATTTTTTGTATTTAGTGTTTTTGTTTTTAAAAATGTTAAAGAGGTGGAAGATATTACATGTACAAGAAGCCTAAAAGCATTAGTATAT
The DNA here is from genome assembly GCA_037127315.1 of Ascarosepion bandense. Lineage (NCBI taxonomy): Eukaryota > Metazoa > Mollusca > Cephalopoda > Sepiida > Sepiidae > Ascarosepion > Ascarosepion bandense. The sequence continues at coordinate 1,746,507 of JBBBDQ010001834.1, read as the reverse complement.
CAGGAATTATTGGATTTTTTAAGGAATTAATGGATTTTTTAAAGAAACTGATGTATTTTTTTAAGGAATTAATCTATTTTTTATTTCTAATCTGATATTATTTCTTATTACTATGAATACTATATTTAATGGATATACATGTTTTTTATAGACAGTTTTTTAAACAGTGTAATTCAATATCTACCAGTTTGGGCATTTGAGAGTCTTAATAACAAGAATGTGACTTTTGGCAGAGTTTTCTTTAAGTTACTTGAATGCTCAGAGTGGATGTGTAGGTGGTGTAATAGATAGCAGCTCAGAATGAGAAATTGGAGAGCCAAGTTCAAAATTCAGTTGAGTTTGTTACATTCACTTGCATGTAAATATGCATGGGAAAGATGGCAATCCATTTTTTTTACCATCACCCAGCTATTCGGAATTCTTTCACACTCTATAACTCCTTGTGTCTTAGTGGTTTTACTGACTTGCTCAGGGTGAAAAAGATTTTAAAAAAAAGAAGTAAAGTTCACCATTTGTAAAAAAATCAACTGATTGTCATTCTTGTGACAAAAGTAGGTACATATAACGTGTGATGGGTAAATTGTCTCCATTTTATATTTTTATTTTTCGTGCATGTGTGTTGCTTGTTTTTGATTTTGCCAACTGCATAGTCTAGTAGGGTCAGTTGGGCACCATCTGTAAGAAAAAGCGCACCATGATGTAATTCACTTCACCAGTTTGAAAACGGCATGCTGTACTGCTTGACATTTGAGCCAAAAGTTCCAATATGAACATTTCCGAGTGTTTGGGTGTCAATCTGAGGACAGTGCAAAGAATTTGGAAAGAGTTGGATGAATCTACTGGTGATTATGAAGGTATGGAAACTTGGAAAACTCAATCTGATTGTTCTGACAAGAAAAGAAGAACTCCCGAATTTGTTGGTGATTCAACACAGAGGGCTACATCAAATGCTCTGAGAAGATAGTGCTGCCCGTAGGTCAAGAGGCTGGCTGCTGGAAGACTATATGTCTGACAACAGGACTCTGCACCATGCCACACAAGTAAGAGAACCCAGTCATGGCTGTCAGACAATTTCTGCAACTATATCACCCCTTACATCTGGCCACCTAACTCACCAGACTGCAACCTTTTTGATTATTTTGTGTGGGGCAAAGTTGAGTGAGAGACCAACAAAAATCCTTATAAAACCAAAGATGAACTGAAAGCAATATTTATGGCAGTATTCACCAACTTAAACAAGGCAACCATCAGAAGAGATGCAGGAGATTCCAAATTTGCCTGAAGTCTGTGGTTGAAGCCAATGACAATTTTATTGAATAAATTTACTCTTTCAAGATATTTTTGTGAAATTTTGGTAAATATATCTGTTAAAATGAGATGTCAGTTTTATTTGCATTTTTGTGTAATTTATAAGACAATTTATCCATCGCATCCTGTATTTCCAAACTATTGACAAAAAGACCTGTTGAAGCTCAAGTAAAAACCAGAACTTTAAATTCCAAATAGGATCTTCTAGTACTACTTAAACATACTGGTTTACTTGTGAAAAAATAGGGAAAATTTTTTCAGAAAATAATTAATGTAGAGTCAGTTAAAGTACATCAGATCTAATGATGCTTTCTCTTGAAAAAGGGAACACAAGTGTGAGTTCTGCTGGAGAGTGCATTTTTCTTTAATAAAATTTCTCAAATATTCAGGCTGGTAGCCAAATAAAAAAATAAAATACTGTTTAAAATAAATATTGGTATCCACTAAAAATAATGTTTAAGATAATAAAAATATGGGGGATTAATAAGTAAAAAATACATTATTTCTTTACACACACACACACACACACACACACACACACACACACACACACACACACACACACAGTGTTGAGCTGTGATAATGCTTAGTGCCAATTTTGTTTTTTTTCTGTGGTTTGCTGATAAATATATTTTTACAAGAAAGTTTTTGTCATAAAGTGCTTGATATCATAACAGAGATAGAACAATAAAAGCATTAATGTGGTTAAGTTTGTCACTTACTGAACAGTGTCATGTCAAGTTTGAAGTTTTGTGAAAACACCATTATGTCCTTCACTCGTCAGAGCTTAATTTCAATCTACTGTTGTGTCCCATTTTTTTTTCTTATTTATATGAAGCTTGATATTAATATTTTGGTATGTGAGTGGTTTTACAGGTGGTTAATTGTTTTTGATTGCTTTTGTTGTGTTGATTTCTTTTTAATATCACATTATTTGCAGATGGTTGATTTTATTTTTATTGCTTTTAAATATGCAGGTAGTTGATTTCTTTTTATTGCATTTTATTGTGCTAATTTCCTCTTAGTATGTGTTAATGGGTACCTGCTTAATTGCTTTATAATGAGTTTGTTTTTCTTGTCATTTTGGTTGAGCTCTGTTTATTGTGTTAAGTTGACCTTTACCATATGTAACCAATTAAAGTATTTTGTTAGGTCATAGTTAAGTGTTTGTGTTTTAGTGTGTATTTATGTTTGTGGGTTTTATGCGTGATTTTTTCTATTTGGTGTTTATGTCATCTGTTTTTTGTCATGATTGAGTGTTTATATATTTATATTCATATTTTTGTTCTGATTGAGTGTTTATATATTTATTGTTATATGTGGTAGTTTTAGGTTTGTGTTCTGTTTGTTTGTTTTTATTGTTATTTGTATACCAAACTAGATATTTATTCAAATGTTTGCATTTTCCTATTATTGTTTTTTTTACAGTTAATTATTTGCAGTTTCTGCTATTGCTGTTGTGTGTGGGTGAACTTTGTGATTGTGATCACAACCTTTTTCACACTTTTTCACAATTTCCCACTTAATTTTGGTAGTAATGTTGTTTTCTTTCTGGTTCCATATGTATTTTGAAAAAGTGTTATATTGTTTTGTATCTTTCTGTGTTGAGTGATGTTTTGTGATTTTTTAATCTTTCATCGAAGGTTGTTTCTGTTACAACAAAAAACTTGATATCTAAAATAAAGGTTACAGCAACAACAAAAAATTGATACCTAAAATAAGGTTACAACAAAAAAAAAACAAAAAACAATAATTTATTACATGTTTTTGTACTGAAACTTTTTAAAAAGTAAACATTATTTCACAGGTATCATCATTTTATGTAAAAGTTATTCATTTTTTCATTTTTTTTCTTTTCCTCTTTTTTTCATGAACATTTGCACACTTTATTACAAAAGAAACAACTTTTCCAAATTGTAAGCAGTTATATTAAAAAATCATTTTGCACTAGACTTCCCTTAATTTATAGTGAGTTATCCATTATAGTGAAGTGTATGTGTGTTGAAACAGATTAGTTTGATTTTACCTTTTTAGTTAGATATTCCACTATAAGAGGGGTATAAAACAAGAAAATCAAATTTTAAATAGAAACATCAATCTATATACATGTAAATCAATTAAGGTTTTTACAGATAAAAGCAATCTATTTTGGTTGATGCATAGTCATCAAAATGTTCGTAGTAATCCTTGCAAGAATGAGTTTATGTGTTCATAGGCAGGAACATATGTGTGTATGTATGTATGAGTGTTTGTTGGGTAGGAGTGTCTTTGAAGTATTTGCTCAGTTTTAAAGAGTTCTGTCGGGTTATCTAAACTTATTTATAAATGGAACATTGTCTCTGTGTGTGTGTATGCGTGTGTGTGTGTCTGTGTGTGTCTGTGTCCCCGTTACCTATATACTCCGAAACGGCTGAACCAATTTTCTTGAAAATTTACACTGTTTAACTAAAAGTGTCTGTAAGTGTTCTTAGCTAGGTTTTGTGTCGAGGTACCCCCGATAAATATCGAAAATCAATAATCGAAAAAATCAGGTTATAGAAGAAGTGGTCTGATTTTAATCAAATTTGATACGCTCATAGACAAAGACATAAGAAACGATATTCAGAAGTTTCAAGGTTGCAGTTCTTACAATAGTGCAAAAAATCAATAATATATATATATATATATAAGACAAGATGTTTGTGTGCGTGTCTGTTTATCTGCCTGTATGTTTGTATTTTTTTTCAGCCCTTTTATTTTAGTTTTTGCTTTGGGTTTGGTTCTAAGTAGGTATAATTGTAGTTCTTAGTCTTAGCCATGATACCATTTACTCAGAGGACTTATTTAGCCTTCAAAATTCAGTTTACGATGAAAAAAACTAATTTGATATCAATACTAGGAAATCAAAATTTGACTTACATCCATTCATTTTTCTTTCAGTCTACGGTTTCGCTTTAACTGGAAACAACTATTGCTTTTTAGTCTTTCGTGCCAACGTCCAAAGAGTCTGAACTCCTGGACCATGGATTAGTTTTAAAGTTTTCATTACACCCAAGCAATGCCGGGCTATACTGCTAGCCAAGTATAAGAAAAGGCAGATGGGTGAACTGTGAGAATAAGGAGGTGAGGGAGAAAGCTGAAGATAATAATAATAATGATTGCTTGATGTTTGTTGAGGGATGTGTTAATTACTCTTGTCTTCTTTTCACTCTGGTGACAGTCGATTTTGCTCCATCTTTTATTTCGTTTGTGGGGCTCAAAAAGGTAATTTGGGAATTCACTCCCAGATGTGATTCTGGCCTTTCTATTGGATGACAAACAAAATTCACGTTGGCTTGCAAAAAGGATCCATAAAATACATTTAGTTTCTGATAAATGAAAATTGTTTGAATTTTGTTTTTAGATGTTTCCTAATTTTCTATTGGCTGAAAACATTTTGCATCGAGGTGCGAAATTTTATGAGTTTTGTGTGTGTTAAGCAAAATTTGTAATTTGAGTAAATTTGTTTATTTCTAACAAAATCAATGAGTCAGTGCTTAGCATTTGAATTTTTAAATCTAGAACTCTGGCATCTAGGTCTCAAAATAACTACTGAAATTGCTTGAGTGAACTGTTAGTTCTATCCTAATAGTTTCTTTTCTTTAATTTTTTCTTTTTAATTTCCTGTCAACATGAATTTATAAAAATATGAATGCAAGATCAATCATCATCGACTGCCACCTTGAATTCTGTTCTTTTTATTGTCTGGCTTACGGCCATATCACGTTGAATACACCGGTTCGCGCTCAATCACCAAAGTTAAGCAACGTTGAGCCTGGTCAGTACTTAGATGGGTGACCACTTGGGAATACCAGGTGCTGTAAGCTTATAGTGATGGATGTGCATTGTGGTGCAGTGGATATCAGCTTGGAAAGAGAAATCGGTGAGCCGAGTTCAAATTCCAGTTGAATACCCTGCATTCACTTAATCAATGGTACCCTTGGGAAAGGTATTAATCTGTCCCTTTCCTCCAGTTATGGGTTAAATAACAGGGTAGGACTTGGGGACCCTGCCCTTAAAAACAAATCCCAATGAATCTTGATACTCGAAAAGAAAAAAGCATTACTAGACACAAAACTTATATAAAAACAACAATAAATTGTTGAAAAAAAAAGTATTACCAGCAATAAACAAATAAAAATTTAGTTGGTAATAAATGACCCTTCGAGGTTGATATGTCATAAAAACAAAACAACCAAACTAAATTTTATTGTCCATACTTCTCAAATAACATTTTCTAAGTTTCCTTCACTCTCATTAACCTTGAATCTTTGTGGCTTTATTATCTTGTTTAGAGTGAAATGGTTAAAAAAAATAGTCATAATTTGTCCAAATTTCTCACATGAAATTAATGATAATGAAAATGCTTCTCACAGAAGTTAGTTCTCTACCGAAGAAAAATAAAATAAAATTTTCTGTTAAATATATTTCATTCTATTGTGTCCATACAACCAATCAGAGCACTAATCAATGCAAAAGCAATAGTAGCACAATGTGGTATATGAACAAACAGAGGAAAAAGGAAAGAAAAAGAGATCTACTTGGAATGGACTGATTTAAAATCCAACAGACACCAACTGCCCTAATATATTATGAAAAAGAAATATTAAAAAAAAATATTTATATAATCATTTTTTTAAAACTCCTACAATTTTACTTTCATTTTTAGGTTTTAGTATAAACCAAATTAAAATTATGCATTTTATATATGAAAAAAATTGACATCCCAGATTTAAAATTAGTTTTATTTATTATTGTGATACTATGGACAGTCATGTGGAAAAAGAAGAGGTAGTTTTAACTTGATCTCAAGTTTTTCTGTTTGATAGACCAGTAGATGATTTCTTTTGAATTTTGTTTTTTTTAGCAGCATCAACTTTGACCAAAGAGGAACAGGAAGTAAAAGAGTGAATACAAAGTTTTGGAGATCAAGTAACAAAAGAACCAGAAATCGGATGTATCAGGTGCTGGTCTTGATTAACGCTCATACTTGGAATCAGAGTCGGTTCTTGTCAAACTTGAGAGACAGACTTCTGTTGCAAGTTTTCAGGCCTGTCCATTTGTATTGCAATGGAAGGTAATCATTGGCTGGTCGGTGGAAAGCTTGGGCGAGGTCAGTGTTGTATATTTACTTTATAACAGTTTACTTTTATAGCAAAGAGACAAGGTAAAGCATCAATTATTAACTCAATTTTACTCTCAGTCTTATATTCGGGAAGTATTGGAAGTTAACTAAAGTTGTTGGTATTATAGAATTATAATGACAGTATGGTACAAGTATGAAGATGGATAGTAATTGTTCTAAAGATATTTTTTACCAAAGAAGTTACAACTTTCTGTAAGACAGTTAATACCATGAAGAAAGACATGAATTTAAACTATAATTCTTACTAATTAACCCATAGCTGGGGATGAAAAGGTGAATTCATACCTTTCACAAGAGTATCTGTACATGAGTGAATATAATGAACCTGACTGGAATTGAAACTTGGCTCTCCATTTAACAATTTCAAGCCATTATCCATTACACCACCTACACATCCAAACTTGCAGCACCTGGTATTTCCAAGCAGTCACCCATCTAGATACTGACTAGGCTTGACATGGCTTAACTTTGGTGATCAAACAAGAACTGGTGTTTCAACATGACGTAGCCATAAGTAAATGAAAAATGTGAGAAAATGAAGAGATGGAGGAAAAGATTCAAAGATGGGAATTTAAAAAAAAAACAGAGAAAAATCAGAAAGAAAAGCAGGTGAAAGAAAAAAATAAATATTTGTGGGAAAAAATGAGAATGAAAGAAAGACATAGAGAAACAGGTTTGTAGTGTATTAAAATCCCTTATGGAGTGACAAAGCTTAAGTGACATTCTAAAAATCTCCAGAAACCAAATTTCTTTTCATCTGGATTGTCTGTACACAAAAGTTTGTGTTTGGTCTCCAACACTTAATTGGCTGTAGATTCAACTATATCTCAAGCACTTCTACCAGTCAAACATACCTTCATTGTTTGTTGATATTTTTATTGTTTTGTAATTTTGTCTTTCAGGACTTTGTAAATGTCAAAAGGAACTGAATGCTTTACTTAGAAATAAAAATTACACTACTAATCTTATGTCTTTATATATGTTACTTATAAATTTATTGCTAGTTTATAAAGATTACTAGCAGTTTTTATTTATCTCATAGATGCATGGGTGTCTTAACAGTTAACGGCCTAGAAAATGGAACTGGTGAGCAGAATTCAAATTCTAGTTGAGACAATTTGTGTTCCTTTTGGCCTAATGCCTCAAGGAAAGACATGAATCCATTTCCTCTCTTCCTAGAAAAAGCTAAAATAGCAGAATATAGTGGGCTTTTCATCCCTGGTTGGCAACTAGTCTAGGAGAAGGCCAATTCTGAATTAAAAACAAAGAATTGAATCTATTTTCTCCCACCAGCTATTTCTTTTGCTTAGTATTATTTTTGTCTGTTCTTTTCCTTATTTTTTTTTGTTGTTATTGCTCATTGCAAATTTTGTCAATTCCATTTGTTGGTCATTTCTACCAATTACATTTAACCATGGCCAATTACTCTACAATGATGAGCAGCTGTATTCTCAATGAGGCACCTTGCTTGGAATGTCTATTGGAACTTAGAATTACGACAGACCTTAAGTGGAATGAATATTTGCTCCATTGTTAAAGATGCTGGAAAAATGGTTGGTTCCATGCTCTATCTTTAGAAAAGCCAGATTAGATGAAAAATATCTAGGTGGAGTTGTCCAAGACTCTCATTCCAGCCTTGATAGAGTTCAAAATCATTTGTACAGCATTGATGAATTATTTTCTGGCCTACAATACCTTTCCTCACAGATGAAATGTTTTTAGCCTCTCACTATACTATTGCTATTTTTACAGTGGCTACATTTCTTAGTTTCATCAGTGTAACCCAGCCCTTCACAGCTATGACCTGCCATGACACATAAACAGAGTCAGCATCTTCATATCTGTAGTATTCCTGAAAGGATCCTTCCTCGATCACTATAATCTTAATTTCTTCAAGTCTATGGTTAACCATTATCTTTTCTACATATCCTCATAATATGCACTTATTACTCCTCCTTGTATGGTCTTACCACAACTTAATTTAGTAAACTCCTACCCTGAGTGACTCTTGGGCCTTGTTATTGAATGAGCAATAGTAAAAAAAAAAAAAACAAACAAACAAATAAAAATACCCTACGAAAGTTAAGTTCTTTCCACATTATGTATCCTACTAATAGCAGCTCTCTCATTCAAGTTGTAATTATTAATTTCTTTACAGATCTATGAATATACTTCTATTTCTAAATTGAAAAATTCTGAAACATGTCTGGTTTAAAAGGTTTCAGATAAGAGGTTATGTACTGTCTAAAGTAGTGATTCATTTAGGTCAGCACTTGCAGTATAGCAAGTTGGCAAATATGGCAGGCATATTTTAACTTTTAATCTGCTGTTTATGTTTGTCCATTGAATTTAAACTTGTCTTAATCCTTTAACCTTTAGTTATTAGTCAAGTGAACAGTTTCAGAGTAGTGTTTATCTTGTGTCGTCAAATATTTAATTTTTTTCTTTATTTGCTCACTAAATGATTTAGAACCTTAAGCATTTTTTGCTGGTCAGCCATTAATCTTGCGTTTTTATGAAGACTAAATCTTTATTATTATACAGCTTACAGCCAAATCACATTCTTACAATCTAAAAATATTTTCTGATTTTAAATAACCTACAAAGGATTGATAAGCCATATAAAACAAATGAATGAATCAATCACTTATTATGCATGGCAGTTTTATATTTCGATAACTTACTCTCTGTCTTCAGATGGATAGGGATTGAGAGGAGAATATATCTACAAGTAGTTGCTTAGCTGGGGAGAAATAGACAAGAACCCAATCACATGTAGTGTCTGGCTAATTTTTGCCTGAGTATCTGCCCTCCGAAATCTACATTAAACCCGACAATGTGTCACATCCCTCTTCTGTGAGGAGGACTTGGGTAAATGTCTAGAGTTCCCAGAGAGTTCTGGTAGAGTTCTGATGGAATGTTTGGATGGAGTACCATTGAAATCAGGCAAGACATATTATAACCGTTAGTAGCAAGTTATAACATTTTTTTTTATGTCAGTCTCACCATGATCTCAGGATAACTTAAAATAGGTTTGTTTCTATGATCACTTAATCTCATCAATTCACTTTCTACTTCATATCTAATATATGCAATTTTTTTTTTTTATCTAAGTAGGAATTACATAGAGTTATAAAAGAAGGTAACAATGTGGTAATAGAAAAATAAATAAATAACAAGACCAAAAATTTCACCACCTCTTAAAATAGACAGATAATAAAAATCACCAGGCAAACAGAGCCATAGGTCAATTAACACTCAAAAAGCTTTTACAACCAGGATGTAAGAAAAGAAAAAAAACAAATAATAACAAAGAGATCAAAATTTTACCATATTTAAAAATTGTTCAACCATTTGAGATAACTTACTCTCTCTCTTCAGGTGGATAGGGACTGAAAGAAGGCTATATTTTGCAAGCAGATGCTTGGCTGGGGAAAAAATAGACAAGAACCTGACCAAGTGTATCCGGGGTCTGGCTAATTTTTTCCAGAGTATCCGCCCTCAGAAACCCCGCATTAAACCCGACCTTGTGTCAAATCCTGCCTCTGTGGGGAAGACTTGGATAAATACCCAGAGTCCCAAGAGAGTTTTGATAAAGTGTTCATTAGAGTTCCATTGGAATCAGTCACGAAATATATGATAACCATTAGTAGCAAGTTATAACATTTTCTTAATGTCAATGCCACCATTATCTCAGGATAACTTAAAATATGTTTGTCTCTATAATTATTTAATCTCATCATTTCACTTTCCACTTCATATTTAATGTATGTAATTTTTTTTTTATCTTAGTAGGAATCACATAGAGTTACAAAAGTGGGTAACAATGTGGTGATAGAAAAAAATAAATAAAAATAAATTACAAGGAAACCAAAATTTCACTATCTTTAAAAACAGACAGATAATAAAACCACCAAACACAAAAAGCCATAGATCGACCAACACTCAAGAAGCTTTTACCAACCAAGATGTAAGGAAAAGAAATAAACAAATAATAACAAAGAAACTAAAATTTTACCATTTCTAAAAAATAGTTCAACCAAAGAATCATAAAGTTTTCACAACTAGGATATAGAACATGAGTTAATGAGTAGCAAATAGCCTTTTCATAGTGGATATATAGATGCTTATATAAACAGAGTCACTAAATTAATTTTGTCCATTGTCTGTTCATCATGACATACCCAGAGATGAAATATGGCCTTTGCATAACTAGCTGGTAACCTTAGATAGAAAATCCGCCCTTGATACATTGAAAAAAAAAGAAAACACACCTTCCTTCAACTCGTGGTCAAGCAGCAGCTGCAACATTTGGTTACATACATGCATATACATATATTTACTTCCTCCAGGACTCTTTATATCTTTCTATCTCTCATATGAGCTAAGATTTTTACACTTGAACTCTTGAAACTTTAACTTTCACATCCTTCTTTACTATATTGTGTATATAAAGATTTATTTTGTATTTATCAACACTTTGCATTTTCTTTTAATAATTACACCCAAATCAATTATACTGATATATGATGGTCAAAAGATAAACAACAGATAACTTTGTATTTTCTATAACAACAGGGCATATTATCATGGGTTAATGGTAAACAAGCTAGTCTTGTTAATCATTAATGGATGATGCCAAAACTATGCTCATCTTCATATTTGTCAGTGTATAAACTGTGGATTCTACATTATTTTTAACCATTTTAAAAAAGAAAGTATGCTGGTTAGCTGATGATATTTTTTCCTTGTAGCTTTTCTTCTTGAATTTGAACATGTGCATTAGTATTTTTTTTAATCATTTCACCCTGAGCAAGGCAGAGCCACCACTAGCTGCAGGGGGGGGGGTCACAGTGAGAAAAAAGACTGGATACAGTAGGTATTGAAAAAAGTATAAAAGATGAATGCGTTTCAAGAATAAATTTAAATTTTGGAAGATTGTAGCTATCAGGGAAACAAGTAAACGAAAGAGAGTTCCACAGGCGGGAAGTGTGAGAAAAGAAACTATTGGAGTAGAAGTAGCTGTTACATTTAATCGTTTCATTTGTAAAAGGGTGTGACCTAGATGCCAATCTAGTTGCCCGCTTAAATTGACGTAGTTAGGTCACCAGGGAAAAAAGTTCGTCAGAGCAGTTGCTACGGAAATATTTGTAAAAAAAGACAGAGAGAGGCTATTTCATGTCGGTGAGAAAATGACTGAAGTTGAGACGCCAAGGCAGGACCAATTACATTGCAGAATTAGATCCTTCTTTGGATTTTGCCGAGAGCCTCGAGATGAATAGCAAGAACACCCGACCAGATATGGCAACAGTATTCAATGCATATGTAACTAACAAGATACAGGAAATTGTGAAGAGCCAAAGGACAAAAATCACATACAAAGAAGTTGCCTTTTCACACATAACGATGATAGCAGTTACAAATGGAAACAAAACAATACATGGTATTGCCTTGCCCTTAGACATCGATACATTTCTAAAGTAAATGATCCAGCTAAAAATAAGTGACATATTTTTAAACATAACTACTGATGTCTATTTCTTTTTAAAGACGCGTTTTTTTTGTTTTTTTTTTTTGTTTTTTGCCTATACATACCTCATGCTACAACTAGTTTTACGAAATGTAATTTAATTATATTCCATTCAAGTTTTGTGTTTGCTTCAATATAATTATCGCTGCTTTGCTAAAGGCGCTTCCAAAAATGAGAAAGACATACATGTTAGATTTTATGTTCAGGGTTAAAATCTTTCATTAGAAACCGATCTGCTGGTAGAAAATATCATATCGACGAGTCTGTCGTGAGGGATTGGGGTGGGAAGTGAGGATAAAGATAGACTAAAAAGCTAAATTTAAAACAGTCAACGTCACTGAGGACAGGGAAAGTTAAGTAACCTAACCTTAATGTATATTTCAGTGTGCCCACGTAACTACCGAGTGTGACATAGGGTCGAGGTTTAAAGTGAGTTTACCGGTAACACTGTGGAAAAATTGCTGGAAAAATGATCGGTACTTTACCTTTTGGAGATGCCTCAAACTCCGAGTAACGATTCCAGCCACCTACCGAATGCGAATTACTACCTGAGGGGATAGCCCGTTGCAACTTGAGCTTATATTAATTTCAATTTTCCAGGCAAAAACCAGGGAAGGATAGCCTAATCTTGAAAGAATTCTAAAAATGTGGATACTTCTTATTCAAAGTGAAAACAAGCGTTCAGTTGAAGGAGTAGGGAAATAGTTGAATTCTTATCAAATTGGCCTTGTGTCAAACATAACCGAACTCCCTACAACTTAAGGTATTATCGGAATCATCTGAAGGTGGATTTGTGAAAGAATAAAATATTTTGTTTTGTATGTTAAAGTAGAATTTTATTAACTGAACAGAATAACATCAATTGGTAGAGTTAAATGTAAAAAGAGAAAATGTACGCCCTTAAGAAATGTGCCCCTGAACTCTACCTGTCCTCTCTAAACTGTATAACTACTGCCTTTCTGCTTCCTGTTTTCCTGCATGCTGGAAGTTCTCTTCTGTCGTTCCTGTATTTAAGAACTGTGGTGAACCCTCGGACCCATCCAACTATCACCCTATCAGCCTTCTACCAATTTTCGGGAAGGTGTTCGAGGCCATAATTAATGCTGAAATAGTTCAACATCTTACTGCCCATAAACTCTTCTCTGACAGGCAGTATGGCTTCCACTTTGCCAGGTCCACGGCCGACATGCTAACGACCGTTACGGAGTACATATTCCAGGCCCTTGAGGAGTCCGGCGAGGCTCGTGCTGTTGCTCTGGACATCTCCAAGGCTTTTGACAGGGTTTGGCACTCTGGCCTTCTATGCAAGCTACGGGGTTACGGTATTACCGGACGCTTGCTTGATCTGATCCAATCTTTTTTTAAATAACCGCAAAATGAAGGTCGTTTTGAATGGGCATGCCTTTACATCCTACAGTACAAACGCTGATGTCCCTCAGGGCTCTATCCTGGGCCCGGCGCTCTTCTTTATTTTCATAAATGACCTCCCAGACGAGATCAAGAACCAAGTAGGCATGTACGCAGATGACACCACAATTTACTCCCGCATCAGTAAAAAACCTGTCGTGGCGGACAAACATAATCTCGCTGCTGACCTTGAATAGGATCTACACTCTGTGATGAATTGGGACAAGAAGTGGCTTGTCAATTTCAATGCGTCTAAGACCAAGCTGTTGTCTGTCAATCATCACAGGCAACCTCTCCTGCCTCTCATAAGCATGGACCAAGCAAGTCTCCCTGAGAGCAATACACTGCGCCCCCTCGGCCTTACCCTCTCTTTGGATCTCAAATGGAACCACTACATTGAGTCCATAGCTAAATCCACTGCTAAGAATGTTGGGTCACTGTGTCAGGCCAGGATGTTTTTCCCGCCTGAATCCACCCTGCATATATACAAATCAACCATTCGTCCGTGCATGGAATACCGCTGCCATATATTGTCAGGCGCCCCTGCTGTTCATCTCAGTGTTCTTGACTGGCTCCAAATGAGAATCAGTAATGTGATAGGTACCGATCTGGCGGCTCGACTACAGCCACTTCCCCACCGATGAGATGTGGCCTCCCTTTGTCTGTTCTATAAATACTTTCATGGCTTCTACTCCAACGAACTTAAGTCACTGGTGCCTTTGCAACAGGTGTTTACTCATGCAACCAGATTGGCAACTGGATCCCACCCATTCACAGTTAGTTTAACTAAATGCAGACGACAATTCTACTCCTACAGTTTCTTCTCTCGCACTTCCCACCTGTGGAACTTGCTTCCTTATTCTTGCTTTCCTGACGGCTACAACCTCCAGGAATTTAAATGCAATGTCAATACTCATCTCTTAGCCACTTGACTCTAGTTCTTTCTTCACCTCGTATATCATTTCCTTTCTCTCCACCTTTGCAACTGTCATCACACCTGTATTCCCATCCTTCTCTTGCTTCTTTCTAACTGGTTCGTCTTTCTCTTCACTTTCTTCTACTTAATAAACACATTTTCACAACAGTATTACTATTTAATTTCTTGAAATTTCAGGAAATTACGTAGAGGGTGGTAACAGATGTAAATAAAAAAGTATTTTTTCCCAAGATTTTCTAAAACTATTAATTTAAAAAATAATTTCATTCATTTTTGTGAATAAGTCCTGAAATTTTCATTAAAAAACTCGAAAATTATTTGATTTTTGCAAGAATTTCCAAATTAATGTGTTTTTCACCGAAAACAAAGGCGTTTTATTAATGATTATTATGACATTAATAAACTTTGGTAAAAATTTAGTCATTCGCTGATGAAAAAAAAAAAGATTTTTTTACCAAATTTTGAACTTGTTAGAAAGGATTAAGAATAATTAAAAATGCTTTTGATCTTTCCTCTTAATAATAACAAGCATTTTTGACGGAAAAACTTTGCTTTTATTAAGTTTAGGACGTTTTTTTCTTCATGCTATGCTGTTTTTCAGCGAATTAGTGGAGGTACCAAATAGATTTGTTATGGTTTATAAAATGGCGCGTGTTCTAAAAATAGAAAAAGATAGACACACTGACGCCAAGAATTCAAAATTGGGCGGCAAAATAAGGAACCGTTTCTTTTGGTAGGAGTAGGAGTAAAAGTAGGAGTAAGAAGTAGGAGTTAAGGACAGTAGTTTTGTGTAGGAGATTTGAAAAGAGAAAGACGCTAGTCAGTTGACCACTAGAGTCCAGAAGGTATAGGCTCGTCTACTACTAGCATCCCACAGTGAAGAGAATTTAGCTAGTCTGCTCCTGTATCCACACAAAATTTAAAGGGTGTAACTTGATGTAAAAACCTAAAGTTTTATACCAAAAATAAACATCATTAATTCAAGTTTGTATTATCTTCTAATTATACCAAAACGAAGCAACACAACAGTGGTGACCCCGACATACGGACAGAAAGCAACCTCATATACAAAATATATATATACACATATAAAAGGATAAATGGAGCAGACAGGACAGGAAACGACTCATCAAGTCAATATCAAGGCACCGGAATTCATGGAAACTGCTGTAAATGGATGGTTTACGATATTAGAAGCCCAGTTTCACTTGCGAAATGTGACAGCGTCGAAAACAAAGTTTTATACAGTAATATCGTCGTTACCAGTCGAAGAAGTGGGTAAACTACCAAATGCTACCCTCGCATCACAAGACTACGTGGAATTAAAACGGACTCTGATAAAAGCCCACGAACAAACAAAACCGGAGCTTCTAGAAAAATTAATGTCGGCTACGACTATTTCAGGACGACCGTCGACATATTTGCACGAAATGCTATTCGTAGCTAAACGGATAGGTATTAGCGACGACATTGTGAGACACAAATTCCTGCAGGCATTACCGTCAACAATAGCTCCAGTAATAGCCTCGCAAAAAGATTTAAACCATACCCAACTTGGCAGGTTAGCAGATGAACTGATGCCATTATTGAATAACGAGAAGGCATTTGTTGTTCAGCGACCCTTATCTACTAAGAATAACTCACAAACATATTATGAAAGAAAATACAGCCAAGACACTTCAGTGATACTAAATGTCAGGCCGTATCGGAATAACCAACGGTCAAAAATTTGCAGAGCACATATTTATTTCGCCAATGAAGCAAGAACATGTAAACCTTGGGGCAAATGGCCCAAAAAGAACAATCTACAAATGTTGCCTAGTTCCCGACCAGCAACACCTACGGGAAGTGATTCGGAAAACTAATAGGGCGAACAAGTTCAGTCCCACGAGGTTCGCCGCTATTAGAAATTACCGCAAAATTAGGGGCTACCAAATTAAATTTATTGTAGATACTGGCACAAATATCTCAATATTACCAACTTCTGCAGTAAATGGTATTACATTAAAACCGACTCCCATATCACTATCCACTGCAAATGGGGAGAAAATAAAATGCTACGGACAAGCTAGTTTGGAAATTGGAATGCCCAGTTTAAGGAGATCTTTTACTTGGACATTCGTGATCGCTGATATCACCAACCCACTCCTTGGACTGGATTTTCTCAACAAGTTTGGTCTAATAGTAGACTGCAGTAACAAAACCATTTACGATCCTACAACAACCCAGAGAAAGAGTTTAAAAATATCTGCATCAGCGGTGAATCTAGTTGTAAATGAAACGGAGCTCCCGTCATTCATACGGAACATGAGTAAAGAAAAATATCCGAACCTAATCACACCACATAAGAACAGTAACAAAAAACACTGATACAGGAAACCATATGCCAGTATTTGCAAAACCCAGGCGGCTTAATGTAGAAAAACTGGAAGTCGCGCGTAGCGAATTTAAAACCCTACAAAAAGACGGAGTGATCTCCCTTTGCAAAAGCGAGTGGTCTAGCCCACTACATATAGTATCTAAACAAAGCGGAGGATTTAGATGTTGTGGAGACTATCGTTCTCTCTGAATAGCATAATCAAGACTGACAGGTACTCTATACCAAATATAAACTCTTTTTCAGCAAAACTTGCGAACAAACGACAATTCTCCAAAATCGATTTGATTTCAGCCTATCACCAAATTAAAATGCATCCGGACGATGTAGCAAAAACTGCTCTCACCACCCCATTTGGTCTTTATGAATATAATTATATGTCGTTTGGATTAAAAAATGCGTCAGCTACATTTCAAGTGTATATGGACAAAATTTTTGAAAACATTGATTGTATTTTTATATATATTGATGACATTTTAATTTTCAGCAATGATGAGATTTCTCATAAAAAAGACATTGAAACTGTTTTTAATATTTTAAATGAACACAATTTTAAAAATTTCAGCCACAAAATCTGTTTTCAATGTGACTTCCCTAGATTTCTTGGGCTTTCATATTAGCGTAGATGGCATTAAACCCACAACTAGTAAAATAGAAGAATTAAAATCTTTTCCTTACCCTAAGGACGCAAAAGGGCAACGCAGATTTCTTGGAATGGTAGGATTTTATAGAAAATTAATACCAAAATTTTCAGAGATAGTCTTACCCCTATTTGAAAGAATGAGGTTATCCCCCAAAGGCTCGTTCACATTAGATGAATCTGAACGACAATCTTTCAATTCTGTAATTAAGGAACTTAGATACATCCTCAGTAGCTCACCCTGAACCTAACTGTACAAAGTATCAAGTAGCCACTGACAGTAGTAATTATGCTGTCGGTGCGGCATTGTACCAAATGGTGGAAGGAAATCCAATACCGATCAGATTTTCTCTAAAAAATTAACACAAACACAAATGAGATATTCTACATTCGATCGCGAACTTTTAGCAGCTTATTTGTCAGTGCTTCACTTCCGTCACCTCATAGAAGGTTGCCAAGTGCTACTTTTAACTGACCATAAGCCATTGTGCGGTGCATTTTATAGTTTATACCCCGCTGAATCAAACAGACAAAAACGACAATTAGCTATCTTGACAGAATTTATTTCAGATATTGAACATGTAAAAGGTAGTCAAAATATAGTTACTGATTGTCTATCCAAACCAACTCTTGCTGTACAAATAGATGCGTGTGATTTACCTGCACTTGCAGAAGCACGGGCATCTGATGCAGAAATTCAATCTTTTCAGGACTTAAAAAAATTCACCATATCTGGAGATAACCAATTTATATGGTGTGACTTATCAACGTCTTACCCCCAGACCGTCTAAATTGCGTGAGTCTATATTCTATAGAATCCATTTCATAAATCACCCTGGCATTAAATCATCCATTAAGATGATTAAAGCTAGATATTACTGACCAAACATGGATAAATCAATCAAAGACTTTTGTGCATCATGCACAGCCTGCCAATAAGCAAAGGTCTACAAACATACAAAATCACCTATACAGACATTAGAAATACCATCAGCTAGATTTCACACAGTCCACATAGATATAGTAGGACCACTCCCACCAGCAAAAAGCCCAAATAGCAGTTACATCAGCCCGTATAGATATATCCTCACATGTATTGACCGCACAACTGGTTGGGTAGAAGCACAACCTATCAGCGAAATCACTGCAGCTAGTGTAGCTGAGGCCTTTATAAACACGTGAATCACACGTTGGGGTGTCCCGCTGCATGTTATAACCGACAGAGGCCGAAAATTTGAAAGTGAGTTGTTTAGGGAAGTAGCAAAAATAATTGGTTTTTATAGACTACGTTCGTCAGCTTATCATCCTCAATGTAATGGCTTGATTGAGAGAATGCGCAGGACCATTAAAACTGCTATTATAGCACGAAAAGAGTCCTGACTCTCAGCTCTTCCAATAGTACTTCTTGGAATTCTTAGTATGACCAATAGCTCTGCTTTTTCTCCTTTTTATGCTTTAACAGACACACAATGTTTGCTACCACAGCTACTAATAGATAGCACAAGCGAGGAGACTATAACTCAAAAGTTCACAAGAGATTTACATAAAACCTTGTCACAAATTGATGTGAGAGACTTCACCAAAAGAGTTAATAAGTCTGCAAAATCTTATGTCCCAGAAAAACTTCAAACTTGTGATAAAGTTTGGATTAGAGTGGATCGTGTTCGAAGATCATTAGAGGCACCCTATTCAGGTCCCTACACAGTCCTTCAGCGAACGCCTAAATATTTTCTGGTTAAGATAAATAATGATATGGATACTCAAGTTTCTGTGGACAGGTTAAAACCATATATAGAAATACAAAAACAAATAGTAGAGAAACAAGTAGAAGAAAAGATGAATAAAAACAAAACGCTTAGTGATTCAGAACAAGAAACAAATACAAGAAATAAAAAAGAAGATTCTCCCATGATAAATACAAAATCTCTTTCAGGTCGAAAAGTTTCCTGGAAGAAATATAACGAGTACTATTATTATTAGTACACACTAAAGGGGGAACTTCTGTTATGGTTTATAAAATGGCGATTTTTTTTTAATCATATCACCCCGAGCAAGGCGGTAACGCCACTGATGTGCAGGGGGCTACGTAAGAGTGAAAAGATTGGAAAAGAAAGAAAGCCGGAAACCACATCCTAAACAGGGAACAAGAGATGAGCCTCTTTACCTGTTCAATAGACGTGGGTGGAGTGTGAACCGGGCAATAGTTTAGTCCATCTACTCTAAATATTCTAAAAATAGAAAAAGATAGACACACTGACGCCAAGAATTCAAAATTGGGCGGCAAAATAAGGAACCGTTTCTTTTGGTAGGACTAGGAGTAAGAGTAAGAAGTAGTAGTTAAGGACAGTAGTTTTGTGTAGGAGATTTGAAAAGAGAAAGACGCTAGTC
Source organism: Ascarosepion bandense (assembly GCA_037127315.1). NCBI lineage: Eukaryota > Metazoa > Mollusca > Cephalopoda > Sepiida > Sepiidae > Ascarosepion > Ascarosepion bandense. The sequence continues at coordinate 1,726,756 of JBBBDQ010001834.1, read as the reverse complement.
AGTTGACTACTACAGTCCAGAAGGGATAGGCTCGTTTACTACTAGCATCCCACAGTGAAGAGAATTTAGCTAGTCTGCTCCTGTATTCACACAAAATTTAAAGGGTTGTAACTTGATGTAAAAACCTAAAGTTTTATACCAAAAATAAACATCATTAATTCAAGTTTGTATTATCTTCTAATTATACTAAAACGAAGCAACACAACAGATTGCAACTGCAAGTTTTTGAACTTTCTTTTTCGCTCAAATCAATGTAAAATTTCAGAATTACTTCTTTTTTTCTCGAGTAAAAAAATTAGATCAAGAGAATTACCGTTTTGGTTTTAAAGTAACATCAGCGTGAAAAAAAAAAAGAAAAAAAAGTTAAACTTATTCAATCAACAATATCTCGACTACTAGGGGAATAAAAAAAATCTTTCCTGGCTATTTGCTTTGAAACAATTTTAAATTGCGAGTTATATAATGATAGTTGCGTACTCTTAAAATTTTCACTAGTGCGGATTATATACAGGTAAATACAGCAATAAAGACTAGGCAATAATAATCGTTGCTTCTGTCATTAATACTGGACTGAATTTGTACGCAGCGCCCTCTATTGGAGCGAAAGCGTATCAAAAAATGGCGTCCCTCGTCCGCTCATGTTTGTTGCAGGATTCCGGCCTGTTAAAACAGAATATACGGGTAGGTTTTGTTTTTAATTATTTATTTATACTTTTAATGTCGTAATTTTTTTTATTTGTATTATATCTCTCTTTGTGTATTCTATTCGCTAATATTAGTTATTGCATCTGTCTTCTTTAACGATTCGTTTACAACGTGTCGGTGAAGAAGGCAGACGACACTTTTTCCCCCCTCTGTGATTTATTAAATTCCTATTTTAATTTCGTGATTTAATAACTAGCATGTTTATTAATTTCAAATTGATGCATAAAAATCCAGTTGTTGTTTCGATTAAGATATCTTCACTCCCAATATTCAACTCTTTCTTCATTGACATTCCTACACGTTTTTTAATGACCAGAATCCATTATGGGTTCAATTTTTAACTTTGCTGTGGCGACAGACAAAAAACCAACTTTAAATTTATTCATCAGATAAAGAAAAAAAGTGTCTTGTTGCAAAATTACAGTCTCATGTTTAAAGCTTTTTTAGGTTTGTAATGACTTGAATGATCAAAAAAAATATATTGTTATTTTTTTTTATTTTTTTATTTTTTGTTGATAAACTAAAAACAAAAGGCTTTTTTTATTTTTTAAGTATTTCCTGATTTGGATCAAGCTATCAACGTTTTTAAATATTTCTAATGCTTTCCTTTTTCTTGTATGAGAATCTAAGAAAGACCACGATAATTGTTTTACTTTTAACTTTTTTTGTTTGTGTGTTATCTTCTTTCTTTACGTTCAAAAATTGCACGTGTCTCGGATAATACAGTTGTAAGGATTTTATAAACATACTTAATTTAAGTTAACCATCATTACTTTGTTACAATTTAATATATTCTTTTGCTTTAATCTCCAATTTGATAGGTGTCTTTTTTCTCTTCTCTTTGTAGTTGTAGCGAGAAAATCTAGTTGTTAAACTTGTCACTTATTTCTCTCTCTTCTTAATCTTTACCAAAAATGTTACTTTGAAGGTAACTTAGAAATGAATGCTTTTTGAAATCATGAAGCTTCATGAGTTACTTAACTGAAATAGTGTTTACTGTTTATATAATCAGAATCTCAATTAATCTTCTTAACTGATTTAGTTTTTTTTAAAGTGAGCAATATCGAAGAAGATGTTTTTTTTTTTTATCTTTGTTTCCCAGTTAAAAGAATTGAGTTTTTTGATTAGTTTGCGTTGGAATACAGCTCCACACCCCTTATCAATTATTTTACATTTATAGATTTTCTTTTCATTTTTTAGTTTTTGTTTTATTTGCTAATGACATTTCTAAATAAACAGATTTCATCCTTCTTGTTCGTATTTTCCATCTAAATGAAACGGCCTTCAGAAAGTCAAGGTCAACTTTCAGTTGTCCTACCAATCCTCAAGAATAGAGGTTAGAAAATGATACATGTCCTTTTTATTTATTTTTTTATTTTCCCCGTCTTGTTCCTAAAATAATATCTACCTGGCAGGGCTGCATGGAGACTAGTTTATATTCTAAGCCGTATATAAAACTTAAAGACACAATTACACATTGTCACAGTGAATGTGAATCGTTACGCCAGAATTTTAAAAGCCATCTTCCGAACAAAATTTTGAACATTTGTTTTTAGGACCCTGCGAGGTCCTTAGCTGTATTTTCATTTTTAAATACAAAACGTCATTTTCCAATTCCCTTGCTTTGCGCTTTTTATTTTGATATCATTTTCCTTTTTATCCGTTTAGAAAGAACGTGTGAAGTGTCTCTGATGGTTGGAAAAAAAAATGTATTTTTAATTTTCATTGCGTTTCGGTCTCAGTGTTGAAAATGATCCATAATTAAAAATGATTTAATTATCAGTGACGATAAATATTATTGCCTGATAGTTTAATTGACCTACATTACTTGCCACTGATTCAGTTCTTGGAAAAGTTCTCATTAAAATAGGTTTTATATTCGACAGAATTTCAGTGTAATAACTGGTTTCTTTTTTTTTTTTTTTTTTTTTTTTGCCATTTAGAAACTTAGTCTTGCTGCTTAAGTGTTTTACTTTTCTGAGATGAAAACGAAAAAACTATTTCCTTAAGTCTTGTTTAAATGTTGTTACAAATACATTTTTATTTCCCAGTAAGATAACACTAACAGATGATTTTTATTTAATGTTAATCTTAAAAGAAATAATTTTCGTTTTTAGTGATTTAGTTACATATATTTTCGTAATTAAAACAATTACGCACAAATTCACTTGTACTTTTCATTGCAGGTTTTTCAGTACCTAACTGAGTTCATTAACTGGTGATACCGTTGTTAGGTTCTTATCTGAACACGCCAATAAATGCTAGAGTTCCACAAAATAACACCGGTTTATTTTGTTTTACATGCACTCTGTGGTCATTGTTCTTATCTTAGGACATAGTTTAGCTAATAATAGATCTTACCTACTGATTGTTCCATTTCTATGATGTATTGTATTGTAAATATTTACTGTACTTGGGCATAAATCATTTAACCAGTTATTAAAGTATTTTTAAAGATTATTTTTGCCTGTCTCAAAATAAAAATCCTCTAACAAATATAAAAGCACATAAATATCTGTTTTGAGTATTTAAAACTCTGCAAATTTCTATTATAAATTTAACTTAGTATTTTAGGTATACTAAGTTAAATTCAGATGTGAGGTTAAGCAAATTGTGGGGATCAGCATGTTTGCTTTATAAATCAGCACCCAGAATGTTAACTTTTGCTCTGGATTTGTACATTAAGTAGTGATGGTAGTAGAAAGTATATTATTTCAACAACATGACAAGTTCATATTTACTATGCTTAACTTGAAAGTGCAATGTAGCATAATGATTATCATCATGGAATTATCATATTTCAAGTTTCACATTGAGTCCACTTATATTCACCCTTGGGAATACCAGGTGCTGTAAGCGTATAGTGACGGATGTGTGTTGTGGTGCAGTGGATATCAGCTGGGAAAGAGAAATCGGTGAGCCGAGTTGGAATTCCAGTTGAATACCCTGCATTCACTTAATGGTACCCTTGGTAAAGGTATTAATCCGTCCCTTCCCTCCAGTTATGGGTTAAATAACAAGGGTAGGACTTGGGGACCCTACCCTTAAAAACAAATCCCAATGAATCTTGATACTTGAAAAGAAAAATGTATTACTAGACACAAAACTTATGTAAAGAAACAACAATAATTGTTGAAAGAAAAAGGTATTACCAGCAATAAATGACCCACCGAGATTGATTTGCCATAAAAACAAAACAACCAACAACTTATATTCACTTGGTACTCATATTCTAAGGAAAGGTATAATTCCACTTTTCTCTGTGCTCTGTCTTATCTCCAATATACCATTGTTGGGGCCTCATATGCATAAAAATTTTAGGTTTGAAATTCACATGGCACAAGGCCATGTTTCCAAGAACTTCCTAACTAAATTCCTGCATTCCAACAATTATTTTTTTACAATTGAAATCATTCATGAAATTAGCAAATGGAACATTGAATAAAATGATCAAAGCATTAATTGTATTATATAAAGTGTATTAACAAATAACGAGAATTACATACTTTGTACAGACGTTGAATGTGTCTGACTTAAAATATCTTTCATTTTTTCCATAAGATTGTGTTACAGCAATTGAGGTAAGTTGTAAAGTTCTTTGTCGCTGGAAGATTTATCAGTGTTATATGTAAGTTGTATTAGGAATAATATTGTTAGAAGATTGAAAGTTTCTGAGTCCGTGAATAAGTTCATCTTTGTTAAGTTTAGAAGAATGACGAGAAAGTGAGTTGGTCTTTACATGTTGTGCGGGTGTGTGAGAGAATTGCTTGATATTGAAGAGCGTGAACTGCGCAATCCCATGCTGCTATTGGGGGCAGCTATGAACTGCCTTGCTTTGTGTTCTGTGGTTCTGTCACAACTGTCCCTAGGTGTACCACGTGTCTGCTATATATACAACCCGTAAAGAAGTGGGAAAGCAAGATTATCACATGATTGTCATGTGTGTATATGTACAATGAGTGAATGTAGTTGTGTGGAAATACATGTGATCATACCATGATGATTGACAGAATAAGAGTGGGTGATTGTTTTACAATACCAAACTGCATTCTTCATCTTCTATGACCTTCTAGAATTATTTTTCAGTTAATGAGTCATGGTTGATCATTAAATTTTCTTTTATAAAATGCAATGTCTTTTCTAAGAAAATGTTATGGTATAGATGAAATTAGTCACATTTGACATTCATTGACCAAACAGTGTCAGTGTTAATTAAAATTTATAAAGCTTTTCATTAAAACAGTTTTCAGGAAATTAGATTTCTCAGTTCCACTAAATGTTATAGCTCTTTCTAATATTGATGAGTTTCCATCTGAACCTTTTGTTTTCTGGTAGTGTGAAAAGTTGACAGATTATTATTTTCTCTTATTTCCATGTACTATCTGTTTTTGTTGTTGATGCTACTGTTGGAAGTGTTCAAATGATGTGCTTTTTGCTATTTGATAAAGTTATTTGTAATTTTATAGCACCAATTTAATGAAGGATCTCTATCAGATGTATAGGATTAATTCATTTGAGGCTAATCATTTATCTGACAAAACAGTTGTATACAGATGTTAGTTTAGATATTTCTGAATGAGTTGCATGCCATGCAAATGAAAGTCTAGTTTTGATAAGGTTAAAACATGGTTCAAGTTTTCAATTCACTATTTTTGTTTTGATTTTTTTTTTTTACTGTACTGAACAAACATTCCTCTATCAATTTTTTTATATTTTATACTAAATTTATAACTGATTCCTACACAGGGGTATTTATGTTAGAAAATAGAAGAAATTTGAATTAAAATGTTTTGAATATTATAATTTTATGATACAACAAACATGTTATTTGCAATATGAGTTTTCTCTCTAATCTCATTAAATAAGAATTTCTGTTAAAGCCTTACTTTAGTAAAATATATTGAAAAATTAACATAGCAGCTAATCTGTTTCCTTGCAATATCTAACCAACATATTGTCAATATATGCACTTCTTAGTCTTCACTTTATGCCCTTACAAAAATCTCATTCAGTAACCATCTAGTTTGAGTGGCTCTTGAGCTTCATATTGGATAAACAATAATATAAAAACAAAAGAGCAAGTATGGAGAACCTTGTTAGAATCCTACTTGCTAGTCATAGTTATGCTCAACCAGATTAGTTTGATAATCATTACTTCATGCCAAGGTACCCTTGATTTATATGCTGTTATTTAAACTTATAAGTTTCTCTAATCATTGAGAGGTTTAAATTGTTTTTTCCAGGTACTTGGGTCATTATTATCTGGTACAAAATATAGCCCACCACAAGTCCAACAACAGCGGCATTTGTCTCTCCATGAACATCTAAGTTTCAAATTACTTGAAGAGGGTGGTGTTCGTGTACCAATATTTCGAGTTGCCACTACCAGTGAAGAGGCTTTCAAGCATGCGAAAGAAATTGGTAAGCCATTTACCTAAATTACTGCTATTTTATTTGAGTATTATAGTGTGCTCACAGGATATTTGTTTTAAAGTATTCTAATATTCTCATCAGAATTTTAGTTGGTCTCTATTAAGCATTGTTTTGAAGATCCTATTTTGAAAAGGATAAACCAGAAATTATAACATGTCTAAACTGGGTTGTAACATATTCAAAAAGAGGAACAAGCTTTCTGATTCCCATTAACTTGATTTAACTTTCTCTTCATACTGAAATAATTAATAAAATGTCAATTTTCTTTAATGTCAACCAAACATAAAAATCTGGATTAAAGATCAAAAGATAACTTGATGGAATGGAGATTTTTTTTTCCTTTACAGAAGTTATTGAATTTTAATTTAGTTGAAGAAAATACATTGTGCATTAATTTCCTGAGAATGTAATTACTATGTTAAGAAAAAAGATAGCTATCCTCTAACTGGAGTGAGAGACAGGTCCATGTGTGAGGTGGGGATAGAGAAATGGTAATAAAGATCTTTAGCAGTTGTCAGAGCCAAAGAATTGGTGAACCTTGTACTGATGTCTTAAACTTCTGCTGGATTTGAAATTTAGCCCAATTAAAAAAAAATACACTATTATGACACACTGAAAATTTTGTGATTCTTTTTAAACCTTTGTGCTCTTACATGTCAACTAGATATAAAAAGCAAAATACTTACCTTCATATGTATATTCTTTTGTTTTTAATTTTCTTCTCGGTTAAAATTGTATATCTAACAATAACTTCATCTGATCTGTAATAAGTGAAATCTGAGGTTCTTCATCTTAGTCTTTTAAAGTAAACAATCCTCAGCAATAAATAAACTAGGCAAACAAAAAAGGAAACCTCTATATTCTGTCCAAATATTCTTTATGATCTCACTTTACTATATTTTTATTTTTTTTATTTATTTTTTTTTTTATTTAAACAGCTGAAAAAACCGGATCCCCTGATGTTGTTATTAAGGCCCAAGTACTTGCTGGTGGACGGGGACGTGGTGAGTTTGAGAGTGGTCTCAAAGGAGGTGTCAAACTTGTGTATACGTAAGTCACTTTATTATTTTACACCTCTTTATTGATGGTTTATTTGAGAGGTACAATCTTTATTCAACTTTGTCAACCTTTTGTTTAAGAGAATCTCATAACGACAAGAAAAAGACTAATATCTAAAGAATCTTTCATGGTCTGATTTGATTTTATATTTAAGTCTTTTCAAATAAGTGCCATTTCAGTCTTCAACCCACACACACGATTTGTAACCTACTCTACATTTTTCTACCTGTTAGCTTTCTTATCAATGAAAACATAACAATTCTTTGCTATTCCATTTCTTTCAACTGAAATTAGTCTTATTAGCTTAAACAGATTGTTTAAATAATGGGACCAAATTAAAGTTTCATAAAAATTATTTTAGAATATTGTAGGTCAATACAGACACTTAAATTTTATTTAAAAAAAAAATTTTAACAGTTGTTGGTTTAAGAAAAGATTACATAGTGTTCTGGAATAGTTTTTTTTTTTTTTTTTTTTTTTTCTTTTTTTTAAATAGGATTTCAAATAGCTAAGTTACTGCTTGCTGGATGAGGTCAGATATTATGAAATTATCACCATTTTTTTCTAATTTGGTATGTTTTGTGTTATTACAAATATTTAATGTGTTGCTTTGATGAAATGACCTTTCTTAGTTGTAAATGATCTTATTCATTTCTTTCTTCTTTCAAAATTAATTTTTTTAAATGATTCTCATAAATTTTACCCATTTATTGTAAAGTAACTATTGTAAAAACCCCTTTCTTTTGATTCCAGGATATTGCAGTTACAGATGTTATTCTCAATTACAGGGAGTGCTGGATAAATTATCTCTATTTTTAATTTTGCACATGAATATTGTTTCTGATTTTGTCAACTGCACAATATAATAGTCAATAAATAAAAGAACACCATAATGTAATTCACTCCACAAGAAATTTGGCAACAGCATGCTGTACTGCTTGACATTTATGTCGGAAGCTCCAATTCAAACATTTTAGAGTGTTTGGGTGTCAATATAAGGACAATGCAGAGAATTTGGAAAGAGTTCGATGAGTCTAATGGTGATTACAAAGGTGTTTGGCGTGATCACTAGTGATGGTGACATTGTGTTTTCATTCATCTTTCTACAGTGCCTCATTGTGGAGGCCTACATCAAGTGACTTGAGGTGGTAATGCTGCCCTGCGTGAAGAGGGTGGCTGCTGAAAGACCCTCAACAGGACTCTGCACCATGCCACACAAGCAGGAAAGCCAAGTCATGGCTGTCAAACAATTTCTGCAACTACATCACCCCTTACATCTGGCCACCTAACTCTTCAGACTGCAACGCCCTTGATTGTGTGTGGGGCGGAGGTGAGCAAGAAAACTCCTTGTAAGACCAAAGACGAACTGAAAGAAAGGATTATAGTCGCATTCACTAATTAAAACAAGGAGACCGTCTAGAAGAGTTACAGGAGATTCTGAAATCATCTGGAGGCTGTGATTGAAGCAAATGGCGACCCCCCCCCCCACCTTTTTTTTTTCTCCAATAAGTTTACTCTTTAATATTTCAAGATGTTTTAGTGTAATTTTAATAAATATATCTGTTAAAATGAGATGTCAGTGTTATTTTCATTTTTGTGTCATTTAGATGACACTATCGATATCTGTATTCATGTATGTTAAACTTAAAAAATTTGTTGAATATTTGATTAGATTAAATGTTAAAATATTCATAAAATGTATTTTTGGTCTTTTTACTGAATCATCTGATCTTTTTCTTTCACTTTTTGATCTTTATCATTTTTATGACTTTTCTTTTTTTTCTCCCCACCCCCATATTCCTTTATAAAATCTACCAAAACTTTATTTTATACTCTGTTGAGAAATCCATGTAAACATGAACTGAATTTAATGTAGTATTTGTCCTAAAAGATCTTTTGAACATTTTCAGTTATTCTGTTACACTGGTTTTGAATCTTAAACAATTTTTGACTTTGTTTAGAGCTGAAGAAGCCCGTAAGCTTGCTGCACAAATGATTGGTTCTCGACTGATTACAAAACAGACTGGAGCTGTTGGCAGAATGTGTAATAGTGTTATGATCTGTGAAAGGCTCTACTCAAGGCGTGAATACTATTTTGCTATTGTTATGGAGAGGGCTTATTCAGTAAGTATCCTATACAATGCTCTTGATTCCTATTAAAGGCCCAGCTATAGATTAACTAGAATTTTTATCTTGAAAAATTATTTTCAAAATAATTGTCAATGCAATATTTACTCGTATAAAAATGAATTATTTTTATAATCAAAAATATGTTTTGGCTTTAAATAAACCACATATGATTGATAAACTGTAAGAACAAATCAATCAATTTTGTTAAAGGTTTTCATATTCGGTTTACAGTGTGCATACACAAGATAAACCTTTTAAGTTTAGTATTATTCTTTCCGAATATTTTTACTGTAATGGATATTGAATTATGTATTTAAAGTCATGAATCATGTAAAATAGACTTGCTTATTTTTGGTAATATTTTTTATCACAAATACTAGTTAATATTTTTTCAGCTATTTATTATCCCACAACTCATTAGTATTGTTGAGTTTATCACTGCTTGTTTATTCTCTTCTTTTGCAAGGGTCCTGTTATGGTTAGTAGTATGCAAGGTGGTATGGCCATTGAAGATGTTGCTAGAGAGAATCCTGAAGCTATCCTGAAAGATCCTATTGATATTGACATTGGGCTGACAGATGAACAGTGTATGAATATGTCCCAAAAATTAGGAATGGTTGGAAAATCTGTTGACCAGGTAAATAAATCTTATTACTTGACCTTTACTCACTGCATATTAAAATATTGGAAAAATACTTGATTAAGGACATTAAACACTACATTATTGACTTTTTTTTAATCAACTGAGGCTACTAAAATACAAGGTGTTACTGGGTAGTCAAAGAGAATGAGAAAACTTTACTGTGGAGAAAGGCCAAAAAAACAGGCTTTAGGTAAACAGAGGATGGTGATTGACATTGCATTTAAATTTTTGAAGATTGTAGGTGACAGGGAAGTAAGAAACTGGAAGAGTTCCAGAGGTGAGAAGCGTGACAAAAAAAACTTAGAATAGAACTTAGCATCTAGCTATTTCAGCAGTAAAACAATAAGATCTACTAGTACGCTTCAATTCACACAGTTGAAGTATCAATGAGAGCTCATTAAAACAACTGCCATAAAAATATTTACAGAAAAGACAGAGAAGCCATGTCGTTATGGTGCAAAATGACTGAAATTGAGATACCAGGTCAGGACCAATAACATTACAGACCCTTCTTTGGATTTTGTTCAGAATCTTGAGAACCTGACCAGATATAGCAGCAATATTCAGCACATGGGCAAATGGTAGATTTTTATAAATGTGTAAGATGGATTTTGACAAAAAAATTCTCTGGCATGACAGTCAAACCACCTTCTTAGCAACAAACATAGCAAGTGATTCAATGTAATTGTTTCCCTTCATGTCAGCAGAAAACGTAAGACCAAGAAGGAACAATGAGTTGCTCTCCTGGAGGTTAGCATCAGTCATGTTGACAAAGGGCAAAAATGGTTCTCTATGATGATAGCAGTTTCATTTTGGGGATGTTATAATTTCTTACCATTTCTTACCCCAGTTAACAACTGATTGGAAGTCATTTTTGAGGGAGTTGTTAGTTTTACTTTGTCAGATCTATTGAACTTACCATTAAAACAAGAGTAAATACTTATGTCATCAGCATTAATACATAGTTGGAAACTGATGACTGATGAATAAGGTTGATAAAGCTAAGAAACAATGTATGCCCCAGAACAGATCCCTAGGAAATCTCCCACATTAATATGAAATGCTCAAGAAGCATAGGTGTTCAACACTACCTTCATTACTTAGTTTGTTAATACCAATTGGATAGCCTTTGGGCATGTGGAAGAGCATGCCAGACCCTGTCAGATGCTTTTGAAATATCTAGAGCTACAACCTAAGTTTCACTGTTCTAATCTAATGCCTGATAGACAAATTCAGTGACAAATGTTAACACATGATTTAGAGAAGCGAAAACTATATTATTTATCGGAAAGATGATTATGTGAAGAGAGTTGCTTAACTATTTCAGAGTTGATTAGAGCTTTTAGTTCTTTACCAAAAAGAGGTAAAAGACTAATAGGACAATAATTTAAGGTATAAGATTTACTAGAATTCTTAAAGATATGAATTACAAAAGATTTCATTTATTTGTTTAAATGCAGCCAGGAGACATTTCTTTGTAACAAAACAACATATATAAATGAAATGGAATAACATTCAGATGAAAACATTTAAAAGTTATGCTACTTATTAATTTTCTGAATGTAGTCTTACATTTATCACATTGTAAAGACCAAGCGGTGAAAAAAAACAATTTTTTTTTCTACTTATCTCCCTTTTATTTGTAATCCTTTTCCAAAGCTGGTTGTTTCAAAATATTTGTTCTTTAGAAGTGGAGAATCAAATTTCATTGTTAAAAAAATGTTTCTTATATATTGTACACTCATTTTAAGAATAAATTATTTTTTCTTGACATTTTATTTAAAAGTACATTTTGAGAATTTATAATCTTGCAATTTAAACTTCAGTTTTATATTTCTTTTGATTCAGTATTTGCAAAAAAGATATATTTAAAAAGTAAAAGCTGTTAAAATTATATTTTGAATTAACATTCACTTTAATGCATAACCAGCATTTATTTTGCTGTATATTTATATAAAAATAATCCTTCAAAAATATCACTTGCTTGTTGCATTTATTGAAAAATGTTCAATTAATATAAGTATTAGTTCTTTTTTTTTTTTTTTTTTTTTTTTTTTTTTTTTTTTTTTTGTTAAGCATTAGGTTGCGTTTGAAATAATTTTACATTTAAAATATGTAAATTTGAGGTTGAATATCTACTGTATATTCATGGATAAAGTGAAAAAAAATGACATTTAGTTTCTGATCTCTTATTAGTCTATGCATGGTTTAGAGTTTAAAACAACATTTAACTTTATAAGAAACAGACTTTAATAGCTATTGTGTTCATCATTGCTTGTTATATAAATTTTATAAAAGCAAAACTGACAATAATAAGTATGTGTTCCATATATCCATATGCAGTAAGTGCATAAATATTAGCAATGACAAGTGCTTAATAAGTTTAAAAAAATAAAAGATGACTTATCTTTCTGAAAAGCCTCACTCTGGAAGATTAACCACTTTTGATAATCATCTTTTACTTCATCTGCTGAAATAAAACCTCAACAAAGCAGAGATTTAACAAAAATGCTCAATGCATTATGTTCAACTATAGATGATTATTTAGATGGGATGGACTGATTGAATAAAAATAAATTCTATAAGCTATAGACTGCTCAGCCACCAAGACAACAAATTATCTGGAATATATGCTAGCCTGCCAGATTTCAGGATAGAAATACATATATTGGCCACCTGGTGTATTTCTATCCTGAAATCCGGCAGGCTAGCATATATTCCAGATAATTTGTTGTCTTGGTGGCTGAGCAGTCTGTGACCCGGTTACCTAAGTGGACACATGACCTGCAACACTCTACTTTGGCCCTTACTGGGATAGACAAGCAGTTAGATGGACCCGATCCAATCAATCAGCTGGTCATGTCAAGCCCTCTTTCAGATTTTTTTTTCTCTGTAGGGTCAATTATGCTGAGGAGGGACTGATGTTTCCCTTTATTAATACAACGCTGTGAGTAGCCTTCTTGCGAATGAAAACCCAGTGATCTCAAATTATTGGTTGCTTTTCCTCAGTGTGAGTCTACTGTGTAGGCCAGATTTGTCAAGGCAAATGGGTTTCCCCCTTGACATTTTCCATTATGGAGCACTGTGGTGGGTGGAGAGAACAGTCAATGAACTCATTAAAAATTCTTATGAATTACAAAAATCAAAAAAACCACAAGTGAAAAATGAAAAACTACAAATTGCTTACATGTCAAAATTGATTCTGAAAATGATTCAGATTAGACTTCCTTCTCTCCATTTATTGTTCTTGAATCGATAGAAGAAATCCCAATTATAAAGTTGTTCCCTTTTATCAGAAAAAAAACAATCAATTCTATAATAAAACCAAAATCTGTGAAAAAATTAGCGAATAATACTTTAGTAGAAGAAACAACAAAAAAAAACATATTCAGATCTTTTAAAACAAAAATCATTTCATAATCTGGCAATAAAATCTTACACCCACAATTCTTTGAATTCATCAAAGCTTAAGCTTTGATCTTTCTTTTTGCACCCTAGATGAGATAAAATCCAACCTAAGGTATTATTGATGCTTACAGAATCGCTATTAAAAAAATAAAATAATAAAAACTCATACATACATAATCGCATTCAACACTCCAAGAATTCCAGCAGAGATGAAAATAGGATACACTATAACTAAAGTAAATGTATATATACCAAATACTCTCTGATGTTTCAACTGCCAAAGATTTGGGCAACACAAAGAAAAATTCACCAGGCCTCCAATCTGTAAAAGATGTGGAGAAAGTAGAACAGACCACATGAACTGTGAAAAACCACAAAATTGCCCAAACTGGGAACAAAACCACACTGTTGATTCAAGCATGAAATCTGGAAAAAAGAGAAAAATATAACAGAAATTAAACAGACCAAAAATATTTCATACCCTGAAATATTATCAAAGACTCTACATCAACAACAACTTATGCCAATACATCCAAACTCACCAGCAACCCAATTCAAACCTAAGCAGTGGTTCATCATAGAATGATAAACCTATTAAAAGAACTTAAAACATTAGTGGAATTACTAAAGGAAAGTATAAATATCCTATCAACCAAGCTCTGAAGCTCCAACTAATGAAATTGATGTTCCCCAAAATCCAAACCAAACACCCCCCCCCCAATTTTCCATACTACCACAACCAAAACTAATGAAACTCTTCCCACCTGCCTAAAAATAAATAACATTGGAAGCCTGTTGCTAACTCCAAAAGAAAGATCTCCTAGGAAGAAGGAATATAGCAAACAAAACAAGAACCACACTAATAGAAACAAGACAGATTTCAACTAATGGATATGGAGGAAAAGTTTTCAAAACAAAAAACTTTAAATGTTTAAAAAGCCCCAACAAAGCCAAATCCAAAAGTTTAGAAAACATGGAAATAAATGAATCCAACCAAACAAAAAACAGAATCGCTAAAACTAAAGATACAAAACATTATTCACTGGAATTGTACAGGATTAAAAGATAACATAAATGATCTCCTCCTACTTTTAACAAAATAGCAGCCCACGGTCATCTGCCTACAAGAAACCTTCTTAAAATCAAATGATAAAATAAAAAATTGCTCACAATATAATTACATAAATGAAACTCAAGAGTGCATCTGGAGGACTATCAATTCTAATAAGAAATAACATTCCTCAAAATAAAATACCACTAGAATCCAAGCTTCAAGCAGTAGCTGTAAAAACTACCCTACATAGAACAGTAAACATCTGCTCTATTTACATTCCACCACACGAGCCTACAGAAGAAACCAACTTAAATAAACTAATTGAACAATTACCAAGACCATTTCTATTATTAGGTGACTTTAACAGTCACAGTATTATATGGGATTCTAAGAATACAAACAAAAAAATGGAAAAATATAGAAAATATTATTAATAGCTTATGTCTACTAAATAAGATTAAATTTAGTGTATCGAGGCAGCAAATAATTTTCTAAACATATACTATTAAATATAAGAGACAATGAATGTCTATTATGTTTAATCATGACGTTTAGAACGGCTCATGATTAAACATAATAGACATTCATTGCCTCTTATATTTAATAGTATATGCTTAAATAAGATTAATACATATTCACATCCAGCATTAGATACATATTCAGCAATGACATATCACTGTGTGATCCTGCTATATTTATGGATTATAATTGGAAAGTTTTTGATGATACATGGGGTAGTGATCAGTACCCAATAATATTGAGTACTTCAGAATCTACGGAGATTCATCTACCCAGATGGAAACTAAACAAAGTGGATTGGAAGGAATACAAAAAACTCATCAAAAACTCATAGATAAAGAAGACAGGGGGGAAAATCTATGGAATATTTCGTGGAAACATTAATAGCAATAGTAAGAGAATGCATACCAAAAAGTAATGAATCAAACAAATATCAAAGACCTTGGTTCAGCAAAGACTGCAAAAAAAGCAATAAGATTTTGTAGAGCAGTACTAAGAAAATTCAATACTCAATTAACAACTCAAAACTTAGATTTATTCAAACATAAAAGAGCAATAGCATGAAGAATCATTAAAGAGGCAAAAAGAAAATGCAATATCATTAGAAAAATTGCTGTAAAAAAAAAAAAAATCTATCTCCTCCTTTTCAATCATCTCTCTCAAAATAATATTAAAAATATCATGTAAAAAGGATATAGCTAATTTATTGGCAGAAGCTTTCAAAAACAATTAAAGTGAAAACTATAAGCAACAATTTAAAAAAAAATAGACAGGATGCAGAAAAAAACAAAAAAAAGGCTGAACTTTAATTAAAATAACAAAGAATGTAATTAATCAGCCTTTTACTTTAGAGGAACTTAAAAGAAAAAAAAAAGGGAAACTTATAGTACAGCTACTGGTCCTGATAAAATTCATTATGAATTTCTTAAACAACTCCTCCAAAATCCTTAATATATTTGTTAAATGTATTCAATGAGATATGGTTTGAAGGAAGATTGCCTCAGAGCTGGAAAAAAAGCTATTGTGATTCCTATACATAAACCAGGTAAAGATAAATCAGATTCCAAAAACTGTCAACCTATAGCACTAACAAGTTGTGTATGCAAAACCTTAGAAAGAATAATAAATAAAAGACTGAACTGGTATCTTGAAACTAATGGTTTAATTTCCAACCTACAGAGTGGTTTTCGAAATAAGAGGTACTATAGACAATGTCATTAGACTAGAAACTTTCATTAGAGAAGCTTTTATTAAAAAACAACATGCAATAGCCATTTTTTTTTATTTAGAAAAGGCCTATGAGACAACTTGGAGGCTGGGAATAATGAATGACTTGTTCAAGTTAGGATTAAAAGGCAGATTACCCAACTTTTTATTTGATAGAAGTTTTAAGGTTAGGGTTGGTTCAACACTCTGACTCAAAAATCCAATAAGAGGTTCCACAAGGTTATATCTTATCTGTTACACTTTTTAACATAAATATAAACAACATTGTTAACTGTCTAAATCAAGGTGTTGATGATTCTTTATACCTAGATGACATTATAATTTGTTACTGATCAAAGAACATGCATAGAGTAGAACAGCAACTGCAAATGTGTTTAGATAAATTAGGTCAATGGACTACTGAAAATGGTTTTAAATTCTCCTCAACTAAGACAAGATGTATTCATTTCTGTAATCAGAGGAAAATGCACAGTGACCAAACCTTGACATGACAGATTAGCATAAATTTCTGGGAATATTCTTTGGATAAAAAAAAAAATTTCATTCATATCTCACTTAAAGTACATAAAGCAGAAATGTTTCAAAGCATTACAATTATTACGAATCCTGGCAAACACTGACTGATCACATATCACTCCTATAATTATATAGGGCTTTATTAAGATCTAAATTGGACTATGGATGTTTCATATATGATTTGACTCAGAAATCCTATTTAAAAACCTTTGATCCTATCCACCATGCAGGATTAAGACTGGGTTTGATCACTATCTACTTGATAAGATTTTTTTTTTTTCTTTTTTTTTTTTATCAATGTGGTAGACTGGTGAGGTGACAAATAAAATCAAAATGTGAATGTCAAGACATACAGTTAGCCCTCCACATTGTGGAAGGTATTTACCAAATGGAAAAAATTGAGGATATCTCTTCCCCCTCCACTAAATTAATATTGTTGATCATATATGATAGGAGTTTAGAATACACTACCTGTATCTCCTGCAGAAGGTTACGCCTCCCCTCCAAATGGGCCACCCTCCAGGTGGATACTTCCAGAATTTGATATAAACCAAACTTTTTTACTCTCATGCAGACCAGACCCTGTTTATATCTCTTTATTAGTTATAATTTTTTTTGTCCCATAAGAATTCTATTTGACATTAAATAACTCAACATGTATTGATATGTCATTAAATTAAGTAACTTTTCCTAGCTATATTCAACATATGTCATTAAAAAGATTGAAAAAAATTTATATAATAATATTTATTTTTTAAATTTTTTTTTTATGTACTTTTGAAATTATGGTTTACACTTAATTTTTTTTTCTTGTCCTTTAATATACCATGACAGATGTGTTGATAGTAAAATTGAATTCTGTAAATAAAAATCCTCAAAAAATGAAATAGTTGAACTAAGAAATCTTCTATGTGCCATGTCCTTCCACGTCTCCCTATCCCTGGTGGCTCTTAGCATGCTTTCTCTTTTTAACCCACCCAGGCCCTGCTCTGCCATCCACTTGCTCAGGCCTGTCAAGTGTGTTACCTGCTGCTTTCCCTTGTCTCTCTTTTCCTCTATCTGACCTGTGAGTATCAGGTTCTCCAAGCCCTCCTTCCTCATTACATGTCCCAGAAACTTTAGTTGTCTTTTCCTGATGCTCAGCATTAATTTTCTTTTTGTTTCCATCCTTTCTGAAACCTCATCATTGCTCACATGTTCGATCCATGATATCCACATCATCCTTCTGTAGAACCACATTTCAGTTGCTTCATGTTTTTCCTTCATCGGTGATGAGATTGTCCAACATTCACTGCCATATTGAAGAACAGACATCACAGAGCAATTCAGTACTCTCTTCTTTGTTTCTAGTGAAATTTTCCTGTCTCTCAATACTCTACTCAGCTTCTAGAATGCATCATTCGCCATGCCAATTCGCCTTCAAATCTCAGTGTCGCACATTCCGTCTTCTGTTAGAACACTTCCCAGGTATTTAAATTTTTGTACTGCCTTGATTTTAGTATCCCCCACTTGTAATTGGCATTTTGGGCTCCTCTGTTTGCTGATGAACATGTATTCAGTTTTCTTGTAGTTTATTTGTAGTCCTTTCTTTTGACTTTCCTCAGCTACCTTCTTTAGGAGGTCTTGCAGTTTTCTTTCTGTGTCTGCTGTCAGTACTGTATCATTTGTGTATCTCATGCTGTTCAAATTGTGGCCACTGATGACAAATCCTGGTATAACTTCTAGAGTTCTCAAAACACTCTTGTACAATTTGTATAGATCCTGTGAAAAGACACTTACTTGTCTTACACTCCTTTCTATCTTTATATATATGCAGGTGGTTTGCTGCCAGTAGAGGCTCTTGATTACTGTTTATCCCAAATATGTCAAGGTTGCTGAGTAACTATCAATTCTTTGTGGCATATTTTGTTGAACGTCTTTGCATAATCTATAATACATAGACGTCCTTTTTCATTTGTATTGCCCTTTCTGATAGCATCCTAAGCATAAATATCACATTCCTTGTTCCAGTCTCCTTGACAAAACTGCACTGTTCTTGTCCTATCTCTGGCCTAATTCTGCTTCATGCTCTATTCATCAGGATTTGGATGATTACTTTTGTTATATGGTTCATTAAACTGATTGTTTGGTGGAGTTTGCATTCGATTGTGCCTGGCTTCTTAGATTGAGCTATGAAAATTGATCTGCTTAGGTCCACCATTGTAGATATAATTTATTATTTCTTTAATTTTCTATGTGCCAAAATCACCTAAGGCTGTCAGCATCTCTATTACAATGCTTTCTGGTTCATCTACTTTGTTTCTATTCAGTTTGGCCATTGCAGCTTTCACTTTGGATTTTAATATTTCCAGTCTATCAGTACCTTTGTTTATTGTCGGTTGCTCTCTTTTGTCTTGGAAGAGATCTTTTATATGTTCTTCCCATCACTGGAGTTTTTCATCTTTGTCTAATATGATCGTTCCATCCTTAGGTTTTATACATTCTGTTGAGGAGTATGTTCTTTGTCCTGTCAGTTTCCTTATTTCTTTATGCATGCCTCCTTTATTAATCTTGCTCAATCTCTCTACTTATGCACATTTGTTGTTGAGCCATTCCTCTTTAGCCTGTCTGCACTTGATCCTTATTTCCGTGTGTAGTTTCTTGTATTCAGTTCCATATCTTGGCATAGTTTTCTGTCTCCTTTGCATCATGTCAAGAATCTCTTCAGTTATCCACGTGCTTTTTTTTTTTTCTTTTACATTGTATTTCCTTTGGGAGAGTGTTGCTTTGCTGATGTCACTATTGCTTCCTTTAGTGTGTCCCATTTTTGAGTTTCCATTTCCAATTTGTTCTACGTATTTGTTTCTCACACTGCCTGTGTATTTTTTCTGCAGGTTGAGTTAATTCACGAGTGTGTAGTATTGCAGTCCGGGTGCTACACTAGGCTTCTTCAGTCTCTGAAGTTTCACCCTTAGTTTGCAGATGACTGGGTGGGAGGTCACTCCCACAGTTGACATTTCTTTGAGCCACTGCATTCCTGGAACTAAGAAAAAGGAATGAATAAAAATAGTTAAATTAAAATATTTTTCTGAATTTTGAAAATTATTCAGTCTGTAATGGAAAAATACATTAATTTACAATGGGCATTTGTTTTCTCATCAACAGAATCTCAAAAAGCTCCTTTAATATAACTACCCAATTATTTCATACATTTAAGACTTATAAAACCTTTTTTTTTTATAGTTGTCCTTACATTTTCTAGTCTTAGAAATTGTCTATTATTGGTGGCAAACTAATGAATAATAATCAAATTTAAGCAAGGTATCCTGTAAAAGTCCATGATCAACTGTAGACTTATCATTTGGCAATTTATAGTTTAGAATAATAGTTGAAGAATTGTAAAATCACAGAAAATGACTTTTTAATTTTTGTTTGTAACTAAAGCAATTTGTTGTTGCTATTAATTTATAACATTAAAATAGCTTTCATAAGTGTTCTATATGATTAAATCTACTAACATTAATAGAAATGTTAGAAATTTATCAAAGAAAAACATTTTCATTAAGATATTGTATTTGATGGTAATGTATGCAACTTTGGCAAATAAAATGCAGTTTTGGGGGTGGGGGCATGTTTTACAGTTCTCAATTAGCAGTTCTATTTTGTTCCAAGTATTTCAATTATTTTACTAAAAGCCTCATGTAAATTTTGAATTAACAAATTAAAATTGCATGAAATAATATAGTAATATCTTCAACTCAATAATTATTTTAAAAATACATGTTTACAAAAGTCTTTTCATTTTTTTCTTTTTAAAAAAGGCAGTTAATATCATGAAAAGTCTTTATGAGGTTTTTATTAAGTATGATGCCACAATGGTAGAAATCAACCCATTAGCAGAAGATGCCAATGGAAAAAGTATGTATATTTTGTTTTACTTTATTTTTTCTTTTCAAATTACACAATTTGATTTTATAAATATTCAAATTATCTTATAAAGTGAAGTGGCAAAAAAGTAGACTACAATATACTGAATGGTTTAACTCTCTCCCCCTTTTTAAAAATGGACTCAGTTGGATGGCATGTATGACATAATAGGTAAAGAGGTGGCACTTTGACCACAAAATGATTGTCGAGGCCTAAAAATGAGGCATCAGTTGACAGCTGCTCTAGGTTTTTCTTGGCAATAGTAGGAATGGTGTGTGAAATCTAGCACATGAAAACTACAGGTACTGTAGTAACAGGATAACTGGTAACTGATAAGGATGATAATCACCCACTGGAAGGGAACATTGCTTTAAATCACATCATAATTTAATACTGGTGCTGCACAATGCATCAGTCAATGTACTTTACAGCATACACGGTATTCAATTAAGTTTCATAGTTAGTGATCAACAAGTGTCATTTCTGACAACATAGCATCAGTTAGTAATTTTTATTTTAGACCAAAGTACATTTGCCATTAGAACATGGGTCAAGGGCATCATGTTGCTATGTTATTAGGTGATATATTATGCTAATTTCAAATTATATCTATTAAAATATTGATAACATGTTTTTGGGAAGTAAAACAGAAAGTACAAAATATTTATTTATAAAAAAAAAAGATGTAGGCCATAGAAACATTTGAGTAACACAGTATTCAATCTACCTGAATAAGTTTTTTAACATGTTAATATGAGCACTTTGATGTTCTATAACATTGACATGTCTTTTGGTTATTGATTTTTATTAACTTTTCTGATGTTTTAACTTTAACATTAAACAATTTTGATTGCTTCCCAGAGATATTCTTTGCTTGAATACTGTTTTCTATTCTCATATCTCCCTCTCTTAATGATGGACCACAAGTTTTCTATTAGATAAATATCTGGAAAGGTAGGTAGCCTTTCCATTAATTTGATGTCATTGAAAACTTTTTTGTAAAGCTAGGCAATATTTAGCTTTACAGATTGCGAAGGTGCATTTATTACAAGAATATGCTCTTTCACTTAAAGCATATTTGTTGTGACCTGCAACATCACTCAATAAGTCCCGGGCCTGACATATAGATGGCGTAACTATAATAAAAAAATCCATATGATTTTTATAAATTACTAACCTTCAAATAGCACGTGACAAAATTTGGACCCAGTCAGATTATTAGTTTACAAATTAGTTATTTAAGTGAAGCTACTGTTGAAAATTTTCATAACAATGGAAAAATCTGAATTTCATGTGTTGATAAAACATTGCTTTTGATGGGGCGGGGGAATACTGTTCAAGCAAAGCAATGGCTTGATAAGTGTTATTTGGACTCTGCTTCTTTGGAATCAATGGTTAAGAGGTGGTATGCTGACTTTAAATGCTGTCATGCAGGCACAAATGATGCTGAACACTCGGGTCACCCAAAATGGGCAGTTGTCCTGGAAAACACCAAAAAACTCCAAACTCATTTTGGCTGTTACATGAGATAGCTTATCAGAAGTTCAACTCAAAATTTATCATTTTGCATGAGCATTTGTCAGTGAAAAAGCTGTGTTCAAAGTGGGTGCCACGTTTGCTCACAGTCGATCAAAAACGTGTCAAGATTCAGTGTTGTTTGCAACTGTTTCAACACAACAAGGAGTTTTTGCGTAAATATGGGATCCACCACTTCACTCTGGAGTCAAATCGGCAGTCAGCTGAGTGGACAGCAGCAGGTGAAATCCATACAGTGCGACCAGACACAAACATCAGCATGCAAGGTTTTGGGATGTACAAGATATTTTGTTCATTGATTACCTTGAGAAATGAAGAACCATCAATAGCAAATATTATATAGCATTATTGGTGTATTTGAAGTAAGAAATTGCCAAAAACTGCAGCAAATGAAGAAGAAAAAAGTGATCTTTCACCAAGACAACACATTGTGTCACAAGTCAATTGCAATGGTGGCAAAACTACATGAATTGCACTTCAAATTGCTTCTGCATCTACCCTATTCTAGATCTGGTCCCCCAGTAATTACTGACTGTTTACAGACCTCAAAAGAATGCTCTAGGGAAAGAGATTTTGCTCTAATGAAGAAGTAATATCGGAAACTGAGGCGTATTTTGAGGCCAAAGACAAATCGTTCTACAAAAAAGGCATCAAATTGTGAGAAAAGCATTGGAATCAGTGTATCACTCTAGAAGGAGACTAGACTATGTTGATGAATAAAGTCAAATTTTGCCTAAAACTTGTTTTGTTAGTTAGGCTCGGGATTTATTGAGTGATATGTTATACAAAAAATACCTCGCTCATGAACTTAGAAATGATTCTCTGCATATAACTTAGCATCATAAGTTCAAGGAACTTATATTACTATTATACTAGCCCAAAAGATTGTTGTCTTCTGGGTCATCTTGGTTAACTATTTTCATGAAGGATCCAACCTCTAACCCAGCCATCAGGTCTGACCAATGTAGCTTTACATTTATCACTAAAAATCAGTTTACATCTACTTCTTTCTCCAATTCTAACATTTCTCTTTGTGATGTTTTCTTGAAGTTAAGTTTAGTTGCTTTCATGGATTTAACCAATATTCTTAATATTCTGCTTTTTTTTCTCTCTCTACTCATGCAACACCATCCTTTTTAAAATATTTTTTTGTTGATTAGCTGACTTTTTTTGCTATTACCTTTTAATTCTTGGCACATCTTTTTTGACATTGTTTTTTTTCCTTGTTCTTATCTTGCTAATGATTTCAATTTTGTTTTTGATAGGTTTATAATCTCTTCAATTTTTTTCATAATTTCCAGCATTTTGTTACCATCACACAACAACTTTAGAATAATTTGTTTCTTTTTTATGTTAATTAGCAATTTTTCTATATCTGAAATTAACAATAAATATCATTAACTATCATATATTTATTTAAATATAATAAATAACTGTTGTATAAGTTTCATACTACCAAAGAAATGTAAATATTTTTTACCAGAACATTATCAACTAAAATTTGCATTGTATAGGTATTAAAGAAATAATCCTGAAATGTTTGACATCAGTTAGGTAATACTGATTGTAAAATGTGTTTTTTTTTTTTTTTTTTTTTTTTTTTTAATATATAAAACCTGGCTTTATATGTGTGTGAGTGTGAGAAATATATAATTAATTTTAAATTTCCTATATTTCTAATGAAAGTGTGCTCAGATATAGTGCTTGTAGATATAGTGTTGACATAGACATCAGCACTATTTAGTGACTGGTAATTTCATGCCTAATGAAATTTATCAGACATAGTTTAATGAAAATATATTTATATACATTTTTTTTTTTTTTTTTTTTTTTTTTTTGTAGTATATTGTATGGATTGTAAGTTAAATTTTGATGCTAATGCTGCTCACCGCCAAAAAGAGATTTTTGCCCTTAAGGATTGGAGCCAAGAAGATCCTCGAGATGAACAAGCTGCTAAAGCAGATCTTAATTATATTGGTTTGGATGGCAGCATTGGATGTCTAGGTTTGTACCTCCAATATTGCTTCAGGAAAAATGAGATCATGTATTTTTTTCAATTTCATGTTCAGACCTAGTTTATGTTTTGTATTAGTTATAGCTGACTTATGATAAAATATCAATGCATTTAATGTGTAAAGACATGAGATTGTGACAAGTCATTTTTGAAGCATTTGTGTAATTTACATTAGAAAAATCTCTTGAGTTTAAAACGATGCAACCACCATTATTTTTAATTCCTAAATAAACTCCAACATTTGTTAAATTTATGTATATTTTAATCCAGCTTTTTTGTTTCTCTCTCTCTTTTTTTATATGTATTCAAGATTTAAATTTCATATGACTTAACAAATTCACAAAGACTGGAAAATTTTTTTAAAGAAAAATATTTAAAAATACATAAATATAACATTTTATATTATTCATTTAAGTTGTACTTGAGTTCTTTTCTAAATATATTGTCTGAATCTGTAATATATATCAACAAAATAATCTGAAATTTATAAATTTGTGTTTCTAAAATATATTACAAGTTGTAATGATATGCATGTTTTTGTTTTAAATAGTTTTTAAAAATTGTTATAGCATTATTTTACTAGACAAGATTTATTACAATTGTTTTTCAACTCAGTAAATAGTAAAACAACAAAATATGTTTTTAGTACAATTAATGAATACCATACATAAACTGACATTCCAAAAGTATGTAAAGGCAGTAGTTGTTGGCACCATCATGTCTTTATATGGAAATGTGAAGACTTATCAGTTGTGCTCTGATATCTGGTGAGTCAGTGATAATACCATCTAAGCTGCTGATGTCCTGACCACATAAATTATTGGAGTTTGGAAAGTGTCTCATCAGGAATTGTGTATATCACTAATTCTGCCCTGGAGGACTGGTTTTATGAATCACAATTCTGGTTGTTTTGAGTTAATAGTAGGGTTTTGGGTGTGATGCAAACTCCATAAGACCATGAAACTCAGTTGTAGACAAGACAGTGTGCAGGCCAAGGCTGGTTTCATATTGTTGTTGTGTGTCCTCATATAGCAAATGTTGGGTTTGATGGTTTGTCTAAATATGCCATTTACACAGGTAACTGCTATGCTGCACTACTTGTACCTATACATGAACTTCATGTATCCCAGCAACAATGATCTATTCTAGCAGAATAAAGCACCATGTCAGTGGACCCAAGTTATCCAGTCTTGAGTCAAATACCATTCTAATGATTTACAAAGAATGGTGTGGCTGGCATGTTTGCTTGACATGATCTCATTTATGGTACATGGTTGGGAAACCTATTTATATGCAAAATTAGGTTCTTCACAATACAAGGTACTCTAGTCTCATAATTTCTAATAATATATTTACTTCATGTTGTTTATAATTTTAATTAAACTGTTGTTATAGATATTATATGGATATTTTAAATTACTTTTTTGTTGAATTAGGGAATTATCTGTTTAACAGTTTTCTTAATACATGTTAATAATTTATAAATTAAAATAATGCTAGTGTACTATACACACACATTGGGAGGTCTACTAAGTTCATTCAGTTTATTAAATATATTTATTGAGCAGCATAACAATTTCTTCCGCTATCTTCTGTTGTTTTTTAGACAGATTTCATTATTACATTCACTTATAACTTTTTATCTTTCTAAGCAAGAGTTCCTCTAAATGCTTTTTACACTTTTTCTGGAAGTTTAAATGTTTAAAGACTAGAATAGTGATCTGAAGGTGTCATTACATGGTGAATATAGTGAATGAGTAAAAACTTCCAAGTCAATCTAGAACAATTTTTGCTTGGTCATCAAACAAATTTGAAGATTAGTGTTATTCTGTAAGAAAATTTATATCCTTTCTGGGAACTATTTATGAATGCTTTTCATTAATTACTAGCTTCACATTGTCTAATTTAGAACAGTACTTGTTCAACTCAATAGTTTGCTTCTCTGAAAATAGCTCATCATCATTTATCCTATTGTATATACAGCATCATCAACTTTGGATAAAGATCAACCTTTAATATAGTCAGTGGTAGTACATTTCATTTACCCTATAATCTTTTACATACATGTAACGTATCCATTTTGTTCATTGCCATCACATTTTTTTTCAAAAATGTCCTACATTTAAGTAATTGTATATGGAAGCTACTCATCAAAGTTTGAATTCTAGTTGAATTCCTCACATTCACTTGCACACAAATACCCTTGGGAAAGGTATTAATTCATCTCTTCCCTCCAGTTCTGGGTTAAATAGAACAGATTGGGTCCTATAGCCTTGGCTGGCAACCAGTCTACCGCAGAAAGTAATGGCAACATACTGCAGGATAATTTTCTGCCCAGTCAGTCATGTCTCAAGCGTGTATCACGTATGGCACACTAGTAGAAATGTTTTTAATCATTTTAAGTATGTTGGCAATGTTCTGTATCATATAATATTCATTATTCTCAAGTAATACCTTTAATTTTATTGTTAAGTCTACCCAACTGTAGAGTAACTTTCAGCAACAAACTTCACAGGCCATTTGGATACATTTGTCAACCTTCTCTATAAAATGTACAAATTGTATTTTTACCTTTCTTAAAATAATAAGCCTGTGAAGAATGTTGCATATTTGCTCTATCTTCAGTAATAGAATCAATAAACAGAAATATTCCAATCTTAACATTTTTAAAAATGTATACTGATAGCTGTTATAATACAAAGGCAATCTTCCTAAATGTTTCCAATAACACCTAATGATAAAAATCAAATAAACCTCTTGGCTCCTGAACATTATGACTTTTTGATATGTTAAATGAATTCTCTCTTAAATGTGATAAAAAAAAAACAATTTCATTTTTCTGATTTTAAGCCTAGTTTGCTTTTTTTCATTGTTAGAAAATAGGATGACAATATATATTGCGTTCATTTTATTAACTGTTCAAACGTTTTCTTTTTACCATCTTATAACAAAAAATTAATTTTGACTTTGTCTTCATTTTTATTTCAGTCAATGGTGCTGGCTTAGCCATGGCGACAATGGATATTATTAAACTTCATGGTGGTAGCCCTGCTAACTTCCTGGATGTTGGTGGAGGAGCTACAGCTAAGCAAGTCACAGAAGCTTTTAGACTCATCACTTCAGATAAAAATGTAAATTTTTAAAACATGTTGTTCTCTAAACATTTGTTAACATTTCCTCTTTTAAAAGATTTTCTTTATCATTATCATACTCAAAGTTGTTTTTATTTCCTTATATGTTTACAAAATTACGTAAATATGATGATTGCTTTCTACATTTCGTTATTTGCATTTATGTTCAGTTTTATTATTTAGCTGTTATTAGTTAGCATAATAATATTGTTGGAGTTTTCATGGCTACAGAAGAACAATTGAGTTTTTTTTTTTTTGGTTCGGGCTATTTTAAATTTCTTGTATTGTTACTTATCTAAATATTTTTCCTCTTTATCAGAAGCAAAATTTAATTTTACTTCTGTTTTTAATGTTTTAAATTCTATGTTCTGAAATATAAAAACAAAAATATCATTGAAATTTATGTAAACTGAATTTTAAATAAAGTATAATTGTTACACTAATTTTTTTAAGTTGTAAATTTTTGTACAAGTTTTTAAAAATGTATAGCAGACTTTAACTCATGAAATTTTAAACATACTGTTACTGAAACCTATTTTGATCTTCTTTAGGTTCAAGCCATTCTTGTAAATATTTTTGGTGGAATCATGAGATGTGATGTAATTGCTCAGGGAATTATTGCAGCTGCTGCAGAACTTCAATTACGTATTCCTATTGTCGTACGTCTACAAGGTGAATAACACTGCAAGAAAACATTTTCCTTGAAATTATTGAACTGAAATGAACATATTTACTTCCTTTATTTTTAATTTTTTTTTTTTTTTTTTTTCTAGGAATACATTTGATGAAAAATTAAGATAGTACCACATACATAGTGAATATTATACCTTATATCTACCTACAAAATCAAAGCCAAGTATCCATCTCCAGTTAAAACTTAACTATGGATGAAAGTGTAATTTAATATCGCTTATGATATAAATATTTATTCTAATATTACATTTAATTGTGATGCTAATTTAATAATTAAAAAAAAATTTACATTTGAATATTTATAGGATAGGAGATTAGTTGGTTATATAGTCAGAATGTTTAGAGTTCAATAAGTATTTTAAAATGTCAACTTTATTGTATATTTGTATACAGTATATATTCATGTATAATCCAACTTCATGCATAGGGCAACCTCTATATTCTTTTTGTTTTCTGTATAAATTTTAATCTCTCTAGAAAAAAAAATGTTCCTGGGTATAGTGCAACCAGCCACTGAAACTGCATGATTTTTAACCTCTTCAAAATAAAAAAAAAATAAAAATTACTTGCACATAGTGTGACCCTCTATTTAAAAATAAGAAAACTGAAAATCTCACATATATAGTATCTAATTTTCTGAATTGCTGATTTTCACTTTGTCAAATTTTTTTTTTTCCTTTTAGGAACAAGAGTTGAAGATGCTAAGGCTTTAATAGCTTCAAGCAACCTTAAAATTTTATCTTGCGATAATTTAGATGAAGCAGCAAAAATGGTTTGTTTTTGTCTCTTTCCATCACATTACCAATATTGTTTTAAAGCTACATGACCATTATTATTATAATACAGTTTAACTAAAATATAAGTTGAGTTTGATCAATAGGTAATTGTTTTATGGAAAAGTATTAAATGCAAGTAAAGTTTAAACATACAAGTTCAATAATTGTTACAGAAATTTTACTTATGCTTGTATATTCATAGTATTTTAAGCACTTAATACAAAGTTGATGCTGAAAAATACATTCTTTTTGGGAAGTAGGTAAGTCCAAGAGTTTTTCAGCATTACTTTTTAATATTTCTTAACGTGAATTATTTTGTTTAAAATAATGCTACTAATGTAATTCAAATGAAATATATAGTTTTAGTTATGATTTAAATGCTTCTTAAATATATCTAAAATTTTATTATATGGTAAAAATTTTTTTTTTTTTCTCAGATTGTGAAGTTGTCAACAATTGTTGGTCTTGCTCGAGAAGCCTTGGTGGACGTGAAATTTGAGTTACCTTTGTGAGACCCATGAGACCCCTTCAAATTAGTTATTTCAACTGCCTTCCTCATTTTGGAGGTGAGAGCAGTGTGCTTTGTAGAGATCAGTACTTACTGCAAATACATGGAGACTGCTAATAAGTAATGCTAGGCTCTCCTGAAAACCTTTTCAGTCTCAATTTGCTGTTCTGGACCATACAGCTTTCTTTTCTAACCCCCCTCCAATTCTGCAGAAATAAAAATCTGTGGCTATTGACTAATCCTGAAATATTTGATATTTTGATTTTAGCCACATCAGACCTCCCACATAAGCTAATTCTCATTGAGTAGTCACAACTTGTGATACAAGAAAAGGTCCAGTTTTTTTTTTTGTCCTCACTAACATTACTGGTATTTATTTCTTATGATCATCAGTGGTGCTCTTACATAAATTCCAGTCACAACTTTTAACAGTTTTAATACTGTTATTGCCTAGCTATTCTCATGGCTACCTTCTGGATGGAATAATTCTCTCTCTACCCCACTCCATAAGTCTCCTACCTTTTATTATATCATGTCAAAACTTAAACAAAAAAACTGTTCTATTAAAATTTGATAATATTGTTTGGTTTTGCTTGTTATTCAATTTGGAAAAAAATGCATGGTAACACCCATTCTATAATAACCTAATTTTATTTTCATCTACAAGAATGTATTCTATATTTTTGCTGTGTTGCTCTACACTAAAATATGGTTGCTAAAAATTAAGTGTTCAGAGGAATTTTTTTTTTTTTTTGTCATTTATTTTGTGGACCATATTTTTTAAGTCTCTCCCTCTTGGTCATTAATACTCCAGTCAGTTAAATGCCATACGTGATTACTTGGGCAATCATGACTTTTCCGATTCTTGACTGACTAGGCAGATTTTCCCCAGTAGGTTGTCATTTCTTTCTGCAATAGACGTGTTGTCAACGAAGACTATAGAACCCAATCTGTCCTGCTATTCAATCCGTTGCTGGATGGAGAAGAAATGGATTAATAACTTTCCCAAGTATGCAAGTGAATGTAACAAACTCTACTGATATTTGAACTTTGGTCTCCAATTTCTCATTCTGCACTGATATCCATCACAATGCACATTTAGTACTTACTAGATCTATAAATTTCTGTTAGTGTAATTATTTACAATAGAATAACAAAAATATATATACATTTGCAAACTGTTTTATCTAGATTTATATTAATCTCCATTTTTTTTTTTTTTTTTTTTAAACCAAGCACTTTTTATACATATAAATTTGATACAATGATGTATTTGGTAATAGTTCACTTCCACTCACTATTTATGATATCTGTATTTTTTAATGCTTGGCAAGCTGTATGCAAATTAGAATAAAGATTTTCATAGCTTTACCTTCACTATATTTCTCAAGTTTGATTAAACAAATTTATTAATTAAACAATTTTATAGAAATAACCTGAAAATAAATTTGTAAAATAGCTTTAAAGATACAGAAAATTTGACTTTTATATTTCATATTTTTTTAAATATCCACATATTCAAATAATCCCTAAGTTATTGCACTAAATCGAGATGAAATAGCTGTTTCTCTTGTAATTTCACTATTTTTGCCACCGTGTACTTCTGCAAAACTTTTTATTTTGCAACACCTTCAATAATATTAGTGACAGTGCAAAAAGTCAAAGCTGTTTCTTTCCAGTTGTGGAAACATGTTGTAATGTATGTGTTCTTATAAAGTAATGTTATGCAGTTGAAATGACACTAAATTGCCAGTTTATGTTTAACTTATCACAGTCAATTGAATAAAAGTGCTATTTTTGTTTGAAACTGCCATCCCAAAAAAGACAGACTGAAAAACTCTTATATTTTGTATCTAATGGAATATCAGTTTTAATAAATAGTTTTGTTTTAAAAACAAATTCTTTTAAAATTGCTTTTTCACTTGTAATTGTTGCATGAAATCAGGGAAATATATTGCCATTTATTGTGCTTGTAGTACAGGAGTGTGTTAAAACAGTAAGGATCTAGTGCCATGAAACACAAATGTTATTCCATCATAAAGTTTGTTTAATACACTTGGCACATTATTTCTCAAGTTTGTTTTTCTTTTTAAATCACTAAAAAAAAAAAAAAACATTCTAATATTTGATCATTGAAATACTGTTCTGCTGCAGTTATTAATTTCAAATCACTCAAAAATTTCCCTTTAAGATTTGGAAACAGGTACTAGTCAGAAGAAGCATGATCTCCTGAAAAGAATACACCAAATTCCTTTAAAATTTCTATTGTCTTGCCATCCTAGTGAAAACATGCATTGTCCTGCAAAAAATGTAGTTTCTCACAGCTTCCCCTTCTTTTCCAATACCTCCTTTAATCAGTGCAGTTACATTCTTCGTTACTTATTTGATCCTTCTGAAAATAACCATCAAAATACCTTTCTTATGCAAAAAAAAAAAACAAAAAAAAACATGGCTGTCAAGAACCCAAGTGCTGCCACTATATGGACTGTTGTTTGGTGTGACAATGTTTCATCACTAGATTGCTAAAAATTCTGCAAAATCAACTTTGAGGTGTCAATTTGATGGTTTTTGGTTGGCATTTTGGTACCTGTTTGGCTGACAGCTTCTCTAATTCTCAACTGCTTGTGAATTACAAATCCAATATTTCCTGAGTGTTTTTAGTATCTCAGCAATTATTTTGATTAAGATTCATTGATCAGCCAAACTGAGGTCATGAACATGATCAACAATTTCAGGAGTTGACACCATTGGTGTCCTTGATCAAGCTGCAACTTGAGTTTCAAAATCTCCATGTTGCACATTGACACATCATTTATTCACAATTGATTTTGATCATTTTTATCATCCAGTACTAGCATCATACCCTCATGGATTTTTACTTTTCTTCTAGAGGAAGTTCATGTCAAACTTTTGTTCAAAATTAAAAAATTCCCCACTTTCCACACTGATGCATTTCAGTCAATTATGTGAAAGAAAATTAAAAAATAAGCCTAAGAACCCTATAATTGGCACTTGACAATGTAAAAAAAAAAAAAAAAAGCTTTTTTTTTTTTTTTTTTTTTTCAGCTAGTTACAGAATAATTCAAATTTTAGTGAGTGGGTCAGAGCAAGAAAATTTCTATATTGTTTTGCACCTGTTTTTATGGAGACAAGAGACAAGGCTCTTGTCTCCATAAAAACAGGTGCAAAACAAAACTATAAAACAGGGGCATAGCATCCTATAAATTATATTTTAGAATATAATTTATAGGATGCTATGAAAATATTTATGTTAATGACCAACAAAAAAATTGGTGAGTAAAAATTTTAATTTCATAAACATTTTGATAGTTCATGTTAAGACGTGAGTAATGTGCCAGAATTCACATGTATCATTTTTGTATAATCAATACAGAGCCTGTTAATAACTACTTCCTTCATTTCTTACATATTCATGGTTCAGTTGCTGTTCTGCAATGGTGGATTAGATTTAGTGTAGCTTATTCAAACAAGAGTTCCATAACTCTTGCCACATTTTTTAATGTATTTTTATATTTGTAATTTGCATTTCTAATGCTTTCATTGTCATAAGGATTTTCAGTTTCCATTGTTCAAGTACATAATTTGGGAGTTGTTCTGGTTTAAGGCCAAACAGTTTATCATACCCATCAAATCTGTAGCTGGTGCTATCTTGGAATTTTTTTTTCTTGTATTTACATACAGGGGTTTGTTAGCATTACTAGTTTTTTTTTTTTGTTTTTTTTTTTTATCCATGATGTCTTTCTTACCATTTTTCAAGTTTCACGTCCTCTTTATCTGGGTGTTTTTCCTTGATACTTAATTGTTATTGTCTATTAAGTGGTCTATGTTACTCTCTCCACATTTTCCTGCATGTTGATTCTTTTGTGCATTTATCTTAAGTGTCCGTACATTTGACAGTCATCAGAAAGTTTCAAATATGGTTTTAATTGATCTCTCCAATTTTATGTTCAGGTGGACTTATTTTGATGTTAAAAGTAAATATGTGTGACCTGATATTGTTTGATCTTCTCTTTATTGTAATCCTTTTTACATGAGAGACACTCTGTTTCTTAAGAATTTTACTTCAGCCATGGTTCATAGTGAGAATTCAGGACTTCTCACTACTCCCTTGGACAAAGTTAGGCATTCCTGTTGGTAAGTTTTTAAATGTTTCATTTTTAAAGTTTACAGCATACATTTTCTTTGCTACTTCTACAAGTATAGTTTTATTTTTTGCTTTGTCGTTGGCAAAACGTGCAGGGATAACATTTCTCTCACAAAGGATGACAGTTTGGTTAGTGGAATCTTTTCAAGAGATTAAAGTCCAATAAACCATGTGAAGCCATTTGCTTTTCATGGGTCACTGAGTCAATAATGTAATCTCTGTGCTTTTTCATCAACTGTGTACCTAACCCACCACAAACCCCAACAAGAGATGCCAAGAGAAAAACCTATTCGTCTTGGTTTAAAAGGGGCTACACATTTCATATATACATGCCAAAATAATCCAAAAATCTATATTTTGTAAGTTACAGCATTCATGCCACCAGTTACCCCTCCATGTAAGGTGATAAAGCCACTAAGAAGTAAGAGGATATTGAGAATGAAAGTTTGAGGAAAAGGGAAAAACTATTGAGACAATAATAGAATTCAAAGAGACAGATGACAACATTGCATTAAAGTTTAGAAGATCAAATTTGATTGGAAAGCAAGAAGCTGAAAGAGACTTCCAAATGTAGGAGAAGAAACAGCATAGAATTTATGGTTACATTTAATAATTTCAACTGTAAAATGAGCCCTTGCTGCCAATCTAGAATTCACTTAAATTTGTAAGGTAGAAGTATCAAGGTTTGTTAGAACAATTACTGTGAAAATATAGAAATATTTAGAGGTAAATATTTAAGTAGGGATATAGAAATCAACATTGCATTATGACTGGCAGTTTCACACCTTGATTGACTATCAGATTACTGTTTACATCAACATACATTCTATCTGATATTGAGTGCTCTTTCCGCATAAAGATAGAATTTTAAATCGTGTGTGTGTGTGTGGCTAATATGCATTTAATGAGGGAACTCATTTCTATGTATCCGCTGCTACAAACTCTGTGCTTTGTCCCTTCAGGATGTTGACTATCATGGCTCTCCACAACTTCCTATCTTTTGCAGCTCTGAGCAATATTTCTTTTTACTATCCCTTTTCTCTGTTCTGCTATTTATTTTCCCAGCTTATTAGGTAAGTTACTCACTGTTTCTCTCTGTCCCTCTTGCCTTCAATATGTCCTGTGAGTAACATTTTCTAACCCTTCTTTCCTCATTATGTATCCTAATAAATTCAACTATTTTTTTTCTGATTCTAAGTATAAGTATCCTTTCTGGATCCATTTTCCTTAAAACTTCCTCATTGTTTACATGCCATGT
Organism: Ascarosepion bandense; assembly: GCA_037127315.1. Lineage (NCBI taxonomy): Eukaryota > Metazoa > Mollusca > Cephalopoda > Sepiida > Sepiidae > Ascarosepion > Ascarosepion bandense. The sequence continues at coordinate 1,692,075 of JBBBDQ010001834.1, read as the reverse complement.
CGATGGTATTCTCAGTATCCTTCTGTATAACCATATATATACTGCTTTGAGTTTTCATTTGTGAGGAAATTGTCCAGCATTCAGTTAAATATAGGAAGATTGATTTTTACTTAACAGTTCAGCACTCTTTTCTTTGTTTCTAATGATATTTTTCTGTTTCTTAAATATTCTTTAAGGCAATTTTCTTGCAATTCCAATGCATCTGTCTTCTGTTAAAATGCTTTCACAGATATTTGAACTTTAATATTTCAATTTGAACCTTACATCTTGGGCTGTTTCTCTTGCTGACAATCATACATTGTTTTTTTACAATTGATGGTTAGTCCATTCTTCTCCCTTTCCTATTCTGCCTTGTCTAGGAATTCATGCAGTTTCCTTTCTGTGTCTTTCATCAATACAATGTCATCTGCATATCTTATACTGTTAAGATTGTGCTACTGATAATAAATCTTAGTTTTATTAGGATTGATTGCCTCACTGTAAAGGCTGAATAAATCCAGTGAGAAGACACATGATAGTCTTATGCCTCTTTTTATTATGTATTCACTCTATTCATTTTCCATCATTATGGGCACCTTGGTGTGGTGTAATGGTTAGCAAGCTTGTCTCACTAGGACCTGTTACAACTGAGTACTGAGTTTGAAGCTCACTAGATGCATTATACTTTCGGCCTTGTGCCACATCTATATGGTGCTTAGAAAATTTACTATTCATTTTCCATCATTATGCAGCCAGTTTGTTTCTGATAACTCTTAAAGCAAAAACAAGAAAAATGTTAAAAAGTTCTCTTACATTGTTTGCAAGCAGATTTATTTTTGATATTTTGTTTATCCTGTGTTGTCATGATTGGTATTATGTACATTCCCATACCTGAGGAAAACAGACTTATTCTTTATTACATTATTTATGACACATTATTTTGAATTGTGATGAAGACCGTATGATGCTAATTCTCACCACATTGTAGTTACAATCAATGGCTTGTGAGAACAAATATACAAGCAAATGCTCTTTTATAAATATGATACAGAGTTTTATTTATATTTTTGAAGCACTTACTTGAATTTGTAACAATGTTCTGTGCTGTCTTTTTTTTTTTTATTTTTTTATTTATTTATTTTTTTTTTTGTTTGTTTATTTTTTTTTAGGGTACTTTCTATACTTACACTGTTGTGCAAATTAATTGAAACAACTACTTTAGTTTCCTCTCTTTCACCATATGGCCAGTTTTAGACCAACTAGAGTGACAGGGTAAAATAGATTTCTATTTTCATCTCAGATTAGCTCATTTGCAGTGGTGTGCAGTAATATGAATATTTTCGGGGTGAATGATGAAATTTGTTTGGCCTTGTAAAACATTTGTCATCTAAGATTGCATCAGATTTTTATCATGCCCAGACACTAGTGTCTTGATTGTCAATTAGTTGTCCTATAGCTATTGTCTGAAATGGATGTTACTCCAAAGGACCGTACAAAGATTTTAAAGCTGCATGAACACACTGGCAAGCCTTACAGAGATCACAGATATTGTTGGTGTCCATCTTTCAACTGTTAGTTGTGTCATCAAGACGAAGAAACAAACTGGATCCATCAATCAAAAATGTAAAGGAAAATGTATTCAAAAGAGAAAAACATCACCAAGATATGACATGTGATCAGGGAAAGTGTGAAAGATGCTAGGAAGATATTATTCGTCTTGTTTCAATTAATTTGCACAGGCTTGTATTTGATTCAAACAATTTTTTAATGATTGTTTAACATCCACAAGAGAATTTTAAATTCCATTTTTAGTTAAATTTAAGCACTAATTTAGCTTTTTTCCCAATATTATGTTCCTTCAGGATGTAGGTAGCCATGGTACTCCAAAGATTCTTTTACTTTGTTGTCTGTGAATTGCCATGACTTCTTAGGAAAAATAGCAGAGGGATTCCTTGTTACCTTCTCCATGGTGTTTTTTTTTTTCTTTTGTTAATGGAGAATTATCCTTCTCCTAGACTGACTACTACACAAATTTATTTACCAGTTATGCTCATGAGCACCCTGCATTAAAATGTTTGTAGTTGGTAAAAGGATTTAATTGAAATCCTAATTTTAATGCTAGATTACAGAGCAGTGTTTGTTTTGTGGAAGTTTATCATGTGTAGTTCTTACTTTAAGCAAGCTTATAAATAAAACTATATCTAATACTTTAGTATTGTTTCTGGTCAGGTTGTTAGTGACTTCTAGAGGGTAGATTAACTTTCTTGTAGGGGTCAACAGCTGTGTAGCACAGTTGAGTGTACTAGGCTCCATAGCTATGTATACAGCTAGTGCTGTGATGATGTATGACCAAAATGAGCCTTGAAGTTGAAAGCCATCAGCTGGAGAAGGATAAGCTCTGCTACATTTACTATGTTTTCTGCTTTTGTGCACTTGATTCATTTTTTTTTGTTCATGCGCAGGCATTTTGCTTCCAATGACTCTTAAAAAGAAGAAACTTTAAAAAGCTCTTACACTCCTTAGTTGAAAACTATAGGTATTCATTTGTTATGTATGACTAAATCTCTCACCAGCTTTCAGCTAAGTTATGTAGGGGGAACTGGTCAGGTGATCACTTGCATAGCAATCCTATGACCACACCCATTATGGAACTGATGATTGTTCTGATAAAATGTATGAATTATTAAGAATTAAACTTTGAAGAAAGCTTTATTCGACATACATTGAATTAGTCTATTCTGTGAAAAACACCTTTTGTTTCATGACTACCATGACACTCCTTATACCTCGAATATTTGAACACTTATTTCATACAATCACTTTTTTTTTTTTTTTATGAGAATATATTTTCATAAAATTTATTAGTTCATACACTGCTACCTTCAATATTTGAACTGTCACCTACAGTGTGTTGCATTTTTTTTTTTTTTTTTTTTTTTTTTTTTTTTTTTTTTTTTTTTTTTTTAGATATATTCTGTATTTGAAAGCTTACAGAATTAGAAATTATCTGTCTATACTTCTGAGATGAAGTAGTATTTACATTATTTACAACTTTCAGACTGTTGTCCTCATCTTTATTGCCATGTCTACAGCATTTCGGCTGTTGTACACTTCAGTCTTCTTCAGTTAAAGGGAGATAACTACACAGCATCCAGAAGTAGCATCTCACATGGAATGAGAATTATATAGCCCAATGATCGAGATAAGAGGTTCGATTCAAAATTCTTTGCACCTGAAGAAGGCCAGATCACACCACAGCTGAAATGTTGTAAAAATGGCAATAAAGATGAGGACAACAGTCCAAACAATGTAAATAATGTAGAAATTATCTGATTTGATTTTTATTTTATATAAATAAAATTAAAATTATTAAATTTTCTGCTATTTTGGATATTTGAAAGATTACATAATATCATGTATTTTTGTTAGAATTTTCTTTAGATATAAGTTTGATTTCATTTTGATAAATAAAATTAAATATTTGAGTCCTTATGGCATATATATTACAATAAATTTACCATTAGAAATTCTTGTATAAGAATATACTTTAATTTGCTAAATAAAATTTAATTTAATACATTCACTGCTGATTTTTGATATTTTAACCCTTTTATCATACCATAAATGTTTTTTTCATAGAACCTATTAGAAAGACTATGCTTTACTTTGGTAAAGAACACTGAACTGACTTGCTAAATAGGTATCTGATTCCTTCCTTTTGTATTGAATGAGTCATTGCCACTTTTATCTGTCAACACAAACTATTCTAGCTAAATGACTCTGGTAACAATTGTTAAAGACTCATGCTCAGCCACTGTACTGTCCATAGTGGATAGTAATGCATTCATTCAAGTGTTCCTGGTACATATGGCTTCTCTTATAATTATTGAAATTAAGCAACATTAAGCCTGGTCAGTACCTAGATGGGAATACCAGGTGCTGTAAGCTTGGATATGCAATGGTGTAATGAATAATGGCTCTGAAATTGAAATTGAAGAGCCAAGTTCCAATTCCAGTCATTTTTTTTATTATATTCCCTTATATGTAAATAACCTTGGAAAAGGCATGAATCTGCCTCTTATCCCCCCCCAGCTATAGGTTAATTAGTAGGTCTTGTATCAGTAAATCATTATCTCAAAAAATTCTTACTATCTGAAAATATTTTTTGCCTTTAAATTACTTGCAAATTGTTAATAAGCCATAAAAACAACTTAATCCTGGTACACGTAACTTTGTAGATTGAGGAATGTCAGGTGTCTCCACAATTTCAAAAATTAAATATCCTGTCTAGCACCCACTATCATGCTCCATTCATGCTTTGCTATGATCAACTTAGTTGATGCTCACACAAACTCACCAGGTGTCAGAACAATAAATAGACTTAGACATTTCCATAGCATCAAAGTGCAGTAGCACCACCTGCCATTATATAACTTTTAGTATGGCAGTGTACTAACCTTATCACTGTTGAATTATGGTTTCTATATCACCAAAAGAATAAAAATCTTCAGTTTCAACTTCTCACTTTTTTTTTTTTATTTCAATTGGAGTAGATAGACTAAACAATCGGCCGGTTCACACTCCACCCTCGTCTATTGAACAGGTTGAGGCTCATCCCTTGATTCCTGTTTAGGATGCAGTTTCCAATTTTCTCTTTTCCAATCTTTTCACTCCTATGTAGCCTCCTGCACATCAGTGGTCTTACCGCCTTGCTCGGGGTGATATGATTTAAAAAAAAAAAAAAAAATTTTTTTACATTTGTTCAATACTTCTTGAATGGTAAACCCATATTCTAGTCACAATGAAGAAACTGTATTTTCTACATAGCTAGAAGTATAATTCTTCTATACATAGCATTATGTCCAATATTGCAGTATTATTATTTCTATGCCATCTGATGAATGATTTTTACATCTGTTCAATACTTCCTGAATATTAAGCAAATAAAATTACCACCAGTATTATGAGTTCTATATCACTACAAGAATGATTCTTATGCGTTCAGTATTTGCTTAATATCTAAACTTATTTATAAATGGAACTTTTTGTGTGTGTGTGTGTGTGTGTGTGTGTGTATCCGTTACCTATAGACTCCGAAACGGCTAAACCGATTTTCTTGAAAATTTACACAGTTGTACTATAAGTATCTGCGAGTGTTCTTAGCTAGGTTTTGTGTTGAGGTACCCCCCTAAAAAAAATTTCGAAAAAATCAGGTTATTGAAGGAGAGGTCCAATTTGAATCAAATTTGATACACTCATAGACAAAGACATAAGAAACGATATTCAGAAGTTTCAAGGTTGCAGTTCTTAAAGTAGTGCAGAAAATCAATAATAGAGATATGTATAAATTGATAACAGGAAATCAAAATTTTACTTACGTCCATTCATTTTTCTTTCAGTCTACGGTTTTGCTTTGGCTGGAAACTTTTTAGTCTTTTGTGCCAACGTCCAAAGAGTCTGAGCTCCAGATCTATGGATTAGTTTTAAAGCTTTCATTACACCCAAGCAATGCCGGGCTATACTGCTAGTTAAACAAATAAAATTGTCTTCAATATTCAATAATTATGATTTCTGAGTTATGAGGAGAATAAGTTTCATCTGTTTAATATTAAACAAATAACATTTTAATCACCATTTAATAATTATGGTTTCTAAGTCATCAGAAGAATTCTTATAACTGTTCAGTACTTGAATTTTTTCAATAATTACTATTGGCGGCTTAATCTTAGAAGACCATTGATTTCCCATGCTCACTTGTTTGACTCTCGTGTAGCATCTCATGTTGCAAAGTCTAATGTATGAGAAGCAGACATTGCCACAGATGTTTTATGTATCAGCCTATCCCAGTGGTGTTAATAAAGTTTGATCACAAGTCCAGTGCAGATATCAGAAAGTAAGAAACTGAAAAACACGCAGACTCAAATACCAGACACCAAAACCCTATATGAATAAATTGTGTAGTGTCAATTCTCCTTTTTTTTTTCTTTTTTTTTTAAATAATCATTTCACCCCAGCAAGGCATTCCACTGCCACTATTGCGCAGGGGGTTACAATGGGGAAAGTGATGAGAAAGAGTAGTTAGTTATAGGAAATGTCGGGAGGAGGGTGATAGACGGATGAGGATACTGAGGAGAGGGTTGAGTAGATGGGAAGAGTGTTTGAGAGAATGGATGTGAGTTAGTGTGATAAGAGGTGTCTATTGACCTTACATTTAAATTCCTGGAGATTGTAGCTGTTGGGGAAGCAAGTATATGGAAGGGAATTCCACAGGTGGGAAGTGTAAGAAAAGAAGCTGTTAGAGTAGAAATTGTGGTTACATCTTATCTGTTTCACTGCGAAAGAGTGGGACCTAATTGCTAATCTAGTACCTTGTGCAAATTCATACCTATGGGGCACCAATGATCTAAGTTCATCAGAGCAGAAGCCATGAAAGTATTTATAGAAGAGGCACAGGGAAGCCACATCACACCGGTGAGAGTATGACTGCAGCCGGGCTGCCAAGTCGGTATCAATCACATTACAGATTCTCCGTTGTATTTTGTCAAGAACCTCGAGGAGAATAGCAGGGGCACCCAACCAGACGTGGCAGCAGTATTCAATACATGGGCGGATGGTAAATTTATATATGCGCAGGATGGATTCAGACCAGAAAAACTTCTGGGCCCTGCACAGAGAACTGACTTTCATAGCAGTGGATTTAGCAATGGATTCAATATAGTCATTCCACTTGAGGTCCGCTGAGAGTGTGAGGCCAAGGTGGCGTAGTGTTTTACTCTCAGGGAGGCAAGCCTGTTCCATGCCAATGGGAGGTAGGAGTGATTGTGATGGTTAATTGGTATGGTAGTTTTGGGAGGCATATCCATTTAATACTACCTTCAATGTGCGATTAGAGAGGAATGACTGGATTAGGTCAAACAAATGTCCAGTTATACCATAGCTCGGCAGATGCTGTAGAAGGCCAGCATGCCAGCCTCTGTCGAACGCTTTGGAGATATCCAAGGCAATGGTTTGAGCTTCACCATTCTCATCGAGAGCCTGATATACATACTTAGTGATGGTTGTTAGCATATCAGCAGTAGACCTGTCTGTTTGTCCGAGAGGAGCCTGTGGGCTGTGAGATGCTGAACCACCTCGGCATTGAAAATGGCTTCGAACACTTTGCCAAAGATCAGTAGGAGGCTGATAGGGCTGTAATTAGCAGGGTCCAAGGGTTCTCCAGTATTCTTAAATATAGGAACTACAGAGGAAGACTTCCAACAGGCAGGAAAGCAGGAAGCAGATAGGCAGAAGTTGTAGAGCTTAGAGAGAATAGAGGAGAGTTCAGGGGCACATTTCTTCAAGACTATGATTGGGATTCTGTCCCCTCCACTTGCTTTGTGAGGCTCAAGTTTTGAGATTATGTTAGAGACCAGTGAGGGGGTAATGTGGACGTCATTCAGTTGAGCCTCAGTTCTAGGTGGGAAGTCAGGTGTAGATACTCCAGATGAATCCAGTCTCAAATTGGTGGAGAATCTGCAAGCAAAGCATTCAGCCTTGTCCGCTAAGGAGGTGAGGACCTCAAATTCATTGATTAGGTGGGGGTATTGAGAACTTACTCAATTTACAGAGTCGCCAATAGTCTTTGGCGCCAAACTTACAGGATGCTATGTGTTGCTTCATTCTGGCAGCAAACAACATCTTAGCTTCGTTAAGTATCTTTTTACACTTATTACGAGCTGAGGTGACCTGTTTTGGTCTGACGTGTAGCTTCGATAGAGCCAGAAGAAGTGATTCTGGTGGGCAATAGTGGCTGAGCAAGCAAGCGAGAACCAGGGGGACGAACAGGATTTAAGCTAAAATTTCCTGGCTGGGATAAAAGCATCAATGCCAGCCTTAACCCAAGAGAAGACCTCAGATGCACAGTCTTCAACAGGAAGACTAAAAACATTGTTCCAAGGAACATCACACAGGAAGTCACGGAATAAGTCCCAGTCTGCTCTTTGGTAGCAGTAGGATAGTCTGTTAGTCTGGGTTTTTTGGGTAGAGTGGGAGTGGAATGAGATGTTAATGGAAACTATGGCATGGTCAGAGTTTCTGAGAGGGCAGAGCTGCTTGGCACTGCAAGAGTCTGGGATGGAAGTGAAGCAGAGGTCTAGTAATGATTCTTATTCTTAATTTAGGACCAAGATATAGAATTATGAGTAGGTAGATTAATAAAAATATGAGTAGTAGTATTATTATTGCCAGTTATTAATTTGTCACTTTCTTGTTTGTGTGTGTATTTTTTTTTTTTTTTGTAATTCTCAGACTTTTACAGTCATTAAAACAGCTCTGAAGAAGAGAGGTGAGACTTCAAACCTTGCTGTTTTATCTTTACTAGCAGTCGTTAGCATTCTAGTCTTGAATGACCATTGATTTCTCAGGTTCAAGGGTCAAAATCATGTGTGGTGTCAAAGTCTAATGGGTGATAGGCAAACAAGGCTACAGATGTTGTCGGTACTGAATAAGTCAATGATGTTGATGTGGTACCCTCCCATTGTTTATATTTCCTCCTGGTTCTTTTGGCATCTCTATAATGAGCCAAGGTATATCTTACGTCAATAGCCTATTGAAGTTGATTGCTACTATTAAAGCAGTGATATCAGGGTTGATATTAGACAATGAGTTGTTGTTCATTTCTGGTTACCATCAAATAAATGATTTCTACTACTCCAGAAAAATAATTCTTACATCTATTCAATACTTTAATATAAAAAAATATATATATCATTCTATTTACTGTTGAATGCTTTTGATTTCTATAATAATATATATTTGTATATATGTTCATAGTAATATTCAAAATTTGTTACTGAAAATATCTAGCATGTAAATATTTCAGAAGCCTGTCAAATAGATAAACAAGAAAAAGATCAAGTTATATGACTATGTAAGCAAAATGCCACCTAAAATAAGAATTTTAAATGCTTGTGGAGGAAGTTAAAAATAGATCATAAGTTGTAAAAAGAGAATTTTACCTTGTTGACCATGTCCACCATAGTTCATGAATATAGAATACAGCGCAGTATGTAATCTGTTCAATGAAACATTGTCTACTGAATCTGACTATATCGCCAATACTCAGGAAAATATGGTTGCCTTTATACATGTCGCATTGAATATTTTGAGCCTTCTGATTGGTTAACCCTTCTATTGGTGAACTATCAAATAAGTCAGCTCATGGCTGGCTCACTAGTATACAAGGGTATCCAAGGGTATACCTTTTAGTTCGTTTCCCTTTCAGATTAAAAACAAAAACAGTAGCATCATTTCAACACTATATGAATAGAATATTTTCTAATGAAAACTGGATATTTGTGCATTTAAATGATTTGCAATATAATCGATCTTGACTTAGCAGTTTGCCTTCAGTCACTTTCTCACTGACGTGATGTGGCTTTTTCATGATAACAGCTCTGATAAGCTTTTCTCCCTGGTTTCCTAACCACATGTATTTACTTGTGCTACTAGATTGGCATCTAGGTCCCACCCTTTTACTGTCATAATAGTCAAGTGTAACTGCCTCTTCTACTCCAACAGTTTTTTCTTGCACTTCCTGTTTGTTAAACTCTCTACCATTTGCTTGTTCTCTTGATAGCTACAATCTCCAAAAAGTTTAAATGCAATGTCTGTTGCCATCTTCTATCTACTTGGTTCCCATGTGCTTTGTGTTGCAATGGATATCTACTCGGAATGACAAATCAGAGCAGAGTTCCAATTCCAGTTGAATTCCTTGCATTCACTTACACACAAAAAACCTTGGGAAAGGTATTAATCTATCTCTTCCTTCCAGTTATGGGTTAAATAATAGACTGGCAACCAGTCTACTGCAGAAAGCAAAGGCAAACTACTGCGGGATAATCTTCTGCCCAGTCAGTCATGTCTTTTTTGAGATATGATCGCCCAAAGCGTGTATCACATATGGCACTTAACTGACTGATTCCCATCTATCTCTTACTTTTCTTCAACATTCCCTTTACCTTGTTTTTTCTCTCACTGTAACCCCCTGCACACCAGTGGTGGTCCTGCCTTGCTTGGGGATGAAATGATTATAAAAAAAAATATCCTTATATTTAGTAATAAAATGGCATGAAAAAGGATTCAGTCAAAGTACTTTCAGTTTTAGATAAAAACAATTTTAAAAATCTCTTCGACAAGTGTCAACCATCTTTCTTTGAACTTCATGAACTGGTGCTACAAAATCAGAAAGTGTTAACTAAACAACAGAAATCACATTGCTTCAGGACATCAGCAACAATAATTAAAATAGCACATGTAACTTGAGAATAAAATGATGATTTAATCAAGAAGTTAGTATATAATCCTCTACATCGGTCCTATTCAACAGTAACCATTACTAGAGTTTGATGACATATGTTGGTCTTCATGTTCTTTCAAATCACCATGGTTACCATCTAGCTGACTCCTCAATTGTTAATGTGGTGCTCATTTTGCTGCCAGTATTGTGTTAGTGGCACGGTTCTACTCAGCTTGTTTGTCTGTTCACAACCATTTCCAGCTCTGCTACATGTTTTTGATCTCAGAGGGTGAGAAAGAAGACTGCCGATGAAGCAAACTTGAAGGGAAGACTAGTCTGACAGCTGGGAGTTACACAAAAAAAACAATCCTTTAGAATAAAGAATTGAGTTAAAAAATGTAACAATGATTTGCTTTATAAATGATTTGTTGTATACAGTGGTTTTAACCCTTTCCATTTAAAATCAAATGACACTGGGTTTCCCTTCAGCGTCTGCAGCTTGTGTTAGTAGTAAGTTAAATTTTTAAGTTCTGGTCTCAGGGCCAGCACAAGGTCTTGGTCATGTGGTCTTTTTGTCTCTCTTCTTTCTAGTCTTCTCTGGTCTTGTCTCTCCCTATCTACTTCTCTCTGATCTTCTTCTCCAAGATTGACACAAGGTCTTGGTAAGCAGGACTCTCTTTTCTCTTAGTCTGCAATTTAGATCTTCAGCTCTATCTTCTGTCAGCTGTCCAAAATGGAGTCCTGTATCTGGCAGGGTGGGGCTTGACTGAGGCTTGTTTGTATTCTAACCTTAGCATCAAACTTTTTGTGAAATTCCATATTCTCAAAATATCTTTACTAACCTCAGTCTACTTCCTGTGATGAATCAAATCTTTCAAAATGGTATAGCAATAAAGTCTTTCTTTATCAGCTCATCCCATGCTGTGATTTTCTCTATCAACCACTCAGAAATTGAGAAAGAAAATTATTTTCACTCTCTTTAAAAACAAAACTTTATTTTTTCTCTATATATATACATTTTTTTACAATCAACAAACCACACAGCCTGTTTGTCCATGGTCACTTCAAAATAGTAATTAAATTTTCCTTATTGTTTGTATCCAAAGAAATTCAAATTAATGTTTAGATATGAAATTTTTCTCTAGATGAATGTCACTGAAATTATAAGGAATGAATTCATCAGACTGGCTTCTATCTCCAAAGGGTTACTTCTCTTCTGGATGGTTGATTCAAAACAAGTTCAGGAAGAATGCCATTCTCAATACAGGGGAGAGAGAGAGAAAAAAAAACGCAAGAGAGCAATCATTGGATATAAGAATTTCCCAGAAAAATTGTTTTAATAGGAAGATTTTATTAATTTCAATCAAAAGTAACATTAGCTGTTCAGTCAATAAATGCCGAATATTTCCTTATGAGGAAATGGCTAATATTACACTTGACATAAGAAATGAGAACAGATACCACACTTTGATCCCAACCCAGTAGCCATAGGGTAAAAAGTGTGCCTTGAGTAGCACTGGCTGCTCAGTCAATGAATGTCAAATGTTTTCTTATAAGAAAGTGGTTAATATTCCCATTCTATGCTTCCAATTTAGAATTTTGGTGTTACACTATGATTGAGGAAGGATCTCGTTCTCTGATAAAAAGATTAATGAAATGGAATCTTCTTTGAATATCTGAAAGATTACATTAGTTTATAATTTATATTTTTGGGAATAGTGAATATTTATCTACAACATATCCCCAGCCTTTGCTAAAATTATATACCTTCTGCCTGATCCAATTAAAATATTTTTCAAGTGTTCTCTTGAATTATGAAAAAATATTATTACAGTAACTTTGTAACCTTACCTTCAATCTTAAGTTTCTGGCTATCAATTGGTCACTGACAGTAGTTAGTATGCAGTTGGTGTCGCATGTATTTATATCGACAGTTTGAAAATGGCACATATAAATATTAATCAAACACTCCTTTTAATCCATAATGATTCCAATCCATAATTCAACCCCTATCAAAATATATTGCACAATTCAATTGAAGCTCAAAAATTAACTGTATTGGCTGAAGCTTTTATAATTACACAAATGACAAGGTTAGGTGTTCAAATTTGTGTAGTGACAGATAGAAAAATCAATTTAAAAGTAAATTGTTCCTTAAAACTAACAAAAATTGTTGGTTTTCCTAGATAGAAAATAACTGATTATCATTCACATTGTAATAATTAAATTGATATTGTAACGATGAAGTTAGAAGCATTTTTCACCCCAAAAGCCTTGGGTCATGAACAAAATAGACACCTTAGTAATAGTAGTAGTAACTGGTTATTTGGTCAGGGTTCTACCACTCCAGAAAGGAGAGTAGTATGAATTAGGTCACTGGGTAAGGTTCTACCCTTCCCAAAAAGAGATTAAATAGCCTGGTAACTATGGTTACAGTGAAAAGAAGGAAAAGACCAGAGAAAGAGAGGGCCAATGAATATAGACCCCTGTTTCTATATAAAAGGGAAGAAATAGTAGAAACCCCAGAGAGTTGTTGGGCTACTGGACAAGTGTGACCTTTCTCCGGCTATTTGGCTATTCCTTCAAGACATCGAAAGAACTTTTCATCAAGCTACCAGCTGAAATTCTCCACATGAAGACCTTCCTAAACATCCAGTGAATACACCACGTGTTGCCGTGAAAGGTAAAGATTGTTTTGTTAATCAATCTGACCAAACCCTAGCTGTGTATAGTTATATATATATATATATATATATAATCTTTAGCCGAGGTTGAATGACCTTTTCCATTCCGCCTAAACTTCCTCCAAATATTTTCCTCATTAGACTCACCTCTTAATTTTCCAGTGAATATTGTGTGAAACTAGTACGAATTTGAACCTGTTCTAGTGTCCAGTATATTATAGTTATGTCACCTTATTCCTGTGTGTTTGCTGAATATTTTTGTGTGTTATAATAAATTTCATTTCTGTATAAAATTATCTTGCGTTATAGTTTAATTCACTCCCTTCAGCATTATTCCAACTAAAGTTATATTTTTTATGTGTTGGTGACTCAAATGGGTTTGTAAACAATATAGTAATTATAGCTTGTAAAGACTTATGGCTCTTATCATTACCATTTGTACTTTTCACAGTACATCTAATGAATCAGTCTTCTTGTTCATATTTGTGTGCTTTGACTAATTCCTTACTATTAATTCCTCTCATTGAGATCAGCGATAATCTACATAATTGGGTATCTGTGGACAGACAGAAATCTCATGTGAAAATTAAAATACTTTTATGGATAATAACAAAAATTCTGAAGATAATATTTTAAACAAGAATAGTTTATATATAGATAAAAATGATACCATCATTTAAAGTTGAACATGTGATGCAAGGATTCTTTTAAACGTCTCTCAGCACATATGCTAGTCTATGAGGACTTCCTTAGTAGGCCTAGCTTAGAAATAAAAATGATTTAGGAGCTGCTAATAAAAAAAGACAAAACAGTAGATCTTCAACAGTAGCAGCTGTAACAAAAAGCTTCAACGAGTGCATTCAAGCATAACAGTAACATGTGTCAAGAAACTGGTTAGGTTTAAGGTTTCAAGTCCTCTACACAAAATTGTCCTGCAATGGATTAGTGTTCATTCATGAATTTGGTAACATACTAATTATCTGTTCAATTCCAGGCTAGGCAGTGTGTACTTTGGACTCAGTGAAAACAGAACAAGCAATAATGAAGAAGTACTAAAAATAAGTAGACAAAATATCAGTGGAATGAGACCAATCTAACTTTATAGAATAAATAAAGGGTTCAGTTTGAAATTCTCTGTAGATTACCGGCATCTGAAGAAGGCAAAACAGCCGAGATGTTTGTGATAATAACAAAGATGAGAACAGTAGTCCTCATGTCAATAAAAACACTTCTGCTCCAGGCTCAAGAGAAAAAAAATCCACAAAAATTAAGTTATAAAATAATATTAGGAGCTGCTGACATAGTAAAAAATATACTCTGAATTGTAAGAATAAAAGAGAATTTTCAACCAATTGCTGTTTTCTAATCAAATACTAAACTTTTCAACTGAAAAGGTCAGCTCATCAATGTAAATCTATGCAAAGCAACTCCCTTTCCAAAAAGAATAAAGTGGAGAGACTTGAGAGCAAGTCTGGCCAACAACTGAAACTATATACTAAGTACCCTAAATCAATACAATTGTACTTCCTTTCTTTTGCAAATTGTCAGTAATGACATTTATTAAGATGTATTATGGAGATTTTCACATATGCAAAAAAAAAAAAAAAATCAGCATCTTTTTAAGCATTCAATAAAAAAGGACTTTTAATGTGAAATTAAAACAATGTATTTATTTAAAATAATTAAAGACTTTGTGAAAAGATAGATGGGTGTAGAGGCTTGTTTAAGTGTAAACAAAGTTCACAAAGCATTGTCAAACTTTGTTGCACTGTTTAGGTTTGATAGCTCAACACTGGGTGTGTACATTTGTTGAATGGAAGTCAGTCAAGTGCCATACATGCTTGGATGAACATGTCTTAAAAGAGACATGACTGACTGGGCAGACGATTTTTCCACAGTTACTTTCTGCAGTAGACTTGTTTCCAGCCAAGGCTATAGAACCCAATCTGTCCTGTTATTTAACCCATAGCTGGAGGAAAGAGATTAATAACTTTCCCAGGGGTATTTGTGCATAAGTGAATGCAATGAATTCAAACTCAGCTCTCCGTTTTCATGTTTTAGGCTGATATCCACCGCACCACTGAATGCAAGTATTTACCGAATAAATGTCATTTGTGATAAACCTTCAGAGAAGTTGATACAACCTTGTAGAATTATAATTGGAGAGTGTGAGTTGCCATATTATTGTTGAGAGAAACTTGATTCTGATGCATATTTGCTTAAGACAAGAATATTCAAAATTATTTGCTTTAGGTTTTTGTATGTTGTCCTGGTTTTCTTTTTTGGGTCACCAGTTGTCTCCAAATCCAGTGTCCTCTTTTCTCAGCTCACTGCTAAGATTAATTGTTCTTCTGACCTCACATCTCCCCTGGCTACTTACACATACACAGTATCACAATGAGTCGTTATATAAGCTGCTGACATCTTTCTTTGTATCTGTGCCAGTTCATTAAACTACTTTTCAGAACTGCTTCATGTTACAAATTTCATCCTTCTGGTTGGTTGTAAATAATCTTGAGAAGTTCATTTTTTTTTTTGTGATGATGGCAGTAACTGCAATGAGGCTTAGTTTGGTGTCTTTGTTCTACCATGAAGATTGTATTGTATAGGAGTAATGTTGAGTTTTTTTGGCATGGTAACATTGGTATTTTGACTGGATGTCTTGTATACTTTAAAACTAAAAGAAAGAGAATCAAAAATAAGGTTTTGTGGGAAAGTTTCTAAATGGTGTCTTATAAGTTCCTGATTTGGACTATGTGGTCCTCATTCACCCTCTTTACTGTTCTCTATCACATCTACCTTCCTTGCAGTCTACACAGCAAATGGAATTTTTTGAGTTGTCATCACATCTGGTCTGACATCACTTAACCATCATCTTGTGACTATTGTAAATTTGTCCTACAAAAAAGAGGGAATTGCCCTCTGCATCCTTTTATGTGCTCTGCTTAATGAAATGGGAATGAAAAAGGACTCTTATAATTACAATCCGAAAGAGAAGGTTGAAATTTCTGCAATACACAGTGAGGAAAAGGACTTAGAAAATTTAGCACTCACAAGATATAGAAGTGCAGAAAGAAACTTTATGTAAATAGATTGCAGAGCAGATAAATGTTGTTGTGATCTACAAAAAAATGGAAGTTATGGAGAGTCATGATTGCCCACATCCTGAAGGGGCAAAGTATATAAAAGAAGAAAAAAATCAGCTTTTATATTTTCTAAGTCCAAATTTGTCTGGTAAAAGGCTTTCATTTTTAGCACCCAGAGAAGGGTCTATTGAATGATGTATGCGACAAACTTGTCGATCATTTCTCTAGTTATTTTTTATTGCAAAACCTGAAACAAAACCAAAGTAGTACTTCCTTTAATGAAATTTGTTTCACTTAAAAAAAAAATGGACTGTAAGATGAATTCCTTAAACATAGTACAGGTTGATAAAAACCTTATCCAAAATGCTTCAGCTTCCAGATTTTTTTCATATTTTAGAATACAGACTCTTTATACCATCTATAAAATAGGGCAGCTTGGAAATGGAACCAAGCATAAACACAATATCTGTTTACATTTCATAACATAACTTATACATATGCCCTGAAGGTAGTTTTATATAAAACTAGCACTATAGCCCGGTGTTGCTCAGGTGTAATGAAAGCTTTAAAACTAATCCATGGTCCTGGAGCTCAGACTCTTTGGACGTTGGCACAAAAGACTAAAAAGCAATAGTTGTTTCCAGTTAAAGCGAAACCGTAGACTGAAAGAAAAATTTGGATTTTGAATAAGGAATATTCGATCTATACTATGAAATACAACCACATGAATCATAATCTTTCAATTGATTATAGTTACTGAATTTGAATCTGTTATGACATTAAAACAAATAAAAAGAAAAAAAATCATAATTTTCAATGAACTGAAGAATATACAGATTTCTACCTGCCTGTAGAGACTTAATAAAGAAAACATGATTTTGGCAGAGTTGTCTTTATTAAGTCTCCTGAATGCTCAGAGTGGGTGGTTTAATGAATAATGGTTTAGAATGAGAAATCAATGAGGCAAGTTTGAATTCCAGTCAAGTTTGTTATGGCAACTTATGCACAAATACCATTCCCCTAGCTATGGGTTAAACAGTAGGACTTGTATCCAAAAAAAATCTTTATTCTCAAAAAACTCCTAATGCAAAAAAATTATTCCTAAAATCCAAAATATGTTTAGTCTTCAAATAACCCACAAAGGGTTGATAAACTATAAAAACATCGATCAACCAACAAATCAAGCAATAAAACTAAACTTGAAAAATATTAAAATAGCTCAGTCCCAATTGTTTTGCTGATGACAAGAGGATCAAATTTCAATTCTAAATTGTCCATTTAAAATACTAGACATAAGAAAATATTTTTAGTTTAAATACAATGTCTTCAATAAGCAGCTCTTCGTTTTGGCCAATGGTTGTTGCCAGAAGAAAAGAAGAAATTGTCCCAGAAGAAAAGGGAAATTGTCCCTATGAATTACCCCTATTTCAATATAATTCATATTGTGTGTGTAAGAACTTTTGCATCAACACATATTTTAATTCAATAACAGACTTAAAAATATTTGTACAAAATTTTAAAAAATAATATTTTAACAAATTCTATTTAATATTGAATAATTTCCAAAAGTTCAATAAAATCTTCTAATTACTTGATTTTTTTTAATTAAAAACATTATTTTTGGAATGCTACCTCATACCAAAGACAGTTGAAGAAAGGCTGAAGCATACATCTGTCAGTATGCCGCAAGAGAAAAAAACAAAGTTAAAGAAATGATTATTATACGTTGATCTACTCGGACTAGTGTACTCATTTTAATTTTAAGGTACATTTCGACTGTTGTCCCCATTGACCTTCTGTGGTGAGAGATAATCTTTCAAATATATTGATATGATATAATACATATTATTTGAGGTGGCCTAAGCCATACCTTTTCTAACATCAAAATCCTTTTCAGAAAATGAAATATATGAGTATATTTTTATATATATAATATATATATATTTATAATCAACTTGATTAAGAACTATGTTATTTAATATGCATAAGTTCTGGCTCTATGACTTGGGAGTTGAGCTTGAGATACAAATATTGAGTTGAATCAATACTCATGTATAACTCTGAAACCTAGACAATGTCAGTCAAACTTGAGAAAAAATAAGATGTCACCAACAAATCTTTTTTTCTGAAGCCAACATCCTACCAGAGAAATGATATATATTAGCATACATCCTTGTGCAAATTAATTGAAACAACTGCTTTAGTTTCCTTTTTTCACCATATGGTCAGTTTTAGACCCATTGGAGTGATGAGGATATGTTTTCACCTGTAAGTTGGTTTACATTCAGACTTTCAATTGGAAGTCTTAGAAGCCATATATTATAATATTAGAGGCATGGTGATATAATAGAAAGTGGCTCTGAATGAGGAATCAAAGAACCAAGTTTGATTTCTAATTGAGTTCATTGCATAAAATTATGTGCTGATATCCCTTGGGAAAAGCATACCCCCCAGCTATGGGTAAATAACAAAAGAAATACTCTGAATTTAAACCACCTGTTGTCTTGTAGGTCCTGCTTCTTTAGGCAAAGGCTAGAAGAAGGTAACTTCAAAAACAAATCCACTTTAAGAATTAGCCTTGGGTGGCAACCAGTCTAGGAGAATGAAACTGTGAATTCAAAACCAGCTGCTGTTTTGTAGGTCTTGCCTGTTTAGGTGAAGGCTAGAAGAAAGTAACTTCTAAAATAAATCCACCTGGCATTCTCGAAGAAAGGAACTGTCCTCCTAATTTGAGCTGTGACAAAAAATAATGGACTCTTTGGGCTGAATACAAAGTTTCAAACAAAGAAAAGACTGAGACATAATATAGTTCTGTGGAGCTCACTGATGTCGGACCATTTACCCATCAGTCCTGGGTATGACCGTAAACTGCATCTGGTAGCAAGGCCTCTGATTGGGAGGTTGTGAGGAACATGGAACCACCTTAATTGCTGTTGTTCCCAAGTCCACTCTGACACGGAGTGGTAGCACCTGCTAGAGTCCCAGCTATGGGTAAATAGTTAACCCCCAAACCAGGGTCAAAATGCTATGAAGATATTTACCAACAAAACATTTTTGAATGAAAAATATTAACAAAACTTTTTTCAATGAAAAATATATTACCAACAAAGCTTTTTTGAATGAAAAATATATTACCAACAAAATTTTCTTGAATGAAAAATATATTACCAACAAAACTTTTTGAATGAAAAATATATTATTAACAAAACTTTCTTGAATGAAAAATATATTACCAACAAAACTTTTTTGAATGAAAAATATATTACCGACAAAACATTTTTCAATGAAAAAATTATTACCGACAAAACTTTTTTGAATGAAAAATATATTACCAACAAAACATTTTTGAATGAAAAATATATTACCAACAAAACATTTTTGAATGAAAAATATATTACTAATGAAACTTTTTTGAATGAAAAATATATGACCAACAAAACTTTTTTGAATGAAAAATATATGACCAACAAAACTTTCTTGAATGAAAAATATATTACCAACAAAACGTTTTTGAATGAAAAATATATTACCAACAAAACGTTTTTGAATGAAAAATATATTACCAACAAAACTTTCTTGAATGAAAAATATATTACTAACAAAACTTTCTTGAATGAAAAATATATTACCAACAAAACATTTTTCAATGAAAAATATATTACCAACAAAACATTTTTCAATGAAAAATATATTACCAACAAAAGTTTTTTTCAATGATAAATATATTACCAACAAAACTTTCTTGAATGAAAATATATTACCAACAAAACTTTTTTCAATGAAAAATATATGACCAACAAAACTTTCTTGAATGAAAAATATATTACCAACAAAACTTTAAGACTGACCCTTAAAAGACCAAAATGGTTGATGGGTCGTTAAACCTAAACCAAACCAAACCAAACCAAACCATGGGTGTATCAATTATGGCTTTTTAGATGATGACTATAATATATTACATTTTACAGTTTTCTCCCTATGAACAGAAGTGTACTATGAACAGAAGTAAATTAAATTAACTTATGATTTATGTGCTTATATTAGTATATTATATGTGTATATCCTTGTCTCATTAAGAAAATATTTCTTTTTACTCTACTGAATATTTTGATTGTAAAAGTTGAATTAATTTAAATAATAATATTAATTTATAATATTAATAAAATAAAATATTAATATATTAATATAAATTAATTAATATTGTAATAGACTTGACATTGTGAAAAAGGGTGATCTTTGACCACCATTGACATCAATGGCGCTGAATAAAAAAAACTTGTGCAGCCGCATCAACCACAGAGATCTTACTGAATAAATATTCACTTTTTAATTTATTAATTACTCAAATATTTTAAAATGGTTTATTTTGAGTTATTTTATTAGTGTCTATAAATGTTCCATAGAATTTAGTTGTCAAATAAAAGTTTATTTTCATTAAATTAATTTAACTTCAGAATAAAGTAAATACATTTACTATTTTTATAATACAATTCCTAAAGTTATCTATTAATAAAACAATAAAATAAGCTTTGTTTTTTTAATGGTTATGGGCATCCACATAAAAAATATTAAGAGTAAATGTGGTCTATGGGTAAAAAAAGGTTGAGAACCACTGGTTTACAGTAATTATAATCTTTTTTTCCTTGTTCTTTCAGAAAATATACCTGTCTTAATGATCATTATTCTTGAATTATCTTGCATTTAACCATACACAGTCTGGTTACTAATTATCTTGTTTTACACTGTGCGATGAGCTTATGACCACAACACATTAAGACACCAGTTCCTGTATGATCACCAAAGTTAAGCCTCATCAAGCCTGAGCTGTACATAGATGGGTGACCACTTGAGAATACCATGTGCTCTCAGCTTGGAAGTGCAGATGGCATGATAAATAATGGCTTAGAATTGTTAATCAAAGAGCCAAGTTTCACTTCCCATTGGGTTTGTTATATTCACTAACATGAAAATATTCTCTTGTGAGTTCAATATCTGGACACAGCAGAGGTGAACAAAAACTTTGATAATTGAGTCACTGAAGTGAATTAACTGAAACTGAGATATCCAGAAAAGGCATGGTATGCAGAACTAGAACAATTTACCTTTGTAGACTAAATAAAGGTTTCAGTTTGAAAATTCACCTGAAGAAGGCTGGAGCAAACAATGGCCAAAACGTTATGAATATGACAATAAAGTTGAGAACAACAGTCCAAGCAATGTAAATAGTGTAAATAGTTACCTCATCACAGAAATATAGGCAGACCCTTGGGAAATGTATGAATGCAACACTTCTCCCCCTAACAAAGGGTTAATTAGTAAGACTTATATCACTAAACCATTAAAAATATACGTACAATCTAAATTTTCTACAATTTTCTGGTTTTAATTAACCTGAAAAGAGTTGATAAGCTGTAGAAAACAAATCAAACAATTTGTGCTACAGACCAAATATGGAAGTTCCAGATGAACTTACAATGGCTTGTCTTAAAACTAATCTTACTTGGAATGATTTGATATGCATTTAGCTACTGCACAGGTTTTAGATAGGTTTTACTTTGTCAAACAACTTCAGCAAATGAGCAACCTCTCTACCCCTTGGCTTGACTAGTATTAACAAGACTGATGATTACAAAAGTACAAGAAAATATTCATACTGCAATAAATATTAGCAATCAACAGACAACAATCAGGCTACAGTTCAATCAGCCCACAAGTAAATTTATTACCTATTGTATTGTACTAACCTTTAACTTCATGCCCTTTGACCTTTACAGAAGCCAGCCAAGAGTAGGGACAACCTTCAGTGACCAAAAAAAGTGTCAAAGGAAAAAGGTCATGGAAGAAAAGTAATAAGGTGTACTTTATTTGAGCTAGAAAAAATCATAGAGAATAAATTCATAACTTATGAATAGGAAAAAAGTAATTGAGAAAATTTATCATATTATCATCTAAAATAAATATTTTTACTAAAATAGATAATATTTTGATATTATATTATAATTGTATATCTTTAGTCATTTATTTTATCAAAATGAAATATTCTAATGAACAAATGTTAAAATTATAGAAAGATTTGTTTAATTTATAATAATTCAGGTAATATTTTAATAAATTAGTTTATCAAAGTATTACTCATTTCATAACTAAATATGACTTTTATTTTATCAAGACACATCACATAAATTAATTATTTTATTAAAAATATTACTGAAGTAAATGAAAGTAATATTTATTTCTCATTTTTCCTCTTTTAACTTTATAAATATTTAAATTTTTAGATATCTAAAATATTGAAATATTTTTGCAGGGATACAAAATTTTATTAAAGCAGTAAAACCATACATATTAAAATGCATTTGATAAAAATAGAAGTAACAAAATGTACACATTACCATAAAATGGTAATACTGAAATATAGTAACTATTAAGAAAAAACTAATTGAGTTTATTGATCCTCTCTCATCAGAGCAAAAATTGAGAACAAAAAATGTGCTAAAAAATTGGATGTATATTTTGGTGCAGTGGATATTGGCTTGGAATAAGCAATCATAGGTGAGTTTAAATTCCACTTAAATCTATTGCATCTATTTGCATGCAAATACCCTTACAGAATGTATTAATCTGTCTATTCTACTTCCAACTATGGGTTATTCATAGGGACTCTCACAAGTGAAACATGTTAAGGGACCTGATTAGGTTCTACAGCTATGATTGACAACCAGTCTACCGCAGAAAGTAATAACAGCCTAGTGTGGGAAAATCTTGTGCTCAGTCAGTCATGTCTCAAAAAAGACATGATCACCCAAGTGTGTATAGTACTTAACTGACAGAATAAAAAATTATACAACCCCAGACCCTTTTTATATACATACATGCATATATACATATATATATTTTGTTAAATATAACAGACAATGAATGTCTATTATGTTTAATCATGAGCTTTTCTAAACATTGTATTTTGGCTTTAATTTCAGGTGAAAATAAAAATAAAATTGTCCAACATTTGGATATTTCTTTATTATGCTGGTTCTAAGCTTTCGACTCACATGAGCCATCTTCAGAGAGGTTACAGGGACGTTAACATAAAGACATCCACCATCAAAGATGATATTATCTTGTATTGACATAAAACATTGCTATGCGATAATAAGAAATTTACATTAGAACTTAATATTAATAATAAAATTCCATTCATTGATGTATTTATTGATTCCAGCATACATAGATTTACTACTTCCCTATATAGGAAACTAACTAGCATAAACTCGTATCTTTTTAATTATAATAGTGAATGTTCCCAACAATATAAGTTAGCTGTTATAAAAAACTTAATTCAACACACACAAATGATATCTTCTTCCAAATCCATATTCTATAAAGAATTACACAGCATTAAACAAACATGTGTTAACAATAGATTTCCTAACTTCGTCATTGATCAACAAATTAAAATGTATCTGTTGTGGAGTTATTTTTGCAGTGGAAGCTAGTATTTGTGCTAAAGTCGGTCTTGATAGGGTCAACGTACAAAACATTAAGAACTTGATATAATATGTATTATGCAGTGTAATCTTGCCAGGTCACTGACTATTTTCGTATTCGACTGTTGACTACTATCGTCCGACATTGACTGACCCTCATTCCTCTTACTACTCCTACTTAAATTAGGTGGGAGAGTCTATTCACAATAGAATAGGTGTGTTTCATCAAAACAGTATCTCAATAAAGTTAATAATACCTCTAACAATATTGATAATATTTATTATAATAGTGTACACCAAAATACACATAACATTATTATACTATTGCAACCAAATGCATAATAATTACAAACAAGATGAAACAAAACTCAAAAACATAATAGGTAGAAATGTTAAACCAATTAATAATAATAATCAAATTAAGCTCATCATATATTATAAAACATTTAAAACAATTGACCTCATGGTTTTTAATAACCCTACAACCACACAACTAAATCCTCTACAGAAAATCAATGTAGTGTATCAATTTACATGCCCATTCAAAGATTGTATCTTTGGTACTAATAATAAACCCACTACATATATTGATTTTACTACAACCACACTCTCCCATAGACTTACCTGCCACCTTTCTGATCATAGTTCAATTAAACAACATTTCTTAGAAAAACATAGCCATGTATATAATATTAGACAGATTTTAGTTGATAACCCAATAATACTCACACATACACACAGTAAAAAGAACCTTCATATATTGGAGACCATCTACATTAAATCAAAGCAACCCACACTTAATAAAATCACATTTCAATCGAGTCACAATGCATTACATTGCATTTAGACATATAGTTTTGGTAACACTTTGGTCTCTCATGCAGTGTGACATCATAGAACTGCATTACAAATTTACGACCTATGTCTGCTATTCGGTGACTTTTATTGTTGCATAACAATGTTTTATGTTAACACAAGATAATATCATCTTTGATGGTGGATGTCTTTATGTTAACATTCCTGTAACCTCTCTGAGGATGGCTCATATGAGCTGTAAGCTTAGAACCAGCATCATAAAGAAATATCCAAATGTTGGACAATTTTATTTTTATTTTCACCTGAAATTAAAACCAAAATATGAAGTTTAGAACAGCTCATGATTAAACATAATAGACATTCATTGTCTGTTATATTTAACAATATATATTTGGAAAAATTATCTGCTGCCTTGATACAATATATATATATATATATATATATATATATATATGAAATTTTAGATATTCTACAATTTCATGGGTAATACATATTTCACAGTCAAATATGTATTACCCATGAAATTGTAGAATATCTCAAATTTTTCTAGATTATATTACTCTATTAAATAGATGAATTTAATATTGAGTTCTTTTGAGTTTGTCTCTATCAGAGTTTACCTGACTTAAATACCAAATATTCTATGTTTTATATATATATATATAGTGTGATGGGTAAATTAAAGGTTGTTTGTTTTTTATTTGTCAACTGCACAGTATAGTAAGGTCAGTTGGGCACAGTCTGTGAAAAAAAGAGCACCATGATGCAATTCACAACAGAAATTTGGAAATGGCATGCTGTACTGCTTGGTATTTACACCAGAAACTCCAATATAAACATTTCAGACTGTGTGTAAATATGAGGATAGTAGAGAGGATTTGGAAAGAATTAGATGCATCTAATGGTGATTGAATGTATAACAGCTTGGAAAACTCACTCTGAAGCATTCTGATAAGAAAAGAACTCCCAGATTTGTTGGTGAGAGCCTCAGACTTAATATGAAGGCCTACATCAAATGCCTTGAGGAGGTAGTGCTGTCCTGGGTCAAGAGGATGACTGCTGGAAGCTCCTATGTCTAGCAACAGGACTCTGTACCATGCCACACAAGCAGGAGAAGTTAGTCATGGCTGTCAGACAATTTCTGTGACCAAATTACCCCTTACATCTGGCCACCTAACTCCCTAGACTGCAACCCCCCTTGATTATTATATGTGGGGTACAGTTGAGCGAGAGACAAACAAAGTTGAACTGAAGGCAAGGATTATGACAACATTCACCAACTTAAACAAAGTCTTCTGGAGGCTGTGGTTGAAGCCAAAAAACTGAAGATGTGTGTCAGTGTGTGCATGTATCCATGTGTGTATTCTCACTGATTTCTATTAACATACACTTCCACATTTTTCATTCAATTTGTTTCAAAACTTACACACCCCTTGCAAATTTATTTATTACACACAACAAAGAAAAAGAAATTGTGTGTGACCCTCAGTTTAATCTTTATTTTAATTTCTTATTTCCAAGAAATTATTTCAACTATTTTTTGTTAAAGGGAAGTTCAGCACAGTAACTTTTACATGGAGAATAACTATTTTAAAAATATAAGAATTATCTCTCATATTTAATATCTGCAGATATGGGTCATATAAAAATGGGAATTCTTACTCTTCCAATCCTGTGCAATACCAGGTACTGATAGTATTGAATAAATTTACTCTTTCATATTTCAATATATTTTTGTGTAATTTTAGTAAATATATCTGTTAAAATGAGATGTTAGTATTATTTTAATTTTTGCATAATTTAAATAACAGTTTATCCATTGCACCCTCTGTGTGTGCATATATATATATAATTAAAGGTTAATTACCTTTAATTCCTCTCCTTCTGTTTACAAAGAGATGGCTAGTAAGACTTAATTTTTTAAGTATTGTTTAGTTTACTATAAATATAAATAAGAAATGTCCTTTTTTTAAATTATTTATCTTGTATAAAAATTCATCTTATATTAAGTGAATTTATCATTATTTATATTATTTGCATTCAAACTAATATTCTCACCATTATCATCATTACTACAAAATTTCAGACATTGTTTTCCCTAGCCTTTCTTCAGGTACCTGACTATAAGTAATATTCAGAAAATTTACGACTAATCCCTTTATTTTATTTTAGACAGAAAAGAACACTGGAGGATCAGACATCTGAAAGAATCAACACATATGCTAGGATAAGATGATCTCTTTTGACCCAGTGTAGAAATAAATACCATATTAGAGCCATTAAGAAAGAAAGAAAGAAAGAAAGAAAGAAAGAAAGAAATGATGACAGGGAGAGGCAAGCTTGATAGCAAGACTTCAGCATTTGTATTGAGAAAGAGAAGCAGTAGGAAAAGGAGTTCAGGTGGGTGGCAGGAAGAGGTTTGTCTCCAAGTTCTAGCTTCAGAATCGTCTCACAGAACATTAATGTAGAGATTAAAGCATTGGATCATGAATTTGGTGACATTGTAATTGTGAATTCAATTTCTGGGCTGAGTAATACAGACTCAGACTTCATGAAAACAGGGCTAGTAATAACGGAGTAGTTCTAAAAAATTAAACGAAATGTAAACAGTCTATCTATAAATTAAATAATGGATTACCAGTAGGTTATCTGAATCAACAGACACCTGAAAAAGACTGGTGAGCACAATGGCCAAAATGTTGTGATAATAACAACAAAATTGATTAAATCAGTCCAAATGTAAATAAAGGATGCTTTGGTTTTCCAATTATTTACCAGCACTCACACAACAATTCAGTTTATGTTGACCATTGTCAGTAAAGTTATTACATTTTTTTATAATGTTATTCCATATTATCATTTTTAAAGAACTGTTATTTAGATAGGCATGTTCATTTTTAAAACTAGACTCTGCTACATTCTCAGGTGCTAGACCTTTTTGTAAACACATCATTACTTTCTCTTTGCTACTTGATACAAATTTCAAATAATATCACATCAGTTTTTCATTTGAAAAGGGATTTAACAAGATATAGTCATTCACTTTTGGCATCATTTTTGAATGAGAGACACTTTTTTTAAGACTTGCATCTAATTTGTAAAATTGAATTAGAAAAATATCTACTTGCATTTTTATAATAATTTTACTTGACTGTTTAGGCATGTTAAAGTTATCAAAAGATTCACAAATTTTATAATCAATCTGGCTATATTAGATCATTAAATGTGTGTTGTGGTGTAATAGATATTAGCTCGGAATAAGAAATCAGAGAGCCAACTTCAAATTCCTGGTTAATTTGTTTCATTCACTTACATGCAAATACATTTGGAAAAGGTATCAATCCATCTCTTCTCCCTCTAGCTATGGGTTGAACAACAGGATAGATTGGGTTCTATAGCTTTGGTTGGCAACCAGTCTAACTTGCCCAGAGGATAAAGAGGTTTGTATAGAGTCAAGACTCCTGCCTGTAAAAAAGATAAGATCTTGTCGATGGTGAGGGTTTGTCAATAGACTATACTTTGTAGAAAAGAAAAGAAAGTGTAGTTGTGTAGAATGATGAGGAAATGTGTGTATATTTTAACAGCACAAAATAAGGAATTTATTTACAAATTTACACAGTTATAATTATCAGTAGCTTATTTCAAAACTAGTAATCACACAGTAAAAGTTGTAGATTTGATAAACAGAGAAAATGTTCATATTAAAATATCAGTGGAATTTGCTATAAAAGATGTATTTTTAGGTACTTACCTTCAACAGTAGAGTCTTTGAAATCATTGGTTATCACAAAAGGCTAATAATGTATTAAGCATGAAATGGACATGGGTGAAGCATAGTCTCTGCTTTCTTTCTCTTCTGTTTCTCTGATGTCAACTCTTTTTCTTACTGCAGTGATTATTAAATTGAAGTGACATTAATAAGCAAAATTCGTAGTTATGTCAATTCTTTTAGCAGCATTTAAGTTAGCACCGCATGGTGAAAGAAGTGGGCGATTGTTGTTACATTACATAGCAGATGTACACGGGCATATGCTTCAGGGCTGAACTGAAATCATTGCTGGGTTGTCTCAGATAAATACCTTTTAGAGTGGCTCAGATTGCCTCAACAAGAAAATTACATCTTATGCTGAAATATTTTTATGAAGTGAATTAGCCAATCAGATTTTGAGTTTTAGAAAAATTAAGAAAACTGGCTGGAGCCTGCTTTTAAGAAAAGTGCACAAAATTTTACTAGTACAAATAAAGTGATAAATAAATTGTCACCAAGCTGCGATTAGTAAATTGTCCTATGATAGCTAAGTAGTATTTTTTATTCAATGTCATTATGAGTTTGCAAATCGAGAAGAAGAAAGTTATTTTTATTTCATATCCACCACAGCTTCACTGAGAGCAATGGAGGATATTTGGTTGGTCATTGTCTTTTTTTTAACTTTATAATATGAAAAAAATTGTGTAAGTACATAAGAATAGGAAAGAGCATAAGACAAGATTGTGTCTTATCTCCAGAACTACTGCAATGCTAGCCTAAAGAAGCTAGTGACCTTATCAGAATTTATTATTGATGGAAGAGGCATAATCTTAATAATAAAAAGATATGCATATGCCGCTGTGTTGATGGCACAGATAGAAAGAAAACAATATGACTTTCAAGAAGATAAGTTAGTAAGCCATAAAAAAAGGACTTGTTATCAACTAGAAAAAAACAGAAGTATGATTGCCAGCAAGAGAAAAAGCCCAAGATACAATTAGAATATCAACATCAAACAGGTATAAAAATTTATGTATCTGGGAATGATTTTAATAGAGGATGGAAAATGTGACAACAAAACCTGAATTAATATGCAATTTCAACCTTTTTGTATGTCAGTGAATGCTAGACAATCTCCTCTCAGATGAAAAAGAAACTGGAGTGAACAGAAATATGATTATGCAGAAGGATACTGACAATTTCATGAATGGAGTGGCTAAGCAACAAGGAAATCTTACAAAAAATCATAACAAAAGTTACTTCTGCTTAGAATCAGAAAGAAAGAGTTGAAATTTCTTGAACACATAACGAGGAAGAGGGGCTTGGGAAACTTAACTCTTGCAAGGCATATCAAGGGCAAGGAAGATAAGTGGAAGCAGTGTGTCACCCCCATGATGAGCCTGTGTGAATAGATGATAGAATAGGAGGCATTGCTAAGGGCCATAAAGGATAAGAAGTTGTGGAGAGCCATGATCATCCACATCTTTAAGGGACACAGTACATAAAATGATAATAATAATAATAATAATTATTATTGTTACTATTACTACTACTACTACTTACCCAGTATTTTTCATAATAAGACATAAATTAGCTTATTTCTGTATGCTTTCTTGTTTTGGTGAATAAAGAATTGCAAAGTGTCCTTTATTGGAATGAACAGTCTTTATTTAGCTGTCTGTGACCTTTATTGAATTTAGAAGGTAAAAACCAGTGTCATTTTCAATTATATTTTGTATACAGGTATTAAATTAAAAATTACTGCTTATATATTTTTTTATATCCATTATTATATATTGATAGAGTTAGCAATCCTAGGTGAAAAATACAAGCCACTATTGATTTTCATAAATAGGTTTCATAATTTACATTTTTGAGACCAAAACCTGCTATCATCATCACCTTTCAAAATGTATATAAAAAAATTTAACAAGTTCACTATTTACATGGAATTTATTTTTCAAAGAACGACTTTCATAAAACACCGTCCTTTAACAACTTGTTTGCAGTTTCACCGTCCGGTTGCTTACGCCAAATAGAAAGGGCAAGGTCAGCCAATCAAAAACATGGTAGGCGTGTACTAGAGGTCAAGGTCAGTATTTAACCAATCAGCGTTGAATTTCATTCACTTTGCAGGAATTTTCGCGGGGAAAATTGTGCCGGCCTATTACTCGCGCGATCGGTGTCGTCGTTTAAAGTTAGTATATACACTTATTTCTTTATTTTTTTTTTGTGACCCCCTTTTGATTCGCCTACACCGTCTGAAGCGATTATTTAGTTTACCCACCCTTTTAATGCTTTTTAACAAAACTTTTTCTGCTCAGTAAGTTTTTTCTCCCCCTTTGTTTAGAGAAGATGCCTATGCTAATTGTTGGTTTCGCACTTCCTCAATGACTTATCGTTTTTTCCTTTTTTTTAAACTTTCACATCTAACCTTCATTTCACACTGCAGATATATACACACAGTGAAAAAAATCGTTGCTGATTTCTGTAAGAATTGTATACTTGGTGTTTTGAGACTGTGTAAGTGTTTGTATAACTCAAAGTAATGATTTAAGTATCCTTTTTGTAACATTAACAATTAACAAGCAAGAGAAAAACAACTTCTCAACTTAGAAAAAAAATTAAATGATAAATCCATTTCATTGTCAATTTCTATGCCGAGAAGTGTTTTTCAAAGTGACTATTTATTAAGAATTACAAATTCACATTTTGTTTATTCTCGAAATTCCAGTTTCTTCACACTTCTCACTTCATATATACATGGTTTGATTTTTACTACGTATATTCTTACTGACTGATAGTTTGAATTCGCTTTATGCTTAACACTTAAAAAAAAACATACACGGTTGCCAGAATTATCATTTTTGGCACTTCTCAAATACAAATAGCTTTCATTTTTAATGTCCGTCCTTTGTCCTTGCTCGTTTTTTAAAAAACGAAATAATTCACGCACGTAGTGTTAATTTAATTAATTTAGTTTTATGTATATTTTCGGATGTTTCATTAACCTTAGTCGCAAATAGTTTAACACTCTGATACTTTTGTTTTTAACACTAAAATCGCTGCCGCAATTTTGATGTAAAATTTTTTCGTAATATCCATAGCCGATCTGCCATTCCATCCGTAAAAAAAAACAATCGCTTCGTTCCTTGTATCAAGAGCTTACAATTTACAGAGGGGACTCTTTATTTTTATACTGTAGTGTTATTAAGTATTTACTTTTTTGGAATTGGATAATCAGTGGGTCTCATCCTGATTTAGATACTTCATTTTTTTTGGTTTGTTTTTGTTTTTTAAATTTCTCTAACTCCTAGCACAGGTTTTTAGAAGGATGATCACTCGGTAGTCATCAACCAGCTGAGAAAGACAAAACATTTTTCACTCATTTTTTTTCTAATGATGAGATTTATTTAAAAGAACAAACAAAAAAACCTTTTATATTATCTCCAGAACATTTATCTTAACATTCTGTCTTCCGATCAATGTAACTTAAACGGGAAGAAAAAAGGAAATAAATGTTAGTGTGTGTGTAGTATTCGTCACAAAGGCATTTTTCTCTCTTTTTTACGGTCTTTATTTTTAAGGCATGTTTTGATATTTCTTTCTGGTGGTGTGCATATAGATTTATAGAAATATTTCTTGTAAAATTTTATGTCTAAATAATTTAGGTATTTTCTAGCGTGACTTCGTTTTTTACTTTTTTTTTCGTCTTTCTTGCTGCCGCCATCATCATCAGTGAAAGAGAGACGACCTAGTAACACCTCTTCTCTTTTTAGGCACAAATAACGTTTTTTTAGTTCACTCTTTCGTTTGTTTTTAACTGCCGCCTTTTTGTTTTTTGTCTTTTAGTTTAAAGAAAGTCCAGGCAAAAATTAGAAAAGGACTGAAATAAGGACTTCGCAGATGTGAAAAAGTTCAGCATTTTTTTTTACTCGTGAAGTCTATCAAAAAGTGTTTCTAATGGCGCCGCCGAAACAACCAAAGGGTGAGGCTAATCGGAAACGAAAAAACTCATCTGAAGTTTTCCAAGAAGATAAAATTCAACTCCAGCAGCCTTGTACATCTTTTGACAATAACGTTGTTTTTTCTACCTTCCCGAATGACTCTAAATCTGATATGTAAGTATTTGATTGTTGCTTCATCAAGTGGGGGATCAAGTTTATTAAAACGTTTTATTATAAAGTGATCCCTCTTCTCTTGATGAAATTATTCTATATGTAATATATTGTAATATTAACATCCACTTTTTCAGTATTTGAAATCTATGATTGTTATTCTTGGGTTCATTTAAACAATTCTTCCTTTATTGTTCTAATTCTGTTAAAAAATTTAATTATTTCTCTAATGACGAATGGAATCTAAAACCGGGAAAAGGAATACTTTAAATTATCTTAAATAGCGAAGTAAATGAGTTTAATTGTTAAATAGTTTTCCTAAATCTTTATAATGTTCTATCCTTTGTAAACGTTCTCTACTAAAACTAAAAGCGAACACAAACATTGGTAACTAAAAAAAAAAAAAGTCTTTTGTTGTTGTTGTTCCACTAGCAAAACAATTACGTGATACTGATAAGTGCTATCTTTTTCCCCTCTCTTTCTTAATGATTTTCATGTTTTTATAGATTTCGTAGGCAGAAATAAGAAAAGTGAATACTTTGATGCATGGATATATATATTTTTTTTTACGTGAATGCAAAGTTTCCTACATTTTACAGTACACTGTGTTCTGTTGCATAAAGTTTATGGTTTCGATCGGATAGTAGCTATACACTATACACTGTTGAATTATATTTGCTTTGCTTATTTTAGCATAAAAAATTATACATAATGTGTACGACTGTTTTGTACAACAACTAGGTCCTTGGAATATTTATTACGAATATTGCCCTTTAAAATTTCTGTTATCAAAATAAGCTGTTGTGAAATAAAAAATCTTTCATTTCACACGAAGTTGTAAATTTCTGTTCAATTATTTTTACCTGGAAGTTATGTTAATATTTTAACTTTTAAAAAATATTGGACTGTCGGAGTGTAAAATGTCTTTTTGTTCTATTTGAGAATTTCTGCTATTATTGAAACTAAAAGTAAATATTTGAATAATGTGGTGCTTATTTATTAAATTAGTCTGGACTGGAGAAAGACTATAAGAAGTAAAAATTATTTTGGGAAATATATCCTCATTTTATTAATTTTAACAAAAAAAAAATCTTATGCCAAATTAGCTTGTGATTGACAATTAAATACGCAAACAAACAAACAAAATTCCTCCAATACGTGACTATATAACTATCTGAAAATATTCTTTAAGTTTGTATCTATCCAATAATAATCAGATTTTAGGTTTTTCTTAACGTCTGTTTTCACAAAAAAGCTAAGAAGCTTTGAGGGTAACAAAGAGCTCAAAAATTCAAATTAACAATTAATGTTGTCTTTTACTTCATTTTTATTTTCAACATACCTTAATCTTGATACCGAATATGTGCAATAATATAACTTTTTTCTTTCTTACAGATCTCCAAATCTCATATTTTCTTTTAATTTAGAATAATTTCTTTTTGTCTAGATACCCTGAATCATCTCAAAGCAATGGGACTTTCCAAGGGGACAGCATCATGTCAAAGTTAAAAGAAGAATTTGCAGAACTGTGTTTCAGACTTAATGTTACAGACACACTTAAGAAGAAAGCTCAGGACAAATGGGAAGAATTATGGCTCTCGGACCCAAAATTATTTGATGTAAGTTGTGATATAGATGCCCTGAATCAAATCAAAATTTGGAGTTGTCTTATAAGTACCTCTGAAATACCTGGAGACTTGGTGCCAGATATCTAGATCATATCAAATTCCATTTCATGTTTTATACAAAGGATTTTTCTGTTTATTACTAACCATAATTGCTTTAGAGCTCTTACTGTTGTTTACATTTTCATCCTTATTAACTAATTTTAACAACTGAAAATTTCAGTTTTCCTTTTAAATTTCTGATGAATCTTAATTCTTCAGTTAATGATTAAATAAGTTCATGGCGAGTTCTATAATAAAACATTCATAGAAATTCCCCAATTGCCTTGTTAAATATTTGAGCTTAACAATTTTAACAAAACATTGCAACCATTATCATCATCTGTCAGATGGTTCCCGGTTCTTCACAAGTCTACTCTTTTTTTTTTTTTTTTTTTTTTTTTTTTTTTTTTTTTTGTGTCTGCTATAACCAGTTTGAGCTCATCTAATGTTTCAACCTGAGTGTTCATGAGCAGAATAGTGGAGAAAGTTGTTGCTGGCCTCTCTCACTGTTGTTGATATGCTTTGGGCCCTGAGACGTCACTGACAAGGCTGGTGCATTGCTTCAAAACAGATGGACGACAGCACACATTCTTCTTGTCCTGATCACTTGACTCTTTTGGGAGATTGCCATACAAATCTTCATTAGATATATGGTTGCTCCAACTTACGTTGAGAGCATGTCACAATAGTTTGGTATATGTGCTGTCTGTTTTTCTTAATAGATTTTGTTATTGTCTATGTCTCCAAGTGATAGACGAGAGAATGCTTTCAACCGTGGCTTTAAAGAGTTGTACTTTTAGTTGGATTTTTAGATTTTATTTAGTTTCTTGATTGCAGTCCAAGCTTTTGCCTTTCTCTTTTCTATGTCTTTTGTTGAGCTGTTTATCCAGGAGCTAAAATAAAGAGCGTCTTCTAAACATTTCAAAGTCTTGTTTGCTATCAGTTGTGGTTCTTGCTGTTGGTTATATGAAATGAATTTGGTTTTGGATTCATTAATGTTCAGTTCAAAATTTTTATTTTTTGAATATCTAACACATCTGAAACTTTGCTTAATTTAATTTCTTTTAATAAGGAAATATTTTGCATGTTACTTAACACACTGTTTAAAGACATTCTCTGCTTCTTGCATTTGGAATTGATTTGTACTTTTTCTTTCCTTTAAAGCAATATAAATAATTAAGAGACAGAAGGGAAAAAACAAACAACAAAAATGACTTTGGTATTTGTCTATATTTCTTAGATGTGGTAGCATTTACATTATTATTTACATTGTTTAGACTTTTGTTCTCATCTTTATTGCCATGTTTTGACTTTTGTACATTCTGGCTTACTTCAGGGGCTAAGAACCATTTATTTTGATCACTGGGGTATATCATTCTAATTCCTCAAGGACTTATAGCCCAGTGGATATAGGCATTGGTTAATTCCAGTGACTTGACCCAGAGAGTTGTGACTTTGAATACTAGACTATATCAGTGGTGAACAAATAACTTAAGGAGATAACTATGTGGCCACTACTGGAAGTGGCATCGTACATGGAATAAGAACAATATACCCCGGTGATAGAAATAAAGGGTTCGGTTCAAAACTCCTAGTAACTGAAGAAGGCCAAAGCATACAATGGCTGAAACATCGTAAACATGGCAATAAAAATTAGGACAATAGTCTGAACAATGTAAATAATGTTAGCAACTATGGTAGTTGGCAATAAGAAATTTGTAACGGGATAAAAAAATTTTTTATGCATGAGTTTTGATGAGTGAGAATTTTTTAATCATTTTATCCCAAGCAAGGCAATAAAGCCACTTAGACACAAGCGAAAAAGAAAACATTAAGAAGTGAGAGCAATAAAATGGAAATTCAGAAGACAGTAGATAATGATCAAGATCGCATTTTTAAGTTTTTGAACATCAAAGTTGGCTGGAAAAAAAGCTGAAAGAAAGTTCTACAGGTGATAAATGTGAGAAAAGAAACTGCTAGCAAAGAACTTGGTTCCATTTAAATGTAAAACAATGAGACCTTGTCGCCAATATAGTCAGTCAGTTAAGTGCCATACATGATACACAGTTGGGCGATCATGTCTCTTTCGATCAGTGGCTAACTCGGCAGAAGATTTTCCTGCAGTAGGTTGCCATTTCTTTCTGCAGTAGACTGGTTTCCAACCAATAGCTGAAGGGAGAAGAGATGTTTTTGCCCAAGGGTATTTGTATGTAATGCAATGAATTCAACTAGAATTAAAACTCCCAGCTCTTTAGTTTTACATTCTGAGCAAATATTCATTGCACCACAGTGCATATCCCACTGCACTTAAATTCATAAAGTCTCATCACTAAAATTCATCAGAACAATTACTTTGAAAATATTTATTGAAAATCTACTATTTATAGAACATTTCCAGTTACTGCAGTGCAAAAGTGACTGAAATCGGAATACCAATTCAGGAAAAGGAAATCTAAAGAAAATACACACCTATGAATAATATATTGAGATTTTTGTTATGGGCATTTTATGAGCTATGGTTATCTCAAGGAAGGGATTCACATCACTTGCACAATTAATGTGAAAGATATTTATCATGTGTTTAAATTATAGTAGGCTACATGTTGCTCTTAAAATGTCAATGAATTTTACCGGATTTTCTAATTTTCACATTATTCAGTCAGTTAAGTGCCATATGTGATACCTACGTGGGTGATCATATCTCAAGAGAAATGACTGATTGGGCAGAAAAATTTCCTGCAGTAGGTTGCCGTTACTTTTTGTGGTAGACTGGTTGCTAACCAAGGCTATAAAACCCAACCTGTTCTTATTTGACCAATTAAACTGCAAGAAACATTTTTGCAAGTAAAATTTATTACTACAGAATATGTGTACAACATTTACAATTATTTTGAACAAAATATTGGGAAAGACATTCTGAAGACAATGTTAATATAAAATGTCTGCTCCATGTTTTGAAATTTATTCTCGGTCATTCATTCATTGATTTTGTGAAGTTTCAAGTTTCTTCATGTGAAACTGAAATAGCATTCCAAAATTTATCTTTGCTGTTAAATTGCTGTCCAAGGTAAACCCCTTTCTTCAGAATATTTGAGCTTTCACTTTGGTTAAAGTCATGTGAACAAGTCATCTACGTCATCAACTGTGTGGAGATACAGATGGTGTAATAGTAGCAGCTTGGAATGAGTAATTGGAGATTAGTTTAAATTCCAGTCAAGTTTGTTGTATACACACATCCTTGGGAAAGAATTGAATCTATTTTTCTCTACCCAGCTATGAATTAAATAGTTGTATTTAGAAAAAATTCATATTGCAATATTTACATGGAGAGAAAAAAAATTCTGACCAATCCAAAAATGTTTAGTTTTTAAATAACTCATAAGGCAGTTTAAAAAATCTTTAAACAAGTGTCTTTGAAACTAATTTTATTCAAATATACCCCGTGCTTTCTTGAACAAATGATGGAGCATTGTCATACATAAAAAAATAAAATTCCACTTTCTGAAAGTGTTCAGATACTTGAACCATGTGTCTTAATTTATACCTGAGCTGTCATCTTAACACCACTAAGAACTCACCATGATCCCACCCAAAAATACCAGATCTTGTTGATGCTTTAAGGATTTCTGCTAGTAGCTCTCCAACCATAGCATTATTTATCTGACCCATCAATGGTAGCATAGCATTCATTGGTCTCTTTATTATTTAATAATGTTTAATTACCAGGACATTTTTAAAAATGAAAAATTTTAATACATTTCATCATGCAATTTAAAATTGGAAAATTTTTTTTTTTTTTTTTTTTTTTTTTTTTTTTTTTTTTTTTTTTTTTTTTCAGGGAGTAATATTTGCACATACAGTAAATTCATAATAGCTACAAAGACATCTACTGATATCAGTGATCATTAGTACATATAGTAATAAGCAAAAAAAAAAAATGCCAGAAATATGGTACTTGTTGTATGAAATTCCATACCAAGCAAATTCTAATGCCTGTATAACAAAAAAATACACAAAAAGCCAGCAGCAAAATATTTAAATATTGTACAATTTCATAAATTTTTATTTGGGTGACTTTTTCAGGGATATTTTTATTGATGTCATGTTTGTTCACTCCCAGGGATTCTAGTTTCAGAGCTAAGCTTTATGCATACACTAAATCCTGGCTAATCCCACCTTTTTTTCATGGTCTTCATGTCCCTCTTTCTTATACATGATAATGCTGTATTGAATGTAAGATTTTTTTTTCTATATCCATGTCCAGTAGGATGGCAAATAAGGTATTTATTTTACATAGCAAAGTATGAAGTGGTTAATAGTGAGACACAATGTAGTATGGTGCATACTAAGAATCCATATTTCAAGTTTGTAAAACTTATCAAGTAGGTCTTGTTTTGAAATAAACTATTTAAATGTGTACCACCTTTCATTGACTTACTGGATAAAGGTGCTGAGAAAAGCTCATCTGGTTCCGGGAAGTCACAAAAAGAAATGCCTCTTGCTTTCACCAAGTTGGTGTAACTTGGAGGAGATGAAGAGTGGTATCATAAAAATGTTCTAAGGACACTAGTTGAGACAGATGTAGATATAAAAATGGCAAAACCATGTGGATCAAACAAAGGATTCCATTTGTCCTTTTTTAGATGAGTAAATATGAAGGCTAGAGAGTATACTGCAGTTGAAATAAATATATATATATATATATATATATATATATATATATGGAATTGGAGAAACAGACCCAAATGTTTACTGCAAGGATGAAAATGAGTTAGATAAGGGAGATTTCCAGGGAAAGGAGAGAATTAACACTAGAATTGTGTGTGTTGGGGGAATGCAAATCACTACCTATCATTAAAATATAAAATATACATAAATAACACCATGTTGTCAAAACACATATCAGAATTAAAAATGAAAGCAGGAAATGCCAGTGGTAAAACAGGAGATAAGAAACATATTCCTTTAGAAAAATATGAAAAAAAAAAACTATAGCTCAAAAACACCCATTTTGAAAATCGCACTGCTGTTAATGGGCAAATAATCAATAAAATGCTAGCTATATTAAAAAGCTCTTAAAATGTATTTGAAATCAAGAACTCTTTATATACATAAAGAAATATATAAATCCTATATATAATTTTTTTGTTAATCTAAATTAATTTGACAAATTCTTATGACAAATGTTATATTTATGGAGTGTATGTTTCTTTCAAGAATAAAATTAATGGGCTAAAGATAAAAAACATCCAAGGTATATTTTATTTGGCTGGTAAATATTAATTTTTTTTTATAAAAGCTGGATGTTCACTTTAACATATGTACTCACTAAAAATAATATTTATAGTAATAATATATTACAAAATGGACACTGAGACTCAACACCAAGTAGTGACAGTCAGGTCTGTGTCATGCTTGAACATCATCCCTGATATGTTATGTGCATGAAATTGCAAGGTTTGTGCAGAAAATATTCTGTTTGTTTTGTTTTTTTTGTTTTTTTTGTTTTTTTTTTTTTTTTTTTTTTTTTTTTTTTTTTTTTTTTTTTTTTTTTAACAAGAAAAAATTACCTAGGGCCATGATATCTTATTCTATTTCAAAGTGCTCCTTGGGCCCTAATCTCTGTATCCTGCTCTCAAGGAAAGCCAGAATTTATGGAATCTGGACTGTAAGGAGTGGCAGACTTAGGTGAAGAGGTGTTTTTATTTATTCATTTTTTTTTTACCCCCCCCCCCCCCACACACACACCAAAAAAAAAAACAATACTTGTAAAAGTGAAAAATTTGTTCACCTGATTCTTATGAGGCAAGTTCGTTCAGTGGTACCTCAAAGCAGTTACATCAAGGCTGCACAAACAGTTTTTGAGATATTCATAATGGCTGGCTGTATTCAAAATAAGTTTTATTAAATATTGTTGAAATTATTTTTATTTTTATTTTCAGAATAAACAAATTGCCTGGTTTGCGTGCGCCCTCTACATTGCACTAATTGACAGCCGGTAGGACTTTTTATCTCTTAATTAATGATGGAAACTTCATTTATATTTTCTTGTTTATTGCCAGAATTACTCTTAAAGTTCTCTTCAAATCTTTATTTGATGGTATATGAAAGCAAAATTGGTACAAGTTCTGGCAGCTGAACAAATGCTACTCCTAGAAAATTTTTCTTGATATTTGTTTGAAATTATTTTTATGTTAAATCTACTTGTTTTTAGGTGGTACACAAATATTTTTGTTGTGTATCAATGCATTAATACAATTTCAGAAATTGGTACATATCTGACAGGTGCCAACAATACAATTAAATGCTGATCCTTAGCTCAAGGTTCTCCTCACCAGCAGACAAGATACAAACTTCTAGTTTTCAAAATTAGAATATAGGGAATCTTTAAAATATTTTCTATTATTAGTTTTATAATAATATTGTAAATATGTTATTTATGCAAGTTTTTTCTGGCCCACTATCCCCTGAACTATGATGGTGAGGAGGTCACTCTACTACATCCCGATTTTCATAAGATAGTATTTATATAAAATACAAATTTTATGACCTAATTATGTATAGTAATGGATCATATGCAATATGGAATAAACAATTCAACTTAAATACATCAAGGACAGCAATTTTAACATCCGCTTGAGATTTTTCTTGTTAAAAAGTTGAATGATTTAACACATTCAACATTATGGGGTAGTACATGCCACCACTGATTTTTTTTTTTTTTTTAACTCATTGACTATAATATAGATGCAAAAATACTTTTTGTCTTATTTTCTAGATAACAATGTTGTTTGATAAGATAGCAATTTTATATCTTACTTTTTTCTTTAAGCTACAGGTTGATTTTTGTTGTGATAGAGAAAACTCGATTGCACAACTACACTAGTTACAAAAAGCAAAATCTAAATGACTTAAATAACTTGCATTTGCCGTTTTAGAAACTATACATTTTGGAATAATGTTTGAAGTTGGTTCTTATTGCTTAGACTTATGTGTATTAAAGCAATAGACGATTATTTTTAAATGTATGTGTGTATAGGAATGCATAGAAATTTTTGATTTGATTATTTTTGGAATGCAGTTGAGAAACTCCTTGTAACACCAAAGATGAACTGAAGATAAAGATTATGACAGTATTCACCAAGTTAGGCAAATAGATCATTCAGAAGAGTTGCAGGAGATCCTGAAATTGTCTGGAGGCTGTGGTTGAAACCAATAGCAATTTTATTGAATAAATTTACTCTTCAGTATTTCAAGATATTGTCTAATTTTGTCAAATATATCTGTTAAAATGAGATGTCAGCATTATTTTCATTTTTGCAAAATTTAGATGAAAATGTATCTATTGTACTGTGTGTGTGTACGTGTATGTAAATAAAAAAAACAGTGATTACATATAAATCACTTTCAAAAACAATTTGGTATTAGAGAGGCATTATATATCTCAAACATTTCTTTTACCACCAACCTTACATTTTTTTAGTAATGGAAATTACTGAATTTTTTTTTTTTTTAATAGAAAAATGCCCTTTTTATATCTAGTCATGTGCAGCATGTAGAAGCTTGGAGTGAATGCTCCTTTTTCAAAAACAACATAAGTTACTATGTAACAGTCTAAACATAAGGGAAAAATAACTGGAAACATAAACACCCTTGAAAATGGCTATAGAAGTTGCTGAAAGCGCTTGGGACTGTAAAAATTATGGACAATTTTTATATTCCTTATGTCCAACAAAATGGAAAAAATGTTTGGATGTTGAAAAACTTAATTAAAAAAATTAAAACTTTGTTGGCCATATTTGATGACGGATATTATATATATATATATATATATAAGCCAAAAGTACTATTTATAATATCAAATACAAACATATTAACCTCTGTATACTGTGATGTTCATTGTGGTGCAATCGATATCAGCTCGAAATAAGAAATTAGAGCTGAGTTCAAATTTCAGTTGAAATCATTGCATTCACTTATGTGCAGATGTCCTATTAATACATCTCTTAAGAGATGTATTAAGAGGTATTAATACATCTCTTCTCCTTTCAGCTATAGGTTGAATAGCGGGACAGATTGAGGTTCTATAGCCTTGGCTGTTTAGCAACCAGTATGCCTCAAAGAATTGACCACCTATGGCAGGAAAATCTGACGGGTCAGTCATGGATCAAGAGAGACATGTACGCTCAAGTGTGCATCGCGTATAACTTAACTGACTGACTGATACTATTTTTGAGACAATATTTCTTTTAACAATCTCTTACTCTTTACTTTGCTCTTTTTCTCCCACTTCCCTTTCCTTCTAATTTTGTTCTGAAATTTCACAGAAAATATTTTTCAATTACTTCCAGGTCCAGATCTCCAGATGGAAAACCTCCACAATTTACTGTAACAGATTTATTACTAAACAGCAATGTCCAGTAAGTGTCTTGAAATGGAAACTGGTATCAACCACGTTATAAATGATAATCTCTTTTAATATGATAATTTTATATAAAGTTTTATGTAATTATAACTGGAACATGTAGGTAAATGATGTATATTCAAATATGATCACAATTGCAAGGTAACTTGGTTATCCTCTCTCTCTTATAATAAAGACCCTTATATATCCTTTCCGTCATGCTCATGGAGAGACAATAGTGAGGCAGTGTCAGCTTGGTTTATTCTCTTTAATACCAGTTACGAAAGCTCTTTGCATGTTTTTACTCTTTAACCGTGGCTTTTAATTTTTGCAATAATTATGTCAAGTAGTGAAGAATATATATATATATATATATATATATATATATATATATAAATATATATATCTCCTCTATTAAAATAAAGACTGTGTGTATATATAATCTCGTCTTGCTCAGAGGGTGGGTAGTTTGGATAATTCTTATAGTTGAATTTTAAATACTTTTATTAGATGATTGTTTTGTTTTTTTGTTTGTTTTTCCTACCTTTTTATAAAGCATTTTCACATAAACTTGTATTATTGGACATTCTTGGGTACAAATGTTCTTGTAAATTAGTTTTTTGTTTATGTGAATGTGATCTTGTTTATTCAGTATATATTTGCAAATTCCAAAGGCAAACTGACTTTGATCTTACTATTGACTTTGGTTCTTGACAATGACTGAAGTATGCCAAAATATTGAATAAACTAACATCAACATTCCTTCATATGCTTCTAATTTTAATCTGTCAGGGAAATATTTGGAGGGTTTAGGAAGTTTCTCTTGATACAGTCCTTTCATTTTAACCTTCATCTTTTGTAGTTATATTGTAGGAAATATTTTGACCCTAGCAATCAAAGGACACTGATTGCTGGTTGGTAATAAAGAAGTGTTCAAGGTAAAAGAATAATTAAAATTTGTACTAATATGTAATTATTCTTCAGTGTTTCATGCAAAAATTGAAAATAAACAACTTTTCACAGTTTCCATGTTTATGAAACTCTTATAGATATCAATGTATTGAAAAAGCATTTCCATTAATGTTACATTTTTATCCTTTGCACAGCTTCAAAGAATTTTACTCTCACATGCAAAAATTTCGTGATAACCAAAACATCAATGATGCAGTGAAAGACCATTTGCAACAATTGGGCAAACATTTCTGCATTTCAAGTGCTATGTTTTACAAATTTGAAAGGTTTTGTATCTCATTTTTATTTTTCATCTTGTAATGTTAACATCACTTAATTTAAAAGTGCTTCCAAAATCTTTTTAGTTTTATTAAATCTACTTTCAATGTCTGTCAACAAAACAACAATAAGGAAACAGGCAGATGTTTTTGTTTGAACTATAAAGTAGAAAAAAGCAAAACTTTATAAATAACTCTGTGATCTTTGTGTATAAAATAGATTTAATAAAGGAATGTATT
Source organism: Ascarosepion bandense (assembly GCA_037127315.1). Taxonomy (NCBI): domain Eukaryota; kingdom Metazoa; phylum Mollusca; class Cephalopoda; order Sepiida; family Sepiidae; genus Ascarosepion; species Ascarosepion bandense. Next base: position 1,648,344 of record JBBBDQ010001834.1, on the reverse strand, counting down.
AAAATCTTAGAACTAGGCAAAGTGATATCTTACTAGAAATAGAAACTAAAATGTAATATTTAGATTATTTGCATTCAAACTCATGTCCTCATTTCTGTCTTAATTTCTGGTATGAAGAGTTATCATTATTTACACCATCTATATTGACTATTTTCTTCATCTTTGTTGTCATCACAATGTTTCAGTTGTGTCCTCTTCCTCAGGTGTACATTGATTTTGGGTAGTCATCAGTCTCTGTGGAATGAAGTGAAAATACTGGACAAGGAAGAACATTGGAGAGTTAGATATCTGAATGAATCATGCATATGCTAGGCTATGAGGATCCCTTTAGTAGGCCTAGCATAGAAATAAATACAATATGGGATCCACTAGTAAAGAAAGAAAAGCAAGACTTTGACAGCAGGAGCAGTTGAAACATTAATAAGCAGGTAGTTTAAGTTTGAGACTCCAAGTTCACTACAGCAAATTGTCTTACATGACAATTGCCTAGTAAATTAAATCATTGATTTGTGAATTTGATGATTGATTGTGCATTTGATACTGAGTGGGACAATGTGTATTGCATTCTGTGGAAAGCGATAAAAACTAAAAAAACAAATGAAAAATATAGATGATATCTCGAGAACAAGAACAGTCTACTCCTGTTGATTAAATAAAGAATTAAATAAACAATTTCTTGTAGGTTACCCAGCTCGATATATGATGACAAAGATGAGAACAATGATTCAAATACAAATAGGGTAAATAATGATGTCCTCATCTTTTATTAGCATGTTTTGGTTGTTGTCCATCATTCTTAGTGTTTGTCAATCTGGGTGACCTTTTAGCTAATCTCAAACTGAATCTTTTATTGAATGTAACAAATTACATCATTTATTTCAATTAACTGCATTGTTTAGAATGATTAATTTGCTACTTTATTTGGCAATAATATAAGTGACAGACAGTTGATTATTTATAGTTGATTTGTTTAAGCAATGCACTGATTTTTTTTTTTTTTTTTTTTTTTTTTTTTGTCATGTGGCAATAAATAAAATTATGCACTAAAATAAGTAACCAAGTAATCGTTTTAAGTTCTGAATATAGTTAACTTTTATTAAATCACCTTCTGCTGAGTTAAAGTATATCTGTATTAACTCCCATGAATTGAATTACTAGTCAGTCAGTTAAGTGCCATATGTGATACATGCTTGTGTGATCATGTCTCTTTCGATGACTAACTCTGAGATTTTCCAACAGTACATTATCATTTAATTTCTGTGGTAGACTGCTAACCAAGGCTATAAAACCCATTCTGTCCTGCTATTCAACCCATAGGTGGAGGGAGAAAATATGGATTAATACCCTTTCCCAAGGGTGAATGCAACGAATTCAACTAAAATTCACTCGTCTCTCTGATTTCTCATTCCAAGTTGATATCCATTACACCACAACGCACATCCTTCCTACTATACGATGAAATTTAAGAACCAGTGCTTTAAATTAAGTGATTAAAATCATTCTGATAACGGCAACAAAGAGAGCATTAGTCTAAATGCAAATAAAGATAGTCATTCTGGAAATTCAAACAAAAACTTTTTTAAAATAATACAAAAAAAATTTTTTTTTTTTTTATAAGTTAAATTCTTCTCACTCTTAACTTTAGAAATAATTGATATAAGCATAAAGCATAGAAACAAAAGCCTCAAAGAATTTTACTGTTGTAATATTGATTGATTTTTTTTTTTAATACCTTATCAACCCCTTTTGAGGTTATTTAAACCCAAATCACATTTCAGATTGTAGGAGGTTGCTTACAGTATCTAGTGTTTCCAAGCAGTTCTCTAAGTACTGACTTGGCTTCAAACTGCTAAACTTCAGTGATCACTTAGTGAACTTGTTTGTTCTAAATAAGTGGTATCTAAAAATAAGTAGTTTAAAGAAATGTCAAAAATTAGTAATGGTTAAGTTTCCCCAAATATACTCAAATCAAATCCTCACTTCAGAGGCAAAATATCTGAAAATATTCATTTATTATTAAAATTAACCAAGCTGTTTTCTCTACATAAATTTCACTTCTGTCTAGAAAGTGTTTGACAGCTTGAAACTAAGCAATACATAATTGAGTAGTATTAATAATCAGCTAGGAAATTTCAGTGGAAGCTTGTAGCTTTTGTAGTAGCTTTTGTAGTATATTTTGTTGAATGTTTAGATTTACAATCCATTTGCAGTTTTTTTTTTTTTTTTTTTTTACTAATAAAAACAAAAACAAGGAAAATGCTATAAGGTTGTAAAATGGCTTAATATACCTGTTTTACTTATGCCTAGAGTTGCACAAAATGTTTTAATATTGTCATAACTGATTTTTACCACATTTTCTTTTTATTACAGAATATTTCAAGATGTATATAAACAAAACCCAAATAAACCATCGTAAGTAAATTTAATTTTTATATATCTTTCAAAAATAAATAAGTAAATCTGTGAAAATCAAATTTTTTTTGTTAATCGCCTCAGCATGTTTCATATAATTTTTCTTCTATATTAACCAATACGTGAAAGACATATAATAGACACATATTAAACCATATATATATATATATATATATATATATATATATATATATATATTAGTGTATCAAGGCAACAGATAATTTTCTAAACATATATTGTTAAATATAACAGACAATGAATGTCTATTATGGTTAACCATGAGCCATTCTAAATTTTGTGAGAGACTGAAATGTTAACAACAGGACCATATATTCAAATGTAATGTGTTGTGACATCATCGAACTGCATAACAAATTTGACCTGCGTCTGCTATTTGGTGACTGTTATCATAGAATAGCAATGTTTTATGTCAACATAATATCTTTGGTGGTTGTCTTTGTTAATGTCCCTGTAACCACTCTGGATATTTTTTATTATGCTGGTTCTAAGCTTTCAGCTCACATGAGCCATCTTCAAATATTGGACAATTTTGTCTTTATTTTCACTTGAAATTAAAGCCAAAATACGATGTTTAGAATGGCTCATGATTAAACATAATAGACATTCATTGTCTGTTATATTTAACAGTATATGTTTAGAAAATATATAAATAATATTCTGTTATTTGTATCCATCCAGTATATATTTTCTTAATAATTTTCTTCTTTACTGCTACCATTATTTTTTTTCTTTTCCTCACATCATCATTTAATGTCAGTTTTCATGCTAGCATGGGTTGAACAGAGGTTTTCTTGTTGGTTCTTTTTCAGGCTGCCCGCTTTTGTGTAAGCCCTGTCTGTAATCCCAGCTTCCTTAAATCATCATTGATAAGTTAGATTCATGTTTTGCATGGTCTGAGCTATCTATTCCTCTTTGGCCATCAACTTCAAACTTACAATTGCTGACTGAGTTTTCTATGTCCATTCTCTCAACATGCTGAAACCATTTAAGTCTTGCTTGGCGCATAGTATCTGTTATATCAGCAATACCCAGCCTTTTTCTTAACTCCTCTGATGATTTTCTATGTCAAAGACTGGCATTGCACATCTACTGTACAATTTGCATGTCAGTTCAAGCAGTTTCGCTAGTATCAACTTTCTTAAGTGGCCAGGTTTCACTACCATATAGCATAGCACTTAACACAGACTGTTTATAACCTTCCTTTCATCCACAGCGAAAATACTTATATAAATTTAGTCTTAACTTAAAATTTTGAAGATTTTTATAATTTTTTTTACTTCTTCTCAATTGTAATTTAATTACATATTTTGTTAAAATCTAATAACATTTTAAAATTATTTTTCTATTTTAGATAATTTTTTCCTTTTTTGATTAGGAAAGAACCAGCATTAGGTTCTAAAACTGCACCACCTGCATGACATTTTTGTTACCAAATTTTATGCAGGACTCAAGAGCTACTTAAGGTAGAAGTTACATTTAAAACGGTAATGTTGAATGACCTGTGAAATATATGAAAGGAAAAAGTCATAGGAAGATTGAGGATAAAAAAGATGATAATTAACCCATAACTTGAAAAGTTAAAACAACCCTGTGGTAGTCTGTTCCATAAATGTGGCAGTTTTTGGCAAAAGGCTGTCTGAAAGGAACTTTATTTTTTAACATTTAGAACACGTAGAAAATGAAGGTGAATCAACTCTGTGGAAGTTACATACGTCTGAACTCATGGTACTAGAGTATACAACTTGTATGAACACTTTCCATGGAAATAATGATAGAGAAGTGATGAGCTTACAATATAGTGTCTGGGGAGATACAGAGTGCAGACCCCTACCCTGGCTGCAGGGAGTAGTGACTGACTAATACCTTTCTCAAGTGTATTTGCATTTAAGTGAATGCAACAAATTTAATTGGAATTAGAAATCAGCTCTCAAATTTCTTGTTCAGGGCTGATATCCGCTGATACATACTGATTCTTTCAGTTACCTTATTTTCTTTGTTACTCAAACTTTATTCTGTAAAGATTAATGATCTTTGTGTATTTATCAGACTTGATTTAATTATTTCTCAATATACTGCCAGCTTTACATTTTAAAGGTAGGCAGTCTCTATTTTAAATTCCCTGCTACAACTGAATGGAATGCAACATGTTTAGTTTTTAGTCTGAGGGAGGCTTGGCTCTGCTGAAGTGGAACTGCTTTTTTGAATACATTCCTGATATTGTATGAACCTCTGATATAGTTAACATCTTAACCAGGAAGATGAGTAAATTCTCTTAGGTCTTGAATAAAAGAAGTTTAAAATAAATGGCGAGTGGGTAATAAAAGGAAAGTGGGAGGAGAGTTCTAAAATCTAATCAGTAAGGAGGGGTGGAAACTTTCTTTTCTTTCTTTCAAAATCTGATAAGTGAGATAATATACATTTAAATTTTTTTTCTTCAGAGATCAAGTTATTCGATTAAAAAAACTCTGTTGGGTTTTCTTTCTTCTTTGCAAAGGTAAGATAATTTAATTTTGCTAATCATTTGAATGTTTGAAATTCTAATGAAATTTTTGATTATAAACTTTCCCTAACTACACATCTGTAAACAAGAAATGCTTGAATACTTACTGGAAATAGTCAATAGATATTTCATTATACGATAGTCTCCATTAATTATAAAAAGATATTCTCTCAAAATTTCAATTATAACATTATAACATCACTCAATAAATCCCAGGCCTAACTAATAAAACTAATTTTAAGTAAAATTTGACTTTATTCAACAACAGTCTCTTTCTGTGGTGATACACTGATTCCAACGCTTCTCTAAAATGCCATTTTTGTAGAATGATCGTTTTGGCCTCAAAATACGCCTCGGTTTCTGATATCATTTCATTGGAGCCAAATCTTTCCTTGGAGCATTTTTTTTTTTTTTTTTTTTTTTTTTTTTTAGGTCTGCAAACAACTAGTAGTTGCTGGGGGCCAGATCTGGAGAATAGGGTGGATGCAGAAGCAATTCAAAGTGCAATTCATCTAGTTTTGCCATCATTGCAATTGATTTGTGACACGGTGTGTTGTTTTGGTGAAAGATCACTTCTTCATTTGTGGCAGTTTTTTGGTGATTTCTTCCTTCAAATGCGCAAATAATGCTCTATAATATTTGCTATTGATGATTCTTCCTTTCTCAAGGTAATTGATGAAAAAAAATACCTTGCACATCCCAAAGTACAGAGGCCAAAACCTTGCCAGCTGATGTTTGCATTTTTGGTCGCTTTGGATGGCTTTTACCTGCTGCTATCCACTCAGCTGACTGCCGATTTGACTCCAGAGTTAAGTGGTGGATCCATGTTTCATTCATTGTCACATATTTATGCAAAAACTCCTTGTTGCATCGAAACAGTTGCAAATAATGTTCTGAATCGTCAATGCGTTTTGTTTTTTATCAACTGTGAGCAAATGTAGCACCGACTTTGAGCACAGCTTTCTCATTGGCAAATGCTCATGCAAAATGGTGAATACACTGCCTCAACTCCTCTGCTAGCTCACACAACTTCAATTTACGATTGGCAAAAATGAGTTAGTAGATTTTTTGTGTTTTCCAGGATAACTGTTGATTTTAGGCGATCTGAGTATTCAGCATTGTTTTTGCCTGTACAACCACGTTTAAAGTCAGCATACCACCTCTTAACCATTGTTTTTAACAGCAGAGTCCAAATAACACTTATCAAGCCATTGCTTTGCTTGAACAGTATTTTTTTTTCCCATCAGAAAGCAATGCTTTACAACACACAAAGTTCAGATTTTTCCATTGTTTTGACAGTTTGCAACAGTAGTTTCACTTAAGTAACTGTAATTTGTAAACTAATAATCCGATTGGGCCCAAATTTTGTCATGTGCCATTTGAAGGTTATTACTTCATAAAAACCATATAGATTTGTTATTAATGGTGCCATCTATATGTCAGGCCCAGGACTTACTGAGTGATGTGTTACTAAGATTATATTAGTACAACACAAAGTGAAATGGTCAAAAGTGAAATAATCTAGGAGGGTTTATTCAAAAGGAATGCCCATAATGCCAGAAGCTGATATTTGTGATATGACAGTTGAATTTGTAATTTTTCCCTGTTATCTGTGTGGTAGTCTGATAGAACAGTATCTGACATGAAAGCATGTACGAAGCAGAAATCTTGGAGAGGGGATTGCACCTATTGATATTTATTGATGTTTGTTGAATATTTATGGAGACCAAACAGCTGATGTGAGCTCTGTTAGACAGTGGGTAATGTTTCACTGGTGAAGATGATGGTTTGTGTGACACGCCATGTTCTGAGCATGACATAGAAAATCTTGTTTACTAGTAAATATTGTATAGCCAATAAAGGTGGCCACTTTGAAAAAGTATTTTGTTGCTTTGTACAATGTTTTCACTTTCCTGGAACTAAATTGCAAGGTCATGCTACAACAAAAAAAAAAAACTAAAAAAAAAACTCTTTCAATTCAAAATGTTTTAGATGTAGATAATCCACAAATTGTTAAGTCGTTTGTAAAAAGAAATGGCAACTTACCACAGGAAAATCTTCTGCCTAGTCAGTCATGGATTGAAAGAGACATGATTGCCTAAGTGTGTATCATGCATAGCACTTAACTGACTAACTTTCACATGTCTATATCCCCATCTTTCTTTGTTTTAATTATCTTTTCAAATGAATCCTTTCTGTTTTTATTTTACAGCCTCTTACAGGAATGTTAACACAGAATTAATTTTCTGTATTCAAATGCTGGTGTCTTGTGTACACTACATAGCTGTGCATACAACTCCAGAATTGCTGAACCCTCCATATGGTATGTACTTATTTTCTTAAGGGGCTTTATTGGAAACCTACCAAAATGACTGCATTTATTTTATTTAAAAATATTTTTTTATTTGTGGTGCAATGAATATCAGAGAGTAATGTTCTAATTACAGTTAAATTCATTGCATTCACTTGTACCCTTGTGAAAGGTATTAATCCATCTCTTCTCTCTCCAGTTATGGGTTGAATAACAGGACAGATTGGGTTCTATAGCCTTGGTTGGCAACCAGTCAACCACAGGAAGAGGTGGTAAGACAACCAAATCAAGGCATTGATAGGGAATAACCTGCATTACACAATGTGTGAATTGGTAAAAACACTAAATTTATGAAAATCCACCATCTATGGGCACTTAGTGAAAAGCTTGAGTACTCAAATCACTACAATGTTTGAGTACAAATTGATTGTATGAAAATAATTTTTTGATCACATTTCTGTGATTTGCTGTATAAGTGTAATGAAAATACACCCTTTTTGAAGCAAATTGTAAAAGGTGATGAGAAATGGATAATATATATATATTGCTGAACATATAACAATGTTCAGCAAGAAAGATCCTGGGGTAAGCAACATGAACCAACTTAACCATCCCAAATTCAGGTTTTCATCCTAAGAAAATCATGCTTGTACATCTCATGGAATTGGAAAAGAATCTTGTACTATGAGCTTCTGCCAAGTAACCAGTCAATTGATTCTGAAAAATACTGCTTGTAACTGGACAAATTAAAGGCAACAATTCAATAAAAACGCCTAGAATTGGCAAACAGAAAAGGTGTTGTTTTCTGTCACGATAATGCCAGACCTTGTTCAGACCCAGCAAAAATAGTTGCAGCTTGGCTGGGATATATTACTCCACCTACCATATTCACCAGATGTTGCTCTAGATTTTCATTTATTCAGGTTCTTGCAAAATAATCTCAAGGGTAAAAATTTTAATTCTTTGCATGATAGAAAACCCCACCTTAATAAGTTCTTTACTGAGGAACCACTGAAATTCTGGGAAGACCGAATCTTCAAGTTAAAGGAAAAATGGAGAAAGGTTGTGCAACAAAATGGTTCATATTTAGTTGAATAAATATTTAATGATATAATTTTGTTTTGTGTCTTAATTTCCTCTTGAAATCCATGTGAACTTTTGACAACCCAATTTTTCTTTCTGCACTAATCAGGAAGTCTTCATAGCCTAGTATATGCACTGATTCTTTCAGACACTTGCCTCTCTAGTGTTCTCTATATAGTATTTTAAATAATAGCTATGCTATACAGTTGGTCATCAACTAAGCTAGGCTATAAGTAGGGACACATTAAGGATCAGAACTTCATGCAAGTTTCTTCTTGCTTTACTGCAATAGGTGTCACATTTCATTAAATCTAAGAAGTCTTCATGTGATTATAGGCAGTATTTCTTAAATACTGAATATTCAACAATCTCTTACTCAATCTTCTTTTGTTCCTTGCAGACAGTGATAGAGGTGCCATCTTGAAAAAATACTTTGAAAATCCTTGTGTGGTAAGTTATGTTTGATTTTATTTTGACAAAACTGGTAATATACAGGCTCAAGTATGTCTAGTCTGCAAGCAACTGGTCCTCCTCTTCCCAGTATAGACCCATTAGTCTACTCAGTATCATCAGCAAACTTTTTGAGGCCATTAACAAGGTTTTCTAGAACCTGGATAGGTGCAACCTCTTGTGTGATGAACAGTATGGGTTTTGATCAGCCAGATCCAATACTGATATCTTAACTACCATTTCACACAAAATTAGTGAGGCTCTTGACAACACACATACCACAAGGACCATAGCATTAGATATCTTGAAGGCCTTCAAGATATGGCACAAAAGTTCTCCAGCTATGAAATCACTGGAAGAGAAATTCTTCCTAACAGATAGATCCCTGCAGATAGTTATTAATGGCCACTTCACTAAGGCTCTGGCAGTCAACACAGGCATTCTTCAGGGTATACTTCTCAGACCAACACTGTTTCTGTTTTACATACATGATCAACCTACAAATATACTCCGCTCATTTGTAAACATTTATGCTGATGATATGGCAATATACGGGTACATCTTCAAAAGTTTTGATGATCAGAGATTTGCAGCTAAACTCTCTTCTGATATAACACCAAATTCCCAGTGGGGAAAAAACTGGCTGGTTGCATGCAATGCCTCCAATACCAAACTGGTTCCATTCCATCATTGTTGATCAGATCCTGAACAATGTCAATGAACAGATGTCCTTTCAAGGAAGACACCTTGCCTTGAGAAGATATTGGGCCTCAGACTCAGCCTTACCTCAAGTGGCATTCTTATATATGCAGGTAAAGTGACTGGCTTCCTATACTGCTCCAATAGGCACCTGACTCTTCATACTATCCTCTGACTTTGTAAAAGACAGATCAGGCCAAAAATGGAGTAATGTTGCCATATCTGGGCAGGAGCAGCCCATGCCTCACTTTCCAGTCTTGATAGTTCAAAAGTGTCACTGACACCATTGTTGGAGAATAATAATTTTCTACACCCTAACCCCCACCCCCACCCCCTCCCTCTCTACATCTCACAAGCGGGATGTAGTGAATCTATCACTGCTCTGTTACTACTACCATGAATTGGTTCCACCAGGTCTGACTTTCATGGCTAGGATCCAACATGTCACTTACATTGCAGCAAACAACCCACACTGACTGCATATTTCATCGACAAGAAGTAAGTTCTACTCAAAAAGCTTCTTCCCGCAAATCACAGCCCTATGGAATAAAAGGTGTTTGCATTTGTCTTTTTTTATCTACTAATACCACAAACAACCACATCATCGCTTCGTGTTGCTGTGGTTAGAGTGATCGTGTCCGATAGTTGAAAGTCATTTACTCTCTACATCCAACAAATGTGGCGAGAATCATAGTCTATCATGCCCCCCATGCACATCTATAAGTTTATCTTTTTATCTAGCTAGGTGTCTGAAGGTGTTTTCATTTATCTATTTAACTCAGTCTTTCCAGATCTATCTGCCTCAAGTGGAATTCCTATATACAATCCATTGCTAAAGATGCAGATAAAGGGACTGGCTCCCTGTACCGCTCCAGTAGGTACCCGACTTTTCATGCTATCCTCTACCTTTTATAAGAGCCAGGTCAGGCTGCAAATGGAGTGTTGTTGGAATATCTGGACAGGAGCTGTCCACATCTCGCTCTCCAGTCTTGATAGTTCAAAAGTGTCTTTGAGGCCTTGTTAGAGAAGAACTATTTTCTATACTCCAATCCCCTCCTCTCTCTCAAGCAAGATATAGCAAGTCTGTCATTGCTCTACCATCAAAAGTGCTCAGACAGACTGCATCACCTGGTTCCACCAGGTCTGACATTCACTGTTAGGCCCTGCTATGCCATTTACATAGTAGCAAAACACTCACACTTACTCCATATTCCATTGGCAAGAAGTAAGTTCTACTCAAATAGCTTTTCTCACAATTCTCAGCTCTGTGGAACAAACTCCCAAGAGGATGTTTTCCCGATTAATATAATCTTAGCCTGTTCAAGTCTAGACTCAAACATTATCTTCCCTTTCTATCCATATAAACTATATAAACTATCCCTTAAAGTAACCCTCTACTTTGAGTGGGTCTCTGGGCTTTGTACAGGGTAAACTATACTGTCAGAAAAAAAAGTGATGGAGATGAAATAAAGATGTAGGATTGATAGCGAGATACCAATAGACAGTGGTAGAATGATTTTTTCATATTTTTCTGGTAAGTAGTTATTGGATTGGATGTGTGTTGTGGTGCAGTGGATATCGGCTCGGAATGAGAAATTGGGGAGCCGAGTTCGAATTCCAGTTGAATTAATTGCATTCACTTACACGCAAAAACTCTTGGGGAAAGGTATTAATCCGGCTTTTCCTTCCAGTTATGGGTTAAATAACAGGACAGATTGGGTTCTATAGCCTTGGCTGGCAACCAGTCTACTGCAGAAAGCAATGGTAACCTACTGTGGGATAATCTTCTGCCCAGTCAGTCATGTCTCGTTTGAGACCTGATCGCCCAAGTGTGTTTCATGTATGGCACTTAACTGACTGAGTTATTAGATTAACAAAATGAAGGTCTTGTTCAAACAAAGTATGGTATGTTCATGACTCAATCTATTACAAATGGACAGTGAAATGTTTGAAACTAACAACAAGGGTATTATACTCTCCCCCCCTCTCTCTTTTAATCATTTTCATTTCAAAGTGATATTGAAACCAGGATGCATGGGGGTTATAAGGAGTCAATGAGAAGACTTTAGTGAGGTGAAAAGAACAGCAATCAGAAAGACTAGTCCTGTATTTAAACTTTTGTAGGTGGCAGGGAAGCAAGAAACTGTAATGCAGTTTCACAGGCAAGAACAGCTAGAGTAGTATAGACGGTTGCATCTCGCTGGTTCTACAGTAAAATGGTGAGACCTAGTTGCTAATGAAGTAGCACATTTAAATTCATGCAGTTCAGGCTTCAAGGAGTAAGAATCATCAGAAAAATTACCATGAAAATATTTATAGAAAAAAAAAAAAAGCAGAAGCCACATTGCATCAGTGAGAAAGTGACTGAAGTCAAAATACCAGGTCAGGATTGATTACATTACAGACCCTTTTTTGAATTTTGTGAAGAATCTTGAGATACATAGATGCACCAGATTAGATATGGCAGCAGTATTCATAGCATGGACGAATGGTAGATTTATAAATGTGCAAGATATTCCAACAAGAAAAATTGTCTGGTATGACATGGTGAACCAACTTTCCTAGCAAATGAATGAATATAATGATTCCACTTCATGTCAGTTGAAAATGTGAGTCCAAGAACGTGCTGAGAGTTGTTCTCATGGAGGGTTAGCAGGCAGAAAAGATTCTCAATGGGGATTAACAGAAAAGTTTTATTTAGGAGTTGTTAAAATTTACAAGCCATTTCTTGTTCCAGTTCACTGATTGGAGGCCCTTTTCAAGAGCAGTTGCCTTGCCCTGTTGGTGAGGCTTCAGGATAAACTGACTGCACCTCTGCAGGGAATAAGTCCCCCAAGAGGGCCACCTGTTAGCCATGGGTGGTCATGTCAGTCCTTAAGTTAGACTGTCAAAACAAACAAAATGTATTCACATTAAATGGCTGTAGGGTCAATCAGACTGGAAACAAAGGAATCTGACATGGCTGTTTGAACCTCTTAGGAAAGCCCATACTTGGTTTGATGATCCTGGATATAAGAGGGGCTTAAAACCCTCTCCACATTTGAGTATACCCTCATGCATTCCTAGAATAGAACCAATAGAAGACAAACTAAGAATGAAGTTGTCACCTTTTGTAATAGTGAAATAGAAATAATACTTTACTAACAGAAGTCTAAAGAAAACATAACATTGAAACTACTAAGGATGACTAAATTTCATGATATAACGGTAAGTCTACGATGTCAATTTTTAAATTCCTCCAGAGGCATGTTGAAAAGTATTGAACTTTCACTGTGTACACTGGAAGAAATTAAGAAAATAAAACATTAGACATAAAAAATTAGTCATAAAAAGAATATTCGTTATAAAAAAAACAATTATTGATGCCAACACTTATATTATTACTTTTGATGTAGTAGAACCACTGCAGGAAATAAAAGTTGGATATAGTTTTCAAAGTAGAAACATATTTCAAACCCATTAAGACACTTCAACTGTCAAAAATATGAACATTGTAAGAATAAATGTACAAGGGACTCTGTATATGGAAAATGTGATGGGGAGAATGATGCCATTCACACTGAGATCACATGTCAAAATGAAACCTAATGCCCTAATTGTGAAACAAATCATAGAGCAGCTTTTAGGGACTGCAAAACCTGGAAAAGAGTAAAAAATGCATTAAAAATTAAACACATCAAAAAGTTCCCTACTCAGAAGCAAAAACAAGCATCAAAACAAATTCCAATACACCATTATATGCAAAAATTACCCAAGTAATATCAAGCTGTACCAATGAAACACAAGATCTAACATTTTTAATTCAAGAATTAAAAAACATATTGAAAACAATAAACTTGGAAACAGTCCCTACCACTGAAGCAAAACTATACACAATTTAAATCCAATACGAAATTCACTGATAACAGCTTCTCAAAGACAGAATACTCAAAACTTCTCAAATGATATTCCACAAACAGAAAATTGACAGAAAAACCAATTAGACCGCAATACAAAACAAAATCCAAAATGTGGAAGAAACTGAATTAGAAAAACAAATAAAACAGGACAACCTACATAAAGATAATAAAAAAAATTGAAAAAAATCCAAATAATGAAGAACAAGTTAACAAACAAGGAAAACAAATAATATAGAAAGCCTGGAATATATGGAAATTAATAACCAAAAACAGTCATCCTTAAGATCCATTTACTAAAATAAAATAATTGCCTCTCAAATGAACAAACAGAACACAAGCATCATACAGTGGAACTGTAGTGGCATTAAACCAAACTGAGGAAATCCAACAACTTCTTACAGATTACAATCCAAATTAAGTATGCTTACAGGAAATCATTTTTATTTTTTATTTATTTTTAATCGTTTCACCCTAAGCAACGTAGTACCGCCACTGGTGTGAAGGGGGCTACATAAGAGAAGAGTTAAAGTTTAAACAGGAGGAGAGTAAAGAGAAAGACTAACCAGTTTTAGTGGGTGTCTGAGAAAGAGCAAGAGAAGGATAGGAATACTGATGTGAAGACAGTTGCAAAGGTCGAGTGAGAAAGAAAAAGAACAAGATACACAGGGTGATGGGGGAAAGGATGAAAGAAGGATTGGAGTTAAGTGAATAAGATATGGCAATTCTTGACAATTCTTGGAGATTGTAGCCATCAGGGAAGCAAGTATATGGAAGGGAGTTGCACAAGTGGGAAGTGCGAGAAAAGAAGCTGAGGGAGTAGAAGTGGTGGCTGCATTTGGTTAATTTAACTGTGAAAGGGTGGATGGAACCTTGTTGCCAGTCTGGTTACTCAAGTAAATTCTTGTGGAGGGAGTGTCAGTGAGCTAAGCTCATCAAAGCAGAAGCCATAAAAATATTTCTAGAAGAGACAGAGGGAAGCCACATCCCATTAGTGAGAAAGTGGCTGGAGTCATGCTGCCAGGTCAAGACCGATCAAATTACGGATTCTCCTTTGGAGTCTATAAAGAACTCCGAGATGAATAGCAGGGGCAGCTGACCAGATATAACAGTATTCAATGCAGAGGCGGATGAAACTGACATTATTTCCTTTAAAGGAAATGAAACTTATTAGAAAATGAATGTATTGAGAATAAGCCAAGTGGAAATACTTAAATAGTGGTGAAAATAGTGGCCAACTTTCAGATTCTCGTCTACTAATGGGAGATTTTAATGCATGCAACAAAATGTGGGGCTGTAGGAACCCCAACCAAACTGTTAAAATTATAGAATTTCAATCATTTGATCTATGTATCCTAAATAACCAAATGCACAAATACCTACACTCAGGTACAGGATCAACATCAGCTACCAACCTAATCATATGCTTTCCATAAATTTTTATGGATTTTCAATGGAAAGTTCATAATGATCATTGTGGTTATATTTATTTATTTTCCTAAATATAAACAAGCCTATGCCAAAAGAAAGGAATCCAAAATGTCAACTACACGAAGCTAACTGGATGAAATTCAATGAACTCCTCTCATCCTCAAATCAACATGGAAATTCTTGGTGAGCCAGAACCAATACTCTCCTAAACATACTAACACAAATAGCAAGACAAATAATACTGAAATCTTCCTTTAAACCACGTACCAAATCAAAACCTTGGTTTACAGCAGAATGCAGAATAGCAGTTAAAATCAGGAAAACAATGCTGAAGATATTCTTATACAACCTAACCACAGTCAACCTACAAAACTACAAGCAAGCTTGAGCAAAAGCATACAGTATAATTAAAAAAAATCCAAAAGATAATCTTGGCAAAACGATATTTCCAGACTAAACAACAAAATCCCAATGAATAAAACATGGAAAATAATAAAAAAAAAATAATTGAAAAACACCACAAACTGCTTAACCAAAACAAACGGAGATAAATTCACTGGAAAAGAAATAGCTGACCTAATAGCAACAAAATCCCCCCCCCCCAAAAAAAAACACCTCAGCAAATCACTACACTTCTAAATTTAAAAAATATAAGAATATTATGGAACAAGTAAAGTTTACATTCACAAAACTGAAAAACTTCATAAACAAAAGTAAAAACTCCACAACTGGTCCAGATGAAATTGTTACCAATTATTAAAACAGCTGCCAGAAAAGTCTCTTTTAATACTTCTCCAGATTTTCAATGATGCATGGTGCTCAAATTTCCCAAATTGTGTCTTGAGTCTGTTATTGCTCCAATTCCTAAACCTGACATAGACCATTTCAATCCAACAAACTACAGACTCATTGCACTAACAAGTTGCATTTGCAAGACTGGAGAAAATTCTTAATGGGATACCTGGAAAGAAACAATCTTTTATCTAACTACCAAAGTGGATTCTATAAAAATTAAGGAACTAATGATCAACTTGTACAGCTAGAACCATTTATTCATGATGGCTTTGTTCAAGGTCATCAAGTGGTATTAATATTCTTTGATCTTGAAAAAGCCTATGACACCACATGAAAGTATGGTGTCCTAAAAGATATACACAAAATGGGAATAAAGAAGAATGGCTATATTCACATAAAACTTCCTATCAAACCAAACATTCAATGTATGAAATAGAAACACTGTCAGACACACAAGCAAGAGGCAGGAGTACCTCAAGGTAGCATTTTATCAGTTACATTATTCTCAAAATAAATAGTAAAATCATTAATACAGGACTAAAAAAATCCTTGTATGTAGATAATATTTTAATACTATACTCATTACCAAACATACCTTCCTTTGAAAAATGTATATAAATATATTTAAGCAAGACAGAAAAAATGAACAAATGAAAATGGATTCCATTTTTCCAAAACAATAACTGTTTGTATGCATTTCTACAAAAAAAATGAACTTACCACGTTGACCCAAAATTAAATGTGCACTTTCCATAGTCCAACAAATACAATATCTCATAATCTCACTAGATAGCAAACTTCAAGGTACATATTGATTACCTTACACAAAAAGGTTTTGAAGCTTCTAAAAGTAATATCGAAACTGAATTGAAGTGCCAATCAAAGAGTAATGCTTAGAATATATAGGTCACACATCGGATCAAAATTAGACTATGGATGCATTATTTACAGTGCCACATGTAAGTCCTATCTTAAACTACAAACCATACAAAATCAAGGACTGAGATTAAGTTTCAGAGCCTTCTGGACCTCACCCATGCAAAGTCTCTATATAGAAGCCACTGAACCACCTCTATCTCTGAGATGGGTAAAACTATCCCTCCAACAGGTACTAAAACTACAACTCAACCTAAATAACTTCTCCTTCAGGACATAGGTGATCATGGCCTTCCATGTCTGGTAGCTCTTAGCACACTTTTTCCTGTGACCCCACGCAAACCCCGCTCTGCCATTCACCTGCTCAGGCCCGTCAAATATGTTATCCGCTGCTTTTCCCCTGTCTCTCTTTCCCTCTATCTGACCTGTGAATATCAGATTCTCCAAGCCTTCCTTCCTCATCATATCCCATGAACTTCAGCTATCTTTTCCTGATGCTCAGTATTAATTTCCTTTTGTTTCCATCTTTTCTAAAACCTCATCATTGCTCACATGCTTGATCCATGATATCTGTAGCATCCTTCTGTAGAACCACATTTTAGTTTTTCCAATCTTTGATATTGTCCAGTATTCACTACTATATTGAAGAACTGACATCACATAGCAGCTCAGTACCCTCTTGTTTCTAGTGAAATTTTCCTGTCTCTTAATACTCTGCTCAGCTTATTGAATGTTGTCCTTGACTATGCCAATTCACTTTCGGATCTCAGTGTCACACTTTCCACCTTCTGTTAGAATGCTTCCCAAGTACTAAAATTTTTGTACTTGCTTGATTTTAGTATACCCAACGTGTAATTGGCATTTTGGGCTCCTGTTTGCTGAAGACCATACATTTGGTTTTCTTATATTTTATTTGTAGTCTTTTTTTTCATCTACCTTTTTCAGGAGATCTTGTTTTCTTTCTGTGTCAACTATCAGCACAGTGACTACCGATGATGAATCCTGGCATAACTTCTAGGGTCCTCAGAATAGTCTCTCTGTACAAGTTGAACAGATCCGGTGAAAAGACACATCCTTGTCTTATGCCCCTTTCTATCTTAGTATATCTGCTGAATTTGTTTTCTGTCCATATGCAAACGGTTTGCTGCCAGTAAAGGTTCTTGATTACTCTAATGTTTTTGCCAAATATGTCGAGGTAGCTGAGCATTTCTATCAGTTCTTTGTGATATACTTTGTTAAACATCCATTTTCATTTGTATTGCCCTTTCTGATAGCATCCTAAGCATAAATATCGCATTTCTTGTTCCATTGTCCTTAATGAAACCACACTGTTTTTGTCCTCTCTCTGGCTTGATTCTGCTTTGTGCTCTATTCATCAGGAGTCGGACAATGAGTTTTGTTATGTGGCTAATCAAACTGATTATTTGGTGGAGTTCGCATTCGATTGTGCCTGGCCTCTTTAGGCAGAGCTATGAAAATTGATTTGCTTAGGTCATCTGGTATTACACCACTGCTGTAGATTTCATTTATTATTTTCGTAATTTTCTCTATGCCAAAATCTAAGGCTGTCAACATCTCTATTACAATGCCATCAAGTCCAGCTGCTTTATTCCTATTCAGTTTGGCCATTGCAGCTTTCACTTTGGATCTTAGTATTTCTGGTCTGTCAGCATCTTTGTTTACTATCGGTTACTCTCTCTTGTTGTGGAAGAGCTCTTTTATATATTCTTCCCATCTGTGGAGTATTTCTTCTTTCTCTAACATGATCAATCCATCTTCGGATTTTATACATCCTGTTGATAAGCATGTTCTTTGTCCTGTCAGTTCCCTTATTTCTTTATGCATTTCTTTTATTTCTCTACTTCGGCACATTTGTTGTTGAGCCATTCCTCTTTAGCCTGTCTGCACCTTATTTTCTTTGGTAATTTTTTGTATTTAGTTCCATGTCTTGTCATAGTATTCTGTCTCCTTTGCATCAAGTCAAGAATCTCTTTAGTCATCAAATCATTTTTTTCTAATGTTTGATTTCCTCTGGGACAATGTTTGCTAATGTCACTAGTGCTTCTTTATTTGCATCTCATTTCGAATTTCCATTTCCCATTTGTTCTTCGTATTTGTTTCTCACACTCTCAGTGTATTTTTTTTTGCAGGTTGAGGTCATTCAGGAGCGTGTTTTATTGCAGTCTGGGTGCTGCTCTAGGCTTCTTTAATCTCTGAAGTTTCACCCTTTGTTTGCAGATGACTGGGAGATAGTCACTTCCACAGTCGACACTTAGATAGGTTTTCCATTGAACCGCTGTGTTTCTGAATCTTTTGTTTATGGTTATATAATTGATTTGGGTGTTCTTGAAACCAGGTGTTGATTATCACCTGGTCATTCCCCTTACACCACTGGACCCATCTTTCATCTCGGTCTTTGCGGATTCCTAATCCAAAGTTACCATCTCCACTTTTCTCTCCTTGCCTACCTTGGCATTCAAGTCTCCCATAATGATTCTAATTTCTTGGGTTTTACACTGAGCCTTGGCATTGTTAAGAGTGGAGTAGAAAGATTCTATTTCTTGTTCAGTGCTTTGCATTGTTGATGCGTAGACTACTATAATTGTTATGTTGAAGAGTCCCCTTTTCAGTTTGACCAGGAGAACTCTTTCAGAGAACTGACACTGTCCCAGAATGCATTTCTTTGTCCAGTATTAAACCAACTCCCTTTCTGTTGTTTTTACCTCCTGCATATATGATCCTGTGGTTGTCGCTGCCGAAGTCTCCATTGTTTGGCCATCTAGTTTCGCATATGCCCAAAATTTTGATGTTCAGTCTGCTCATTTTCTGCTTGACATTCTCAAGTTGACCACAGTTGTTCAGTGTCATGATGTTCCATGTTCCTAGGGAAAAGTTTTGTTTGTTTTACACAGTCGCTGGGTAACAGTCCAGAGACACCTTTGGAAGTAAATCCCTTCACACCATTGGGTTTTATATGTATATTTTGTAAAGCTATGATTATACTCGGGAATGATAGTGGAGTGGTATTTTGTTGCCTTCTCTACGGTGTTTTATCGAGACACTACCTCTTGTTAGCTGGCCGTTGACTCATTCAGAGTTCTTCCACTCTTTTGGTAGTCTTGTTTTTTGTCCATGACAGGTTGCTATCCTCCTGCCTCACTTACAAACCTGTGCAGTGGGTTTAGTTGTCAGCATTCTGACAAAGAGAGCAGAAAATATTTTTCTGCTTCTTCCTTTTAAATAAGAGTTTGACTTCCTTAGTTTTAATGAGTGTATTTATGGGAACATGCTACTAGGGCACTGGTTGGAGAACATAATGCATATTGAGTTACAATTTAAACTAGGTTCATCTAAGCACTTACATGCAGGGAGTCTGGCTTCAATTTTGAAGGTTCCTACTGAATCAAGTAAAATTTACCTAGTGGGTATTTCATTTAGTCTTTCTTTCAGTGGTTAAAGCTGGATGGTTAAAACCCGTCTGCTTTACATAAATAAAGAACAGAAACTGCAACTAAGTCAATAGTTATGATGAAATGGTCCTGTACTTTCTGAACAGGGTGCTATGGACATATTTTTACCTCATCAGAAAAGTGCACAGACTATCATGTTCCCCTGTATCAAGGCTTTGCTGATTAACCAAGACACTTGATGTCATTAACAGAGATGCCCTGTAGATCATTTTAAGCATATTGAGAAGTCCACTAGAGTTTTTGATAAAATATATTGAGAAATGCATGGCAATATGAAGGGATATTAACTGTACTATTAAATCTGTCAGTGCCTTTTTCAATGGATAATGGTTTAAAGCAAAATGATGTTCCAGCACCTGGTATGTTTACCATCTATTTTGCTGTACATTGCCACCAACATCACACATACCAGAAAAATTGTGGGAGAGTCAATATTGAGACCAGGAGAGGACAAACTACTGGAAACTATTTCCTAAACAGGGAGCAACAGGTGAACATCTACACCTGTTCAATAAAAGTGAGAGAAGTGTAAACCGGGTGACAGTAAAGTTTATCTACTCCAATTAAAAAAAAAAAAAAAAAAAAAAAAATATATATATATATATATATATAGTAAAGTTTTGTAATTTGCTTGAAGCATTGTGTAAAATAGTTATATGGGTTATGTCTTGAAGGCTGTCACAATGTGTTGAGTAAAATAAAGGAAGGTAAAGAAGTGTTTGGGTATTACCTATTTATTAAACATTAATATTTCCAGATCAAAATCTCATCTTCAGAATGGCAGAGAAGCTTTTGTCTGTCCGGGTATCTTCACCGCCTCTCAAAGAATGGCTGTTCCTGGCTGCCTACTGCTGCTGTATGTGTGTGTGTATGTGTGTATTCTAATGGGGCCTTTATGGTCTGATGATATCAGTCTGCTTGTATGTGTGGTTTATCTTAGTGTGATCTGATCGTTCCCTTGACTCTTTGACCGGGCTGAAGAGTATCAGTTTCATTACTGTTGTTTTATCTATCTGATTTATCTGGTGGTGTGTGCGTGTCCGTGTCATGTGCGCGTGGTTATTGTAATTTATTCTACCTTATTTTGTATGTGTGTGCGTGTGTGTGTGTGCTTTCCGTTTTTGTTTGGCTAAAGTGGTGGCAGCTTCATTTTAATTTCACAACCTTTGGCTCTGATATTCTAAGAGAAACTGTGGTCAGCTTTAAAGGTTTATGGATGGAGGGCGGGAACAAATAGAAAAATGGGGTGAATGACACAGCTAAAGAAAAGTAACTTTTTCCATGAGAATAAACATTAGCTAAGGAGTGGATACTCATGGACAAACAGTAGGATATTATGAAACACAGCTTCAAAATTCAAACTTAAGCTTATATTCTTACAAGAAACACAGTTGAAAATAGAATACCATGTCAAATATTTAGTTTACTAAAAACATGAACCTCAATATATCCAGTTTTATAGAAATAAACTGACAGCCATCCCTTCACTTCACTTGGAATCCAAATTAACAAAGCACTAGAACAAATAAAGATCTTGATAACCTAACATCAGTCACAATAAATAAGGTAGCTCTATAGACAATCTTCAAACCTCACATAGATCTGACATTGATACCAAAAAAAAAAAAAAAGCCACCATCAACAAAAGTATATACAGAGAATTAAGAGACAAGTATTGTAACGATAAACCATTCTACATGGATGGCTAAAAAATCCTTGATAGAATAGGTGTAGCAGCCACAGACAGATAAATTTATAAACAAATCAGGCTACCAAATAATGCATTTATTTATTCAGCTGAATTATAAGCTTTTTAAAAGATAGGAAGTTTATATTTTCAGACTTCCTGTCTAGTTTTACAGCAATTAAAGAAAAGAACAAAAGTCATCTCTATATTCAAGAAATCCTAGAAACTTGTTATCTGTTAATAAAGCACAAAACAATAATATTGGCTTGGATTCTTTGACATATAGGTATCAAGAGAAATCATGAAGTTGAAACGCTGGCAAAAGCTAACAAAAATGAAAATAATCAACATCACACTCTCATACAGATCACAAAAACAAAATTACACATCAAAAGAAAATGGAAAGCAATTTGGGACATGTTCCCAAACAATAAATGATATGAACATCAGCCAACAATAATAAGAGAATACAGAGCCATTGGCTTACCATAGACAAGACATAGTGCTCAACAGAATAAGAATTAAACGTGTGTGCATGTGAGTGTGTATAAATGTAGAATACTTAGTTTTTTTTTGTTTTTTTTCTTTAAATTATATCACCCCAAGCAGGGCGATAACGCCACTGATGTGCAGGGGACTACGTAAGAGTAAAAAGATTGGGTGGAGTGGGTAGAGTGGAGTGTGAACCGGGCAATAGTTTAGTCTATCTACTCCAATTGAAAAAAAAAAATGAAAAGAGTGAAGATTGGAAAAGAGAAAACCGGAAACTGCATCCTAAACACCTTCACCTGTTCAATAGACGTGGGTGGAGTGTGAACCGGGCAATAGTTTAGTCTATCTACTCCAATTGAAAAAAAAAAATGAAAAGAGTGAAGATTGGAAAAGAGAAAACCGGAAACTGCATCCTAAACACCTTCACCTGTTCAATAGACGTGGGTGGAGTGTGAACCGGGCAATAGTTTAGTCTATCTACTCCAATTGAAAAAAAAAAAATGAAAAGAGTGAAGATTGGAAAAGAGAAAACCGGAAACTGCATCCTAAACACCTTCACCTGTTCAATAGACGTGGGTGGAGTGTGAACCGGGCAATAGTTTAGTCTATCTACTCCAATTGAAAAAAAAAAATGAAAAGAGTGAAGATTGGAAAAGAGAAAACCGGAAACTGCATCCTAAACACCTTCACCTGTTCAATAGACGTGGGTGGAGTGTGAACCGGGCAATAGTTTAGTCTATCTACTCCAATTGAAAAAAAAAAAATGAAAAGAGTGAAGATTGGAAAAGAGAAAACCGGAAACTGCATCCTAAACACCTTCACCTGTTCAATAGACGTGGGTGGAGTGTGAACCGGGCGATAGTTTAGTCTATCTACTCCAATTGAAAAAAAAAAATGAAAAGAGTGAAGATTGGAAAAGAGAAAACCGGAAACTGCATCCTAAACACCTTCACCTGTTCAATAGACGTGGGTGGAGTGTGAACCGGGCGATAGTTTAGTCTATCTACTCCAATTGAAAAAAAAAAATGAAAAGAGTGAAGATTGGAAAAGAGAAAACCGGAAACTGCATCCTAAACACCTTCACCTGTTCAATAGACGTGGGTGGAGTGTGAACCGGGCGATAGTTTAGTCTATCTACTCCAATTGAAAAAAAAAAATGAAAAGAGTGAAGATTGGAAAAGAGAAAACCGGAAACTGCATCCTAAACAGGAAACAAGGGATGAGCCTCTTCACCTGTTCAATAGACGTGGGTGGAGTGTGAACCGGGCGATAGTTTAGTCTATCTACTCCAATTAGTATATATAACTCAGGTAAATTCTGATAGACAAACTCAGAAGAACTCAATGTTAAATTTATTTAATTTAATAGAGTAATATAATTTAGAAAAAATTTTAGATATTCTACAATTTCATGGGTAATATGTATTTCACATGCTGACCTTGCTGCCTGTCAGACCCAAATGATACAACAGTTAATATTAAAAAAAATCCAGAAAATAATTACACACAAATGCTCACATGTCCATATCAAGAATAGACATTTGTAACAGTAATCTACAAAAAGAAAAAGAAAAATATAGACAATTGATAATTGGAAAGTAGAGAAAGAAAGGGAAGGAGAACAAAAATTATAAGGAGTAATTAAAGTTGATGCCTTTAATCAAAACTGAATTAGGCTTAATTTCTAGCAATATACTTAAGATTATACTATCCATACAAATTTATAGAAAGACTCATCTGATACCATTATATGGTTCCAAAATATTCCTGATTTTTTACAATTTGATATTGTACAATGTCTATTCTTGATATGGACATGTGAGCGTCTGTGTGTAATTGTTTTCTGGATTTTTTTTAATATTAACTTTTGTATCATTTGGGTCTGACAGGCAGCAAGGTCAGCATGCGAAATACGTATTACCCATGAAATTGTAGAATATCTAAATTTTTTCTAATATATATACATACACATACACACACAAACTCTCTCAACTATGCTTCAATGTACCCACTGCAGCCAATTTGTCAAAGTCAAGCAAGTAGCACAAAAAATGTTGTAGCTATTACCAAGCACAAAAACTTAACATGCTCATCAAAAAAGCATCTACTACCCACATAATAGGATGTCTGAAGAAAATGAAATATTTCCAATTTCTGTAGAACTTGAACTTTGAACCATTCAACTTGTGATATTTTGAAAACTATTTTAAAACCTCACAACCACTTGAAACATATTAAAAAAAAAAAAAAAAGTTTCAGCATTAAATGACCCACAGGGGTTGATGTGCTGGTAAAACAAATTTGTCGATCCTGGGAGAGGTTGCCACCTTTGTCAAACCTGTTGGGCTTGTAACTGTAACTGAGACAGGAGCAAATAACTATCTTCAAAAATATCTAATTGGGAACTGATGACATCAGGAACGTCGTTGAAGATAAGAAACAATGTATATTCCTGAGTAGACCCTCTATATTGTTATTCTTTGTAAATTTTTTTTGAAATATAACATTCTTCTATATGCCATGTTACTTTATGATGTGAATCATCATAGTTCTTGGCAACTTATCTTTTGTGACTCTTTGCAATATTTTACAACTATCCTTCCAAATCAATGTTTGACAATAATTTACACAAACTTAAGTAGGTTACTCACTGCTTTTTCTGTCCTTTCAGTCTATCTTGTGAGTGTCAAATTCTCCAAGCTTTCTTTCTTCATGGGTCCAAAAAATGTCAACTACCTCTTGAATTCTAAGTGTCCATTTTGTTTTTCATTTTCCTTAAAACTTCTTCATTGTTCACATGCTCTATCTATGCCACTGCCCAGGTTGGTCACTGTTGGTTTTGATCCAGATAGCTGGTCATAGATTGACTCCCACATTGTGTTGATTGATCACAAGGTAGTCAAGTGAGTTTTCCATTAGCTGTCTCTCTGCCGAACTAAACCAAACTGGGAAGCATGCTGTGTTGAATAATAAAAAATAAAAAAAAAAAAGAAATATGGCACCAAGTAAAATAAATAAACCAACGTCTGAAGTGTTACAAAATAACGTCTTTATATACAGAAAATAGTTCACACAATAGTATTTCGGATAATTCCCAATCCCTGCTCCTATCAAGCTGGTAGCGGAATGGAAGTCTCTTAAGTAAATCGAATTATCCTCCTAAGCAATAAACGAGAAATCTGGTTAGCTGCAGCACACTGCTCCGAATGGAGTTCTAAGTTTGTCGTAAGTCTAGTAAACTTGATTCTTGTTCTCCGGAATGTTGCAGAAATTGCCGAAGTGCTGGACTATGGGTAGGTTGGTGCGGTTTGTCTTTGGAATTGGAATTGAGGTAGATTTCTTGTTCTGGGCTGGATCACTCTCAAAAACTCCTCTTTCATTAACTCTGGTTGTTTGGTTGGCGACAGGTTTCTCTACAGTTGGCACCCAACAGCATGCATTTATCTCTCTGTCATTACGTCTCTTGCCTGGGAACTCAAAGTGAACTGATTTTGCTCCCTCGGGGCCCTGCATTTATGCCCATGCCATCGTGTGGGGCTGATGGATGCTGGGTGTCTAACCCCTCATCTTGGCAACCAATAGAATGTGGAGGTTAATTGCTACTTGGTGTTGCCTTCGGTTCATACCGAAGGCAACACCAAGTCTTATTAGTCTTAAGTCGATTAGTCTTATTTCCATGACGTCAACTGCTGGTTGTCTCCCCCTTTCGGGCGCTGATTGAGAGGACCAATGAGATTCCTCTCAGTCTTATGACGTCATCTTCTCATACCCCTTTTCTGGACTGGACTTATCTGGCGAATTTTCTTTCTTACGAAATAATTTTGGGGATTTTTTAATCAATCACTTTTAATCTTTGAACTTGTCCCTTCCTTGTTTCACCAAAAACAAACAGACAGGCGAGTCTGTTTACATTGTCACTTAAATAAGAATTTCCGCATCTGCTTTTCCAATATCTATTTTCGAGTCAAAGATATTTTCAGATGACAGAGAATATTTTGTGTTTTTTTTTTTATTTATTTCTTTTATTTTGTTATTTTTCTTTTCTTTTTTTTAATGTCAGGCTAGCCAGGCAATTCTCTATTTCCTTTGTTATCACCTTGGCAGGTGACTGATTTTTTTTTTTTTTTTTTTTTTTAAATTTCATCTAAGGCCACCTGGATTTTATATTTCAATCAAATTACTAATGTCCAGTGGAGAAAAAAAAAATTGAATTTATTTCTCTTTCTTTCTCTTCTTTCTCTCTTTCCCTTTCAGGTTTAGAATAACAACAGAGAAACAAAACTTGTTACCTTTTGTGGGTGGCTTAGTTCTTTTAAATTCCAATGTCTTTTTGTTCCGTATTGATCTCACTGTGAAAATAAAAACAAATTTATTTCTCTTTTCTTTTTCTTCTTTCTCTCTCTCCTTCTCAGGTTTAGAATAACAAGGAAAATAAAACTTGTTGCCTTTGTTTTTTTTTTTTTTTTTTTTTCCTTTTTATTTGGAGAATAAAAAAAAATTCTTAGTACATTTTCTTCTGATCTATAATAGTAATTAAAGAATTTTCCAATTATAGTTAATGATTAATTAATAAAATTAATTACCTCTGTTCTGTTAAATATTGTTACATATCTCCCTTTTCCTATTTTGTCAATTTTTCTTAAAAAAAAAAAATGACAATATAAATCCCAATACAATATTTAGCATGCAAGAAAAAAAATAAAAATAAAAAAAATTTAGGAAAGTTCATTAAGAGTTTCTGTGAATCATTCGAAAAAGTCTTTTTTTTTTTTTTTTTTTTTTTTTTTTTTGTCAAGCACTAACTTTACTGATGCAATGAAAGTTCTTTTTCTTCTTCTGGTTATACCTACAATAAAAGAAGAATGGTTATATATGGGTGTGTGTATATGTGAATTGCAAAGTCTGTGGTTTGTTTTTCTTGATCACAGTTCTTTTCTGCTCTGTTGTGCTCATGGGTTTGGTTGCCACTGGTGCTGTCTGCATTTCCACTTCGTATGTTGAAGTCAGTGTGGCTTCCTCCTCTTTTGGGGTTGTATTGCCAGGGGAGTGAACATCTTCCGTAACTCCCCCTCTTTGTCGTCACGATTTGCCAAGATACTGTCAACCGATCTCCTTCTATATTCAATAAATTTCCATATGGCTGCTGCTAATGCAGAAATAACTATTAAAGTACCCAATACAGCTGACCAAGTTATTACTATAGTCTTACCATCTTTCCATGATATGCCCCCTTTTCCTAGCATCTCTAGCTGGTCCCTTAGTTGCTTCATATTTCTTTTTTATAGGTTTCAATATAGTTGGCATCTGTCTTAAGGTAATGTTAGGGAATTTCTTTACTATGGGATTCCATATGTCTATAATTGTCTATGTTCCCCTTAATTAAGTCCATGACTGAGCCTTTTACCTCATGTCTCTTCTCCCTCTGGTAAAAAGGGGGTAGGGACACGGATACTCCAAATGCTGAGCATCCAAGGGGCAAATTCACTAAGGTTCGTGGCGGCTTTATTTCTATTGTCCCTGTGGAATCTCCTTCACATACCTTGGACATCCTAATTGATTCCTGGACAGCTACCACCCACGTGCCATCCGATATACCAATAGCCTGTGGCAGCATTGTCTTTGTTAATACTTCTACTTGGCAGTTCTGCTTAACTCGTTCCTTTCTATCTTCAAACAATTCTAGCACACACATCCTATGATTACCTGCCACGTAAATGAGACTCAGGGAGGTACAGGTTCCTAGGGCATTGTTCCTTCATCTCTTGGCTTCCTTTGCTGATAGCATCATAAATTTTGTTCTCGCTAAATTTAGGGCTATAGACTCAGTTTCGATTCTGTACCTGGCTATCACTCCCAAACCTTGGTCAGCATGTGGGTAAGGAATAGGTAAGTTTATAACTTGGTATATTAAAAAATACTCTCTCTATCCAATAACGGAATAGGCATCAGGACTAACAATTTGCTATCTTCTAGCAAAGTTACACAGCCTAGGGCATTGTAATATTTCCTACGGGTCCAAGTCTATTACAAATGTGACTACCCATTTCTCACCATAACACACCATCCACATCACCCTTCTTCTGCTACTCTTATTTCCTCTATTAGGGTTTCAAAAGGAACACTACTCGCCGTCCTCCCCTAAAGGAATCTGGGGGTGTTTGCCTTCCTCAGTCTCTGTTCAAGGAGTAACTTTGATTCTACTCTTGGCTCTTCCTTAGTCTCTATTTGTTCTGAGGCTTAGAGAGGATGGGTTCCTACCTCTTCCTTTTCTTTGTGTTGGTCTGACTGTGAGCTCTGGATCTCCTCATTTCCTGTTGATTGCATTTCTCTTTCTTTTTCATTCATCCATTTTTCTCTGAGTTGTGAGAGGGGTATTTCATCTTCCTCTTCCCAATCACTTGATTCTGTCTCTGTGTCTTGTCTGTGAAGTTTCGACCTTGATGGTTGGACCTCTTCAGTGGTTCTTTTCGCCATCTTTTTATTATTGAGGT
Source organism: Ascarosepion bandense (assembly GCA_037127315.1). NCBI lineage: Eukaryota > Metazoa > Mollusca > Cephalopoda > Sepiida > Sepiidae > Ascarosepion > Ascarosepion bandense. Next base: position 1,619,731 of record JBBBDQ010001834.1, on the reverse strand, counting down.
GAGGTGGTAACATTGCAAGGTCTCCTTCGTACCGACACAGACGACAAATGAACGCCACTGGCTACCACTGATGGATATCGCTCCAACACTCAGCCCGTCCTGTCTGAGTCCTTATGGCCTGTTGTGATGGTTTGGAGAGTTTTTTTTTTTTCCTCCCTCCTCCCTCTTGGAGTCTTCATTCATTCTTCTGGCTCCACCTGGGTTGCTCTCCTGGTTTTCCTTCTCTTGGTGGTTGGCTCACTCACTCCTCAATCAGCAATTTCAGCTAGCTTTAAGTCATTAGTATGAGCCCTCTCTGGCCTGCACGAACAACCTATGCTGCTGATCTATTATTAGCTGAGGGTGGTCCTCTCCCATATACTTCCTACAGGGCTTTAACAGGTTATCTGTTGGCAAGACCACATCCCTACCAAACAGCATGTAATATGGTGAACATTTCATTGTTTCATTCATTGTAAACTGGACTGCCACGAGAACCTGTGTTAGGTATAAGTCCCAATCTTCAATATTGTCTCTTGTTAACTTAGCTAATATGTCTCCCAAAGTTCTATGGAATCTCTCTACCTTAGCATTGCTCTGAGGGTGCTAAGGGGATGTTGTTATGTGTCATATTCAGGCCTTCTGCTACCTCTCTCATCACATAATTTACGTTTTCAGGCCCATTGTCTGTTACTAGGCACACAGGGGCACCATACCTGGGAAAAATTTCACCCATGATTAAGTCGGTTACAGTTTTAGCTTTCTTATTGGGCACAGGGAAGGCCTCTACCCAATTTGTCAACCAATCTATAAAACTCACTATGTAGAGGTTGCCTCTAGGGGTCTGTTTGTAAGGTCCTGAGACATCCATACTGATTTTCTCAAAGGGATAATTTGGTACATCCATCCCTTCCAGTGGCACCAATTCCTGTCTTCTACTCTGTATCTAGCACACCATACAGCTATTAACGTAGCCAGTAACTTCCCTGTATAGTCTGGGCCAGTAGTAGTTCTGGATTATCAATTCATGGGTCTTATCAATCCCCATGTGGCCCAGCTTCTCATGACAGTGTTTTAATATTTTTGGTCTCAGATCTTTTGGTATATACAACCTGGATTGGCTTTCTTCGTCCTTAACCGAAAGATAATATAGCTTCCCCTCCTGTATCATATATCTAGAGGTTTCCCTGCCTCCACTTTTTTTCTGAGGGCTGCTATTTCTTTGTCCATCTATTCTTCCTCAACCTGTTCTATCCACTGGGGATCTTGGCTGTATAGTTTCTTCTTCCTCTGTTTCTAACCCAAAGTGATCTTTTAGTGTATGGGAGTTAATGACTCCGATTTGGTATACCCTATCATCTACCCCTGGCTCTACGGTTATTGACTCCTTTTCTAGCTTCTTGGGTATCCTAGAGAGTAAATCTGCACATGTGTTACCTTTCCCTGCTAGGTACTCTATTTTACAATTGTACCCGCTTAACTTTAGTGCCCACTGCTGGATTTTCTTATTTGCCCAATCTGTCTCTAACAAATATTGAAGGGGTTTATGGTCGGTTTTTATAGTAAATATCGCCCCGCTTAGATAGTAAGCTAGCTTTTGGAGGGTGTATACAATAGCGTATGCCTCTCTTTCTATCACCGGTCATCTTTTCTGTGTCTCTGAAAGTTTATGTGACAGGAAGTAGATTGGTACTTCCTCTGGTATACTGGGCACTGGGCCATCACTATCTGGACAGGGTTGGGTGAGAACTGCCCCTACACATCGCTCACTAGCGTCTGTGTACAGTACCATGGGTTTGCTGAGGTCTGGGTATGTCAGCAGTGGGACAGCAGTCAGTTGCTCCTTTAACGCCTTAAAAGACATCTCATAGTCTTCTGTCCACTTGCAGACTTTTTTGTCAATGCTATCAAGGGAGTTGCTATCTGAGAAAATGCCGGGATAAAGTGCCTGTAATATCCTATAGCCTCTATAAAATCTCTCACTTGCCTTACTGTCTGCGGCTCTGGCATTTCTCTTATCACTTTTACCTTGTCCATATCAGGTTTGATTCCCTTATCGCTTATTATAAATCCTAAGTACTTGGTCGCATTCCTTAGGAATTGGCACTTTGATAGTTTTAACTTCCACCCGTGCCTTCTCAGCCGACCAAAAACTTGTCTCACGTGGTCAAAATGTTGTTCTGGGGTCTCTGAGAACACCAGAATATCGTTCAAGTAAGCCATGGCAAAATTCTCCATTCCCCTTAGCACTATTGACATTAGCTGCTGCAAAATTCCAGGCATGAATCTGAATTGGAACAGGCCCATGTGGCATGCAAATGCGGCCTTTTCTTTATCAGCCTTGTCAAGGGCTACTTGCCAATACCTCGATCTCAAATCCAATGTGGAAAAGAACTTGGCTTTTCCCAACAGCCAATATGTCATCTATTAGTGGCAAGGGCACTGCCAATGGCTTGGAAATAGCGTTCAGCTTCCGTAAATCTACGCAGAATCTGTGCCCGCCATCTTTCTTGTCCACTATCACTGTGGGAAAGCTCCAGGGAGACTTTGACCTCTGTATCATTCTTGCTTCCAACATCTCTCTCACTGCTTCCTCCACCAAGGGTCTTTTGTGGGTGGGAGTCCTATAGGATCTTAACTTAATGGGAGGGTGATCACTTGTATCTATTTTCATCCTTACCATATCAGTCTGGCCTAATTCCTTATCTGAGGTGGCCACTACATCACGATTGGCTTGCAACAGGTTCTTTACTCTCATCTTAAACTCTTCGGGGGGGGGGGGGGGGGCAATACTTCTTTGTCTGATATCTCCTCTCTCTCCTCTTTGTATAATCTTATTTGTTGTCTAGTCCTTAGGGGTAAGGCTCTACCTACTTCCTCCCCTTTCTTTACTTTAATGGTCTTAGAGGCTTCGTTCACTAATAACATAGGAACTAGTTCTGCTGCACTTCTGTCTCACACATGACTGCTTCGCTATCTTGAGGTCTACTTTCCTCTGTGGGAGTTAATTGGAGGATCCTCTTCTTCACCTTTTCCTTTGTCATTAGCCTCCCTCTGCCTGTTACTGCAGTTCTGGGGGATAACTTTATATCCTCCTCTGCCACTACTGTTATGCCCTTGTTGGGGGAGCCTCCCAATGGCATCTTTGCACCAGTCACCACCAACACAGCTGGGTTAAACTCAATTCTAGCCTTGTTTCGATGTAGCCAATCTTTTCCCAAGATCATCTCTGCACACAGTCCAGGAGTGATATAAAATTTCTGGAGATTGCATCCCTCCTACCTTCATCGGAAGATTCACCATGCCAATTATTTTTATGGAACCACCATCAGCCTGTGTGATTTATATATCAGGCCTTCTCATTCTTCCCTGATGTTTCAATTTTCTGTATTCCTTCTCCCGCAATAACAATACAGACACCCCTGTATCTACTATGGCTTTCACTACTTAACCTCCTACCAGTACTTCACAAGAGAGCTCTCTTTCCTGTCTCAACAAGGAGAATACCTTTGCCCTTCCCCTTCTGTGTGGTTGTCTCTCTGTCCAGCCAGCCATAGGTACTGGGAGTAGCAGTCCTTCATTAATGTCTGTACGAGGCCACTCCTGACCTCTATTCCTATATCTATCTCATTTTCAGGCTTTAATTGGGCAGTCTCTCTTTAGGTATCCTGGTTTCTCACAAAACCAACACCTCTTTCTCGGGCATTTCCTTGCGAAATGTCCTACCTGTCAGCATATCCAACAGGGTATCTGTCTACTCTTTATCCAGGCTACCCACTCTCTTTTTTTCTTGAGGCGATCCTTTTTGGTTGTTTCTGGTTCTGCCTTCCACTTTTTGGTTGTTTCTGGTTCTGCCTTCCACTTTTTGGTTGTTTCTGGTTCTGCCTTCCACTTTTTGGTTGTTTCTGGTTCTGCCTTCCACTTTTTGGTTGTTTCTGGTTCTGCCTTCCACTTTTTGGTTGTTTCTGGTTCTGCCTTCCACTTTTTGGTTGTTTCTGGTTCTGCCTTCCACTTTTTGGTTGTTTCTGGTTCTGCCTTCCACTTTTTGGTTGTTTCTGGTTCTGCCTTCCACTTTTTGGTTGTTTCTGGTTCTGCCTTCCACTTTTTGGTTGTTTCTGGTTCTGCCTTCCACTTTTTGGTTGTTTCTGGTTCTGCCTTCCACTTTTTGGTTGTTTCTGGTTCTGCCTTCCACTTTTTGGTTGTTTCTGGTTCTGCCTTCCACTTTTTGGTTGTTTCTGGTTCTGCCTTCCACTTTTTGGTTGTTTCTGGTTCTGCCTTCCACTTTTTGGTTGTTTCTGGTTCTGCCTTCCACTTTTTGGTTGTTTCTGGTTCTGCCTTCCACTTTTTGGTTGTTTCTGGTTCTGCCTTCCACTTTTTGGTTGTTTCTGGTTCTGCCTTCCACTTTTTGGTTGTTTCTGGTTCTGCCTTCCACTTTTTGGTTGTTTCTGGTTCTGCCTTCCACTTTTTGGTTGTTTCTGGTTCTGCCTTCCACTTTTTGGTTGTTTCTGGTTCTGCCTTCCACTTTTTGGTTGTTTCTGGTTCTGCCTTCCACTTTTTGGTTGTTTCTGGTTCTGCCTTCCACTTTTTGGTTGTTCCTTTCTCAGTGGAGGGGGCCCTTTTTTACAGTCCACACCATTTGGCTATGTGTCCCTTACCATCGCACCTTGTGCATTTATCCAGGTGATCTGAGGGAGCCCTCATTTTGTGGGACAATCTATTGCCTAGTGTCCTTCGTACTGGCATGTCCAGCATATCAAGCCATATCTATCCGGTGTAATGGCAAAATCCATGCTTCATAGTCCATTCCTTTCTGTTGGGGTCTTCTTCCCATTCCTCCTCTTTTTCCCATTTGTAAACTATTGGGGTTTTCCTCCTATCTTCACTTCTAAACCCCCTTTTCCACCTAACATTCCTTCCCTGGTCCCTTTGTCTTGTTATCTCCTGGTCCAGGTTCTTGACCTTGTTACACACACCCTGGCTCTCCTTGGCCAGCGATACCACCAACCTTATGGGCCCTTCCTTTAGTACGTCATGTCTAATGTGCTCGTCTTGCAGCGCTCCGATGTATAAATCAGCTTGACCTGCATGGCCACATTCTCCCTGACCTCGGCAGGGAAAGCAAAGGAGGCTAGCCTTTCTGCCCTTTTTCCAAGGTCTTCCGGTCCTTCATCTTTTTCCTTTATGGCTGTTCCCTGATTGGTATATTTTTCGATCAGCTGTTCTTTCAGCTTACTCCATGTCAATTGTGGGTCCTTATCTAGCTGTTTACCTATGAACTCTGACGATCTCCCTGTTGCGGCATGAAACGCCACGTACACTCTCTCTTTCAGTTAGACCATAGATCAACTGGTTCTTCTCTACCGCCGTCAACCAATTTCTTAACTCACTTGCATCTCCTCCAAAGGCTGGCACCCTTGGTTTCCCCCCCCCCCCAATCTCTGTTGAGATTCTTTGTTCTAATTCATTTACCTCTGAACCCACTATTTCTTCTTGGTCAGATATTTAAATACAGTCAAAAGAATCATCAACAAGAAGGAAATCAGTTCTTGGAAAATGGCAAGCAACAACAATTTCAGGGAGAAACCAAAAAGTCTTACCTATTCCCAGTTCTGGGTTGGTTCTATCTGTCTTTGGTTGATGTGGCTGTCTCTTTTTGAGCGTTTTGAACCAGATAGCCACAAGTGACTAAAGTCCTTTTGGTTCTCACTCTTTTCCGTGGTTCTTCAGGGTTGATCCTTGGTCATGGTCATTAGTTATGCAGCACTTGTTCTCGTGGACTTCACCCATGGTCACCCTTGGTTCTAATCCTGGTCACAGCACCAATTATGACACTACCCGCTATTGGTTTTGACCCAGATAGTTGGTCGTAGATTGACTCTGTTCATGGTGATCTCTCTTGTCCCACGTTGTGTTGATTGATCACAAGGTAGCCAAGTGAGTTTTCCACTAGCTGTCTCTCTGCTGAACTAAACCAAACAGGGAAGCGTGCACACAATTGAATAATAAAAGAAAGAAATATGGCACCAAGTAAAATAAATGGACCCATGTCTGAAGTGTTATAAAATAACGTCTTTATATACAGAAAATAATTCACACAATAGTATTTCGGATAATTCCCAATCCCTGCTCCTATCAAGCTGGTAGCGGAACAGAAGTCTCTTAAGTAAATCGAATTATCCTCCTAAGCAATAAACGAGAAATCTGGTTAGCCACAGCACGCTGCTTTGAACGGAGTTCTAAGTTCGTTGTAAGTCTAGTCAACTTTATTCTTGTTCTCTGGAATGTTGTGGAAATTGCTGAAGTGCTGGACTATGGGTAGGTTGGCGCGGTTCGTCTTTGGAATTGGAATCAAGGTGGATTTCTTGTTCTGGGCTGGATCACTCTCAAAAACTCTTTCGTTAACTCTGGTTAGTTGATTGCCGACAGACTTCTCTGCAGTCGGCATCCAACGGCATGGCAATTCTTTCTCTCTCTTTCTCTTTTTTTTTTTTTTCTCTCTCTCTCACTCACCCAGTTGTGTGACAATTATATCTCCGTCATTACGTCTCTGGGCCAGGACTCAGACTCACTGCCACTTGAACTGAACTGATTTTGCTCCCTTGGGACCCTGTACTTATTCCCATATCATGGTGTGGGGCTGATGGATGCTGGGTATTTCACCCCTCATCTTGGCAACCAATAGAATGCTGAGGTTAGCTGCTACTTGTTGTTGCCTTCGGTTCATACAATGGGATTATTCTGATTTCCATGACGTAAGCTGCTGGTTGTTTCCCCCTTTCAGGCGCTGATTCACAGGACTGAGATTCCTTATGAGACTTATCTGGCGATTTTTCTTTCTCACAAAATAATTTTGGGGACTTTTTTAATCAATCACTATTAACCTTTTGACTTTGTCCTTTCCTTGTCTTGCCCAAAACAACCAGACTGACAGGCGAGTCTGTTTTCATTGTTACTTAGATAAGAATTTCCGCATCAATTTTCAAGTCGGATATTTTCAGATGACAGAAAATATTTTGTTACCTGTGTGTTTTTTTTTTTTTTTTTTTTTTTTTCTTCTCCTTAATGTCAGGCTAGCCAGGCAATTCTCTATTTCCTTTATCACCTTGGCAGGTGACTGATTTTTTAAAAATTTTGTCTAAGGCCATCTGGATTTTATATTTCAATCAAATTACTAATGTCCAGCGAAAATAAAAATTGAATTTATTTCTCTTTTCTTTCTCTCTTTCCCTTTCAGGTTTAGAATAACAGAGAAAACAAAACTTGTTACCTTTCATAGGTGGCTTAGTTCTTTTAAATTCCAATATCTATTGTTCTGTATTTTATCTAACTGCGAAAATAAAAACAAATTTATTTTTCATATTTTTTTTTTTTTCTCTCCTCAGGTTTAGAATAACAAGGAAAACAGAACTTGTTGCCTTTTGTTTCTTTCCCTTCACTCATATTTGGAGAATAATAATAAAAAAAAAAAAATTCTTTTATTACAGTTTCTTCTGATCTATAATAGTAATTAAAAAATTTTCCAATTATAGTTAATGATTAATTAATAAAATTACCTCCACTCGGTTAAATATTGTTACAATCCATGGTATTCTCAATCGTAGTATTTTGCAACAATTGTGTCTTTTTTTTTTCTTTTTTTTTTAATCATTTCACCAAAAGCAAGGTAATAAAACCAATCAGTTACAAGTGTGAAAGAATGAGAGAAAGAAACAATAAAAGAGGCAGAATTTAAGAAAACAGAAGATAATGATTGACATTGAATTTAAATTTTTGAAGATCAGAATTGACTGAGAAAAAGCCATGACAGTGTTCTACAAACAAGCGCAATAGAAGAGATGTTTAGCATAGAACTTATGGTTACATCTAGCCATTTCAACTGTAAATTCATGACCACTTTCTCCCAATCTAGTAGTGTGCTTACTTTCATAAAGTTTAAGTATCACAAAGGAAAGTTCATATCAATTACCATGGAAGTAATTATAGAAAGGGGAAAGAGTAGCTACATTATGGTGTTGTGAAAGTAACTTTTGGGATTTTATCAAGAATCTCTAAATAGAGCAGATGTGGCAGCAATTCTCAAAGCATAGACAACTAGTAGACTTATAAATATGTAAAATATATATTCTAGTGAGAAAATGTCTTGCTTGACACATTGAACCAAAGGTCTTGGGTATGATGGTAAACTGCATCCAGCAGCAAGGCCTCTGATTGTGAGGAGCATGGAACCACCTCTTAATTGCTGTTGTTTCGAGGTCCACCCTGACCCAGAGTGGTAGCATCTGTTGGATGTCCCAGCTATGGGTTAATAGTTAACTCCCAAACTGGGGTCAAGACCCTATGAAAGACTTATCGAAATATATACATAAAAATAGACTTTTATAGAAAAATATACATTTTTGAAAGAAAAAATTATTACCATAAAACATTCATGAAGGAAAAAAAATATTACCAGCAATAGATTTTTAATAAAAACCTAGATCTCTTCAGTTTTCTAAAATATAATTTTTTCAAAATCTAAATCCACCTTCTCACAATAACCAAACTTTTAAAAAATACCTTAAAACCCTACCTTTTTGGTATTAAATAATCCACAGAGGTTGATATGCCATTAAACAAAACTCAAGTATTGAACCAACTTTCCTTGCTGCAAATTTAGCAATTGAATAAAAAAAATCACTCCACTTTGTCAGCAGAAAATGTTAGCCTAATAGGGTACAAATATGTATTCATTGCCAAAACTCATGTGCATATGTAGTACTGTTGTTTACATGTCTTATTAATATTATTTTATATATTTTTTATATTAAGTATTTTGATTAACACAAAGGGGGAAGGTGATTTGAATTATTTCTTGTAGGAAAAAATATCCCCATACCTGAACTTTCATTTGTTGAAAAGTGGAGGTGTCTCTTTGAATGAATGTAGTGATGTCATTATTTGACCACATAGTTTTGCAATAATTTAGTTAATAACTTGTTTTAGAAAAATTGTTATACAATGAAAACCAAATAAAAAAAAAGTTATGGGTAGTAGGAATTAAGACAAGTGGTACTGACAGCCATTTAAAGTATATTATGCAGGTTTTCAGAATTTGGTCTGTGGCAGTGAACACTTAAGCTATCATATATCTTGATTATGACTGAATTTATTTTTTTTTATTTTACTCCAAATTAGGTGATGAAGCCACGAAGGGGTTACTGAAAGTGAAAGAATCTGAGAAAATTGAGAGAAAAAAAAAACATTGTTCAAGGAAACAGATGATGATTGATGTTACATTTAAATTTTTGAAGATTGTAGTTGACATAAAGCCAGAAGTGAGTTTGACAAATGCTAGAGAAGAAACGGTTAGAATAGAATTTATGGTTGCATCTAGCAATTTCAAAAGTAAAATAAGACCTAACTGCTAATCTGGTACTGTGCTTATATTCATGAAGTTGTGTAACTAAAGAGGAAAGCTCAACAGAACACTCATCAAGTAAAAGGCACAGGAGCTGTTACGGCAATAGGGAAAGTAACTGAAGCTGAGTTACTAGGTCAGGATCAATAACATTGCAGAATTTTCTTTAAATTTTATCAAGAATCTCTAAATGCATAGAAGCACCAGATAGTATAGTATCAATATTCAAAGCCTGGACAGATGGTAGACTTATAAAAAGTGTAAGATTTTGGCAAGTAGCAATTGTTTTAATATAATTGTTCCACTTCATGCTGGTAAAAAAATGTTGGACCAGGAAGGTACAATGAGTTAATTCAGTAATTGCAATATAAATTTTTATAATTTGGTGAAAAATGTTCCATACTTAATTGAATAAACTTTCTCTTGGATTCATTATTGAGCTAAAGTTCTTATTGTGTATAGCATTGTAAAAATGCCCTATTTAAAATAATTTTAAAGTCATAAGTGTCTATAGTGTTTATACATGTTCTTGCTAATTATTCCTTTGTACAATATATCTATTGGATAATTTATAAAATAATCTATAAATTCCAACATTAAAATATTTTATCTTGTACAAGATATGCATTGTAGTGCAGTGGATATTGACTCGGAATGAGAAATTTGAGAACCAAATTCGAATTACAATTGAATTTGATGCATTCATTTACACACAAATACCCTTGTAAAAAAATATTAATTCATCACTTCTCCCTCCAACTATAGGTCAAATATCAGGACAGATTAGGTTCTATAGCCTTGGTTGGCAAGCAATCTACTGTGGTAAAATCTTCTGCTCAGTCAGCCATGTCTTTTTCAAGAGATGATTGCTTAAGCATGTATCATGTATGGCACTTAACTAACCGATACAGGATTGGGGAGTGCTGAAAAGTTAGAAGTTTGGTTAGATTTTGGTAAATGTTCCAAACATCAAATTTTTTTTTTTAAGTTCCTACTTGAGTGGCCTGAGAACTTAGCAACAATTTCTTATATTATATAACTAGACTAATACTGATTTTTTTTTTTTTTTTTTTTTTTTTTTTTTTTTGTCAGCTCAAACCTGCAGAGAAAGCAGTGGAACAGGTTGTTGGAAATGTTCTTAAGGCTGAAAATTCTCCTTTGGATGTAAGTATTGTCTGTCTGTCCCCCCCCCCCCCCACTACTTTGCAGAATTTGTTCACTATTTATATTCAGACTAATGTCCTCTTTGTTACTACAGTCACAATGTTTTGGCTGATGTTCACTGCAGCTTTCTTCATATGTCTGTCAATTGAGGTGACCGTCAGGGAATTTTGAAGCAAACCTTTTATTTAATCAATGGAGGTAAATTTTTCTCTATCTGCTGTCCATGTTTAATGATATCTCATCTTGTTCTTATTTGATACTGCTCACTTATTGCTTGTCCTGTTTCTTCTGAATCATTGGAATAGCAAAAGACACCTTTCAAAAGCTAAGCAAAATATTAAAAAAAACAAAATATATATATATATATATATATATATATATATAACAGTGAATGCTGAACATTCTCTTCACAGATGAAGTGTTTGTGCTATCTGGTCTGACTCAGGGATTGAACTTACTCATTGTATATCACCAATTTCATGGACCAGTACTTTAATCCCCTGATCTCAAAACAATAGAAAACCTGGGAACTATTTTTTTATTATTAAATTTTGAATTAACATCAGAAGAAAAATCATCTCCCTGGATTGATCACAAAGAGTCGACAGTAAAATAATAATAATAAAATTTTTATCATATCTTGTTTACTTTATAGCTAAAAGTTGAAGCTATCCAGAAACTAAGGAATAATTGGTTTATGTCTAATATTAATGGTACTATTATTCTTGTTTCCATTTATTTTATGGAAACTTTTTTTTTCTTACAATTCATTTAAGGAAAAAAGAAAAAACATTTCTATTCAAATTTTTTTAAGCAAAGACAAAATTTCGGTCAGGATGTGGAATGTTAGGACTTTGTACGAAAAGTTAGGAAACATAAAACTAGAAATCAAATATAGGATGTGTCTTATCCCTAGATTTATCCAACTTTACCTTTAATTAGAATTCCTAACAGGATTCATTATTGGTGGCCAACATTAAGTTGCTCTCCTATCAGCTAAGAACCTCCTACCAACCGAATATCTTTATCAATGTGCTGATTTAGATTCATTCTGTGTCTTCCTTCACAACAAACCTTGAAACAAAGTTTCTAATCATCCTGTTCAAAAATGTGCCTCCATGGGTAAAAGCTGGCATCAAATTGAAATATCAAGTGAAACTACGATCAACCCTTTGGTTATCACCTGCATTCTTGGTTTCTATAGCACACAGGAATCACTTCTTTTGGCTATACCTGAGAGACAAGTCTGATTGTTACAGACATTGTCTCTGCTTGTAATGAGTGCAAGAGTGTCCTCAAAGAAGTAAAGTTACTGTTTGTTGATAGAATAAAACATTATATAGCTTCTCATAAGTTTGGTTCTAGAGATTATTGATGGTTCTGCAGGAATGTACTGAACAACAGCAAATCTTCAGTTCATCTTTTCATCAATCAATGTGAAGTTTTGACATCTACAGCAGGTAAGGTTAAGTGCTTTGCTCAGAAGTTCTCTTCCAATTCTACACTCAACTCATTTAGAGTAACTATACCAGACCCGTCCCACCCCACTTCACCCTGCCAGGAACAGAGGCACTACTGAGTGATATGCACATAACCCTGTTACTAGTTTCAGACATCATATTCAAACTAGATTACCACAATGTAAGTGGATGTAACTGGATTCCAACTATTATCTTGAATAAATGTGCTTTTGCACTGGCTCCAGTTCTTGTCAAACTCTATGACAGCTGGCTTGTGGTTTCATGCTTCCCAGCTTGTTGGAAGTCCTCCTCTGCAGTTCCTGTTAAGAACTCAGGAGAACTCTCTGACCCATCAGATTATTGCCCATTTGTCTTTTTTTTTGAAAACTATTCAAGGCTCTAATCACTGCTCAAGTGATTTAGCATGTTACTTTTCATGACCTCCTCTTTGACAAACAAGATGGCTTCCACTGCTTGAGTGTTAGACAGGGTTTGGTATGATGGCCTTCTATATAAGCTCCACAGCTATGGTGTCACAGAATGAATATTTGATTTAATCAAATCGTGAAATAAAGGTAGTTTTGAACAGACTTGCTTCCAGATCCTTTCACGTGAATGTAGAGTGAGGGGATGCTCCTGCAAAGCTGTTTCTTATCTCCAATGATCTCTGATGTCATCAGTTCCTAACTAGGTATTTATGCAGATGAGACTGCCATTTACTCCTGTCTCAATAACAAATCTGTCAGATCTGAAAAAATATACCTGGCAGCTGCTCTTGAAAATGACCTCCACTCAGTGGTTAATTGGGGCAAGAAATGGCTTGTAAATTTTAATGCCTCTAAATCAACTTTCATTTAACCAATATAGAGAACATTTTCTGTCTGCTATTAGCATGGTTGACACTAGGCTCTTGAAGAGCAACACACTATTTCTTCTTGGCTTCATGTTTTCAAGTGTGATGACTACATTGAACCAATAATTGCATTTACTGCAAGAAAAGTTAGGTCACTGTTGTGCCAGAAAATTTTTCTTGTCAGAATAGAATACACATTTTACTTTGTCCGTGCATTGAATACTGTTGCTGTATCTAGTCTGATGCTCCTACTGTACATTTAGAAATTCTTGACAAAATCCAAAGTATTTGTAATATAATCAATCCGGATCAGTCTTCTCGACTTCAGTCGTTTTCTTGCCAATGTGATCTGGCTTCATGACAACTACTCTGACAAGCTTTTTTTTTCTTTCTTGGTGTTCTGAATACATGAGCTTAAGCATGCTATTGGCATCTAGGTCCCACCTATTTACTATTGAAATAACTAAATGCAACCACTATTTCTACTCTAATAGATTTTTTTTTCACACTTCCTGCCTGTGGAACTCCTTTCTGTTTACTTGCTTTTTAGATAACTACAATCTTCAAAAACTTAAATCCAACGTCAATTGCCATCTTTTATCTTTTCTTCAATCCTCTCTATTCTTAGTTTTCTTTTTCATTTTCATTCCCTGCAACCTCCTGTGTACTAGTGGCATTCCCACCTTGCTTGAGGTAAAAAAAAAAAAAAAAAAAGAACGTATGCAGATGTCACGATGTTGATAACAAACATTAAAAGGAAACTACAGGAATCCTACATAAGGTAGTAAAGGAAAGCAAGAAGAAAGGACTAAACACCAATTGTAAGAAAAATAATGTATAGTTGTTAGCAAGAGCCCAGCATGTGAATTACAAATTGAAGACAGTAATATCATGCAAGTAAAAATAATTTAAATATCTAGGAAGTGTTTTAACAGAAGATAAAGAATGTGATACTGAAATCCAAAGACACATTAGAAAAATGTAAAATGTCTTTCCAAAGCTAAGCAAAGTATTAAGAAGTAGGAAGACCTTGTTAGAAATATAGAAAAGAGTATATGTAATAGCGGTCCTCCTATATAGCAGTGAATACTGAACAATTTCCTCACTTGAGGTAATAGAAATATGGTTTTTCAGAAGGATGCTGAGAATATCATGGATCAAGCATACATGCAAGACAAGTTCTAAAGAAAATGGAAACAAAAAGACACATAATTAACATCAGAAAAGGTTGAAATTTCTAATGAAGACAGTGATTTTAGAAAATTTGATATTCACAGGACATTGAATGCAAAAGGAACAGCAATATATAATCTACTTAACAAGCTTGTGTAAATGGTTGCTAGAACAGAGATTAGGAGAGATAATAAAATAAAGAATTTACAAAAGCTATGAAGGACAGGAAATTGTGAAGTGCCATGATTGCTCATACTCTGAAGGGACCTAGCACATAGAAATATTAATAATCCAGAGTTATGTGAAACTAGATATATAGTTAATAGACTTTAAGTGAATCATATTTAACAGAATCATATTTAGAGGCAGAGAGAGAAATGAAAGAGGAGTAGGACTAATGTTATATAAAGGAAATGGGTTCTTGAACACTGCTGGCTGTCAGCCCTTTTAGTGAAGCTAAAAGGGAAGCTATTCAATATAGACATATGCACATCAATGTCAAAGCTCCAAAAGAGAAGTAAACAAGTTTTATAACAACTTTAGATAATGCTGAATGCTAGTGTAAATTGAAAGAAATTATCATCAGCAGTATAACTGGGACCCAAGTTCAAAATTAAGGAAAGAACAAAACAATGAAATAGCCAGTAAGTGTGGATTTGGATTGTGCAATAAATGTGGAGAAAAGTGGGTACATTTGTGTGTAATGAACAACCCAGTAATAACACTTAACTTCAAAAACACTTTTGGACATGGACAAGCTTATGAAATCAGATTACATCTAAATCAGTAAAAGATTTTAAAATGATATTCTATACTCTAAAACATATCTAGTCACCAACTGTGCAAGCAATCACCTTTAACTGATATACAAATTAAGGATAAAATTCCCAAAAGGAACCTAAAGCTATAAACAAATTACAGTGAAATAGAGAATGGCTCTTTAAGCAAATTTATGCTGGTTAAAATCAATATAAAATCTTACAAGTGGTTATTAACTCAAAGTGAAACAGTTTAAGGACAAAGGAAAAATACTAAAGAGAAGAGACAAAAAAGAAAAAAAAGAGAAACTGTATCACAGATAGAACTTATAGAAATTAGATCCTATATTTTTCAGCCCAAATAATTTGATCAGAAGATTTGTTTGGTTAACAATTTTTTACTCAGGTAAATTCTGTCAAAATACTTGTGAACATAGTGCAGACCTATCCACGTTTTGTTTTAGAAAATAACTATAACTTCCTTCACTTCTGCAAATTTGAGAAAAAAATTTTGCAAGCCAGTGTGAAATTGGATTTTTGAATCACCCTTATGGATATAAAAATAGAAGCATACTGCTTCTTGGGCCTCAAAACAATTTCAGAAGCCAGTTTGATCTATGTGTGTGTGTGTACATACATACATACATACACCCACACCCATACAAAGAAGGGATTAATCAGCAGCTGCTGATGAGTAAGCCTTTATATACTCAAAAATACATTAGGCTGACTGTCATAAATTTAGTCTGTCCACACATCTCCCACTGCCCTACAGTTACTTTATAGAACAAAATTCACTGCAAGGGAAATTTAACATTTTATTATTATTGTATATTTCTGAAAAGAATATATAAATGTTATTTCAACTTTCTCCTTTACCTCTAGAAAATAATCTTTTATATGTTTCTTTTTAAAGATGGGTGGTGGTTAAATATTTAAATTTTTAACACTCAGATAGCAACAAAAACCTGGGTAGATGGATCCCAACAAACTAATAATAAAAAAATCCTCAGTTAATGCTAGGGAATGGCAGAAAAGTTATTAGAAAGAAATGCAAGCAAGCAAAAGATGAATGTTTCAAGGTGTGTGCAGAGATAGAAACACTACAAAATAATGATATGACATGTATATAAAGATAAAATAAATAGCAAGTGGGAAAATTTACTCTTTCACAGGATATATAAAATCTAAAGAAGGAATGCTCATCTAGAACAAGATATTAGAGAACTTTTCCATGACAAAGAAGAGAAACCTGCAAACTATAAAATTCTGAAATAACCTGTAGTATAAAAATTTGAAGTTAAGATCAACATTGGCCAAGATGAACAGAAACAAAGTAGCAGCACTAGATGGAGTTGTAGTGAAGATACTGACAGATTTCAGGTTTTATAAGATTTCCCAAATAATGAAATATGATAATGGCAACATAGCAGAATCTTAATTATGGTGCCAAATGTTTAATCTTTTCAAAAATAAAGAGACTTAATGTGACAAATGTAGTTCTACAAAGGGATGCTGAGAATATTTGACAGGATGTGAGCAATCAGGAAATATCAAGAAAATAGTAATTACAAGAAAATTTATATTTACAAATAAAGAGACTTGAAAATTCTTGGATAGATACGGAAAGCGAGCCTGGGGAATTTGAATTTTATAAGATATACTGAACACAAAAGAAGCAAGGGGAAACAGCAAGTAACCTATTATATTGCGTGTAAGTGCGCAAATTGCAATTTCTTCTTCTGTATAAGTGAGCAAATTGCAATTTCTTCTTCTCCATGTGTGTGTGTGTGTGTGAGTTATAATTCTTGTGTGTGAGTTATAATTCTTGTATGTGTGTGTGTGTGTGTGAGAGAGATTTGTTGTGTGTGTGTGTGTGTGTGTGAGTTATAATTCTTCTGTAATGTCAAAGTTTATAGAAAACAAAACAAAAGATGTAGATAGACTGACCTTGTTTTTATTTATATATATACTAGCAGTATAGCCCAGCATTGCTCGGGTGTAATGAAAACTTTAAAACTAATCCATGGTCCTGGAGCTCAGACTCTTTGGACGTTGGCACGAAATACTAAAAAGCAATAGTTGTTTCCAGTTAAAGCGAAACCGTAGACTGAAAGAAAAATGAATGGATATAAGTCAAATTTTGATTTCCTGGTATCGATATCAAATTTTCTGCACTACTGTAAGAACTGCAACCTTGAAACTTCTAAATATCGTTTCTTATGTCTTTGTCTATGAGTGTATCAAATTTGATTAAAATCGGACCACTCCTTCTATAACCCGACTTTTTTCGATTATCAATTTTTGATATTTATCGGAGGTGCCTCGACACAACCTAGCTTAAGAACACTCGCAGATGCTTATAGTACAACTGTGTAAATTTTCAAGAAAATCGGTTCAGCCGTTTCGAAGTCTATAGGTAACAGATACACACACACACACACACACACACACACACACAGACAAAGTTCCATTTATAAATGTTTATATATATATATATATATATATATATATATATATATACACACAATAGTTGTACATAAGGTAAATTATTCATATTTCCTAATTTTAATATTGCTTATATATCTTGTTTATTTTGATTTTGTTGACTGCACTGCATAGTAGGGTTAGTTTGGCACCATCTGTGAGAAAAAGAGTTCCATGGAGCAATTAACTCTGCTAGAAATTTGGAAACAGTGTGCTATATTTCTTGGCATTTGTACCAGAAGCTTCAATACAAACATTTTAATATGCTTGAGTGCCAATCTGAAGACAGTGCAGTGGATTTGAAAAGAGTTGGATGAGTCTAATGGTGGTTTTGAAGATGTTTGGAGTAATCACTAGTGACAGTGACATTGTTTCCATTCATCTTCCCACAGAGCTCAGATTTATCATGGAGGCTGTCATCAAATGCCTTGTACTGCCTTGGGTCAAGAGGGTGGCTGCTGGAAAACCATGTGTTTTGTAACTGGACAATTTCTGCAGCCACATCACTGCTTACATCTGTTCACCTAACTGTCCAGACTGCAAGTGATTATTGATTATTACAGCATTCACCAACTTAAACAAGGAAACTGTCCAGTAGAGTTACAGGAGAGTCGAAGTAATGTGGTTGAATCCAATGGTAGTTTTATTCATTAAATGTACTCTTTAGTATTTAAGTTATTTTTTTATAGTTTTGATAAATATATGTGTTAAAATGAGATGACTGCTATTGTGACACGATAACTAGATATATATGTATTTTATTATAATAATAGATTAAAATAGAAAATAGATTAGAATAGAAAATAGTTTAAAAACATATTTAACAAAAGTGAAAAAGAAGAGAAAAAAAATAAATAAACGCTTTTTCTTTTATGAGGAAAATTGTCCTCCGATATTTGACTCAGTGATAAAGGTCAGCGGGTTTCGATGACCCGGTAAATATTTGACTCAGTGATAAAGGTCAGCGGGTAGGTTTGCGATGACCGGTCAAAGGCTGTCCTTTATTGTATCTTGACCACACCTTAAGCCTTAAGCCTTAAGATAAACAAAAAAGATAACTGAAATTTCAGACTTACAGTCGCTGTGTTTGTCACCGGTGGTCTAAAGCATTTCCGGATTTCCGGATTCATATTAAATAAATAGAGCCAGTTAAGTTAAGACGAGAAGAAGTGAAAGGAGTCAGCCGGGTGCGAACTTGAAGTAAGGATCTCCGTTCGTCTTGGTATCGTTCAGTTCGGGTTTGTTGATCTCCATTAGAGTTAGAACTGTGTGTCACATTCGCCTGCCCCAACAGACAAGGCTAACTCTAAACGAATAAAGCTTCCTTTTCAACTCATCCAAATTTTGGAAGTTCGTTCCTTATAGTCAATCTTGTACCCCCAGCTGTTCGTCCGACGGTTTCTACAAAAATCCGGCAACATCACAGCGTGGAGAACGGCCGCCGGAGGAAATTGTTAGGACGGACCAGTTGGGGTGGTACACTATTTTCATTTTTACATATTTTATGTAGTCCATTTCTATATTTTTTTACTATTTCTTGTTTTCACCTGTATTTTTTTTTTTTTGTTTTTTTTCAAATCCTTTTAGGTAGAGAAACTTACTGGCATGTATCTTGAAACCTACAAGAGAGAAGGAAATATTAATGAACTTTTCTTTTTGGATCATAACCCCATCTTAATTCCTTTACAATCAAGTGATAAAGAGAAATCATATCAGTGAGTATCTCTCATTTACATTGATTTTTTTTTTTTATGGAAATTGAATCAAACTATGTTAAATTTTTAATATAAAAATACTCCAGTTTATCTCTGAACAAGTATTTACATTCTCTTTTGAGGATGAGTCCAAATCTAACTGAAAGTTGTTTTTATAATTAAATCCTAGATAATCTATATCTAATATTATACAAAGCAGTTTTTTTTTCTCTCTCCTCTCCTTTTCTCCTCCCCCTATTTTTCTCTTCTTTTTTTAATGATTAATAAAATGGAGAAATGCAAAAATGTTTTTCCTTATACAGATCACTTCCACTTAGCCCAGATCTCTTGTTGACAGGTAATATCTAAGTTGTATTGTGGGGATCTCTTTTTTTTTCTTTTTTTTTATGTTGTGTGACTTGGTAAACGATGCAAACATGCTTGATATTAACACCTATTGCAGGAAATTCTTGTCTCCCAAAATGTTGCCCAAAATTCTTAGACTATGTAGAAAAGCATTGAGTCTGTATTCCTGGCAGGAATATAGTGTCCGTATCTCGCCTTGTATATTGAAACAGTATTAAGACATAGTAAAAATGCTTCATCTAAATAGCAGTTTTAAGAAAATAGAAGAAAACTAAATAATATAAGAACCAACTATATACAGATAAAGAAAAGTAAGTGTAGTTAGATGAAGATGCATGATTGGTGAATGCAGCCAACTGATCCAGACAGATTACAAGAATGGTATATCCAATAGGGGAGGAAATTCACTGAGAAATGTGCAAGCAACTACAATTTGACTGTCAATAAATGGTATGTGCACTGATCAGAATCTGTCTTAGAAAATAGCACACATGGAATTATGGTAATCACCTTGTCCAGATAAGGAGACCATATCAGGCATTGTATGGTGGATGACACTGTTACTGTGAACTGCAGAGTAAATCTCAACAAAAGTCTTCTGAATTCGCCTAAAAGCTGAGAAAGTTGTAGAGCAAGAAGGGTAAAAGTTGAGCCAGTTATTGTTCGAGCATCGGGGACAGTCTTAAAACTTAGAAAAAAGATTGGAGGAATCTTGCCATCACTTCTCCCTCGTAAACCTCTTATAATTGATAGGAATGCTTAATGAGTTGGAAGTATCCAGATGATAGCATTGACATCCAGCAACAAGGTCTCTGATTGGGAGATTGGAGGTTTTGAGGAGTGTGGAGCCACCTCTTAATAGCTACTGCAACCTGGGGTGGTAACACCTGTTATGGTCTCAGCTTTGGGCAAATAGTGCCCCCTAAAAAAAAAAAGGAAAACAAAATGATGAAAGTATAAAAATATATTTTTATAGAAAAAATACCAGCAATACATTTTCTATTAGAATAAAAAAAATTACCAACAATAGATTTCATCTGAAATTGAAGGTATGCACATTCCAAATATTTAGATTTCGAAATTTAATATAAATTAACCTGTAGTAGTTGATATGTCACTAAACAAAACCAAACAGCCAACATGTAAAAAAACTCCATATAATATCATACAATTTCTTAAACCAAATTGTATTTCAAAATATATAATTTTAACAAAACTACAATATAAATTACACATCACCACATCCAGCAATTGTTTGCACAAACATGTATATGTGCAGAAGCTGGGTATCATCTACCACATATTCAGTTGTGAAAGCAAAATGACATATTTTTATTATTACCCAAATCTGAGATGATGATGATGATGATGATATATCAGAATTTTCTTTGTAATTTCTTGGCCAGGTCATAAAGTTTTTTGGCACAAACTGTATACGGTAAATGGTTTGCAATGAAATTTAATAATATTCGGGGAATTCGGGTTTTTTTTTCTTGTTATCATTATTTCATAATATTTTATTTTTCCTATTCAGTCCTAAGGATAACACTAACAGTTCACCTCACAAACTTGCTCCCCTCACTCCAGTCAGGTGAGTGTGCTTTTCTATAACACAATTTTGGCTTGCTTTGCAAAAATTTTTTGTCCTTGTTTCTATGAATATTAAATGGGAATATAAAGAATTGGTTTTGGTATGAGACTTACAAAATTATACACTTTGAATGTTTATTAACCCTGTGTTAGTTACCTCCGATTTCTGAAAATGGATAGTACCCTGTTTACACACATCAATACAGAAATGCTTAGTGTCACAATTATATAAAATATTGTCGTAGTGGTGAAAACATAACAGAAATTAGTTACAATATACATTAAATCAAAACTTGAACTGAAGATATAATTATTCACTGAAATGAAATGGTAATGTTATTGCATAAACATCTTGTAAATTGTAGGTGAAACACTAATACAATAATTGGGGAAAAGTTATTTTTTCATAAAAAAATAACAACATATTTCCATGAATAGAAAAATTTTACATTAGCTAAACTCATAATTATAGGACTGAAAGAGTAATATATAAATGAACATTAAAGTCAACACCCTGCAGTGATTGTTTGTTTCATGCTTATGGCCTGACAGTTATGTATGAGCAGGAAACAGACTTGTCGTTGGCTATTGACTTCAATGTCCACTTTTATATTAAGCACTTTAACCCATAAATATAGTATACCATGAAACATTATATATATATATATATATATATATATTTTATAAAAGATTTTTGAATATCACAATGGGTAATACATATTTCACCACATCCTGATGTTATTATCACTTTAGTATTTTTAATTATTTTAACAATATTTTTTTAAATTAGCATTAGTTTTTAAAATAATAGTAAGAGTAGTTATTGTTTCAAATTGTATTAAAATTATGATGTACAATTTTTTTTTTGTACCGTAAATATATCCCAGTATATTTGAAATTAAATTTCATAGTTAAATTTTTCCATGTTTTTCTAAGAGAACAGTTAGGTGGTTTGAGATGCTGACTGCTATTATGAGAAATGGTGTCAACATTTATTTCTCATGATACTATATTTCCTTTTATTGTACCTCTTTGTCCTTTCTTTTTCTCTTCTTGCCTTCCATTCAGTTTTTTCTGTTTCCCCTTTTCCCCTTTTTTTTCTCTTCTTTACATTAATCAATCATCTATCTTTTCTTTATCCTTGCTTTCCTCTTTCTTTGGGATTCTTTTGCGAATGCAGGAGAAATTTTCATAAATAACCATTACAAATGTCTATTCCAATATGGACATGTGAGCGTCTATGTAAAATAAAATAAAAAATTCTTTGGTTGAGATATTTTGAGGACCAACTGTTGTACCATTTGCGTCTGACGAGCCGCAATAATAACATCAGTATGTGGTGAAATATGTATTACTCATTGTAATATTCTAAAATCGTTTATGAATTATATTACTCCGTTAAATAAATTTAACAGCTGTGCCACACCATGTTCTATCTATCATTGGGAGGGAGCAAAGGAAACAAGTTGCCGATTGAAAACTTTTTGGGTAACAAAACACCCCATGTAACTAATGTTGCGTTAATACAATGTTCATTAGCATAGATCTAAGCCTTATAATTCAAATTAAAAACAAATGTCAAAATATTTTGAGATTTTGAAAGTGTTTGAACCAATGGCTGCCCTATCCTAGGCCTGCTAAGAATATAGGCTAATAAAATTGTAAACCTTACAAATCACTTGATCTGTTATTTGGGTGTATCATTTCAATGGTGGCATTTATTCCATTATTGCTGATTTCACATGATAAACCTTATCC
This sequence comes from Ascarosepion bandense, assembly GCA_037127315.1. Lineage (NCBI taxonomy): Eukaryota > Metazoa > Mollusca > Cephalopoda > Sepiida > Sepiidae > Ascarosepion > Ascarosepion bandense. The sequence goes on along the minus strand of JBBBDQ010001834.1, from coordinate 1,597,052 downwards.
TTGAGGTGTCCTAATAATAAAAAAAATTAGTAAGTGGTAATAAGTGATAATTAACAGACACTGGTATGAATGTCATCCAGAACCTGTTACAGAAATAGAAGACATCACAATTCTATAGGATTACACAATCTTTACAGGCAGGAAGATTGAGGCAAATAGGGTGGACATAATTGTCAAAATACAAAAAGGGAAAACTTGCTTACTAATTGATATAGCTGCCCAGTGAGCTGTAATATAGCAACCAAAGAATTTTAAAAACTATCAACTAGAAAAAAAATGTGGGAATTGAAAACAAGAATGGTACCAGTCATAGGTGTCCTTGGAATGATATGTATAAAGAAATATAGTTTTAAGGTGTGCTTTGTATTTATAGTATAAAGTGCTCAATATCAGAGATAGTATATGTAAATATAAAAGTGAACATTGAAGTCAACACTCACAAGCGACACTTTCATGCTAGGCACAATCATCAGGCCACACATGTTGGGCTTTTCTTTGGCTTATATATATATCATGATCTTTATTCCTCGCAGGCGAGGAAGACCACGACTTCTAGGTAGAAGTCATGACTTGTGCTTTATTGGATTTAAGTGAGGAAGAGTTCCACATGGTCATTAGCCTCACTCTCTCTTTCCATTTCCTCTGGGTCTGGTGGCATGACATAGGCAAAACTTATTTAACCCTTTGTTGCATATTCGTTACAATTGTAACCTTTCTCTAACCTTTGTTGTATATTGGTTACAATTGTAACCAATATGCAACAAACGGTTAATTATCCCACAACAGGTATCCAATACCTGCTCTGGTAAACTGGATGCCAGTCAAGGCTATAGAACCCAGTTAATATATATATATATATATATATTGTCATCCGCAGACAGATCTGTTTCGTTGTATCACAGCTCATCAGTACGTTTAGATTCCGATTGCTACCTAACCCAGGCTCGAAACCTGACCGAATTGGCGTCAGTCCTGGGCCATGGGACGTTCGGTGGAAGAAAGCAGTCTTTTTAGCGCATATCATATTACGCGCCCAATAGCTAGAGTGCTCCAATTCATTTTACTGAATGAGCGATGTGTACACGCTAAAGTGGCTACTGTTTTTCAAAGTCTACCTTTCTTCCAGAGTGCTCAATCAGGGTGTGAGAGCATAAATATTGTTCTTATATATATATATATATATATATATATATATATATATATAAGAACACTACAACACATTGAAAAAAATCCCTGGAAATCCCAGCTTAAGTGAAATACTAAAAATTGTCTTGATAAGCACAGTCCACACACTAAGAATAATTTTGTCCATGTAACACTAGTGATGATATAGGAGTTATAAAAACAAATCCTGAAATTTAGTCATAACACACCACCTTAGGTCTTCTCGCAGACTTGTTAGGTAGTGTGACCATAACATGATGATGATAATAATAGTAATGATAATGATAGTATTTGAGTAGAAGGAATAATAAATAAGTAATAAAATCATATATTTTGTTTATTTCATCTCCTTCAGTTTTTTATCTCTTTTTTTGTCCCATCCTCCGTTTGTTTGGTACATTTATTCAGAAATTAATTTTCATTATTTTCAGCACTGCTGTAACAAAAGTTGAACAACTCACAAATTTGTTGATTGGACAACCAGATGAACCAGATGATGTTCTTAAAGAATTTTTTCAGGTAAGATTATGAAAGTGGTTATAGGATTTCCAGGTAAATATTTTTTCCTTTCCTCTCAACCTCTTACTGTAATAGAAAAAGTACTTAAAAGTGTTAATATAAAAAAAAAATTAAAAAAATATATTGAGTTTTTTAATTTTTTATTTTTTGGTTCAATTTCGTAGATATGTGAATGGATAGTAGATTAGAATGGCTAATTGGAGGTTGAATTCCAGTTGGGTTTATTATATCTACTTACACAGGTTAATCATTAGGCCACCTGTTTCTCTATTTAAAAGATGTAGTGTAGATACATATTTTTCTGAATTTAGCACAAGGCCAGTGTATTAGTTCACTCAGCAAGGGTCAAATGCAGTGCACCATAAATTATTTGGGAGATAAGATTATTGTCAGTGCCTTAAATGTCCTTGTGCCAAACTAACCTGGTACAAGTGGGTCATCTAGAATGAACAAATCAATTTACAAACTTGCTACTTATGATATGACATGTTCATGTGAATTAGATGCTTTAAATCAATAATATTCAGTCAGTTAAGTGCCATATGTGAAACACGCTTGGGTGATCGTGTCTCGAAAGAGACATGACTGACTGGGCAGAAGATTATCCTGCAGTAGGTTGCCATTGCTTACTGCGGTAGACTGTTTGCCAGCCAAGGCTATAGAACCCAATCTGTCCTGTTATTTAACCCATAACTGGAAGGAAGAGACGGATTAATACCTTTCCTAAGAGTATTTGTGTGTAAGTGAATGCAATGAATTCATCTGAAATTCTTAAGGAAATTAAATTTAGCCACTAAATAATAATTTTCTATATGTCATAGATGATCATTGTTCAGTACAACTTCCTTTCTTTTGTTAAATGATAAAACCAATATAATTATTTTTATTTATTCTACCTTGTTTCAATTCGTTTTTTCTCTCTCTCAGAATTGGGTGCTTTTAGATTTAAAATACAGTTTAAATGTTTAGATAATCTGAAATGAAAAAGCTCTGAGCCTTCAATAAAAATATGGAAATCTAGTCATAGATGCAATGCAGGGGAGGTAACTGTTTTTCTTTTTTCTCTCTTCGTATATTTAGACCAGTGGATGCCACTTTTTTTTCTTTTTTATCTTATTTTACATCTTATTTTTCAAATGGAAGTAGTCAAAAAGGCAATTAATTTCATTTTCTTTAAGAACTTGAGATTGCATATATGCAATAGTATTATTTAATTTTAAAATTTTACAATATTTATTAAATATATTGTTACTTATATGGTCGTCTAAACAACACAGACATGATTTAACTGATATATTTACCAAAATTACACAAAAATTTCTTCAGAGTTGCATTCTGGGGAGTTAGGTAGCCAGATGTAATGGAGGTATAACATTGCCATCACTAGTGATCACTCCAAACACTTTTTGTAATCACCATTGAACTCATCCAACTCTTTCCAAATCCTCTGCATTGTCTTCAGATTGACACCCAGACACTCTGAAATGTTCATATTGGGAACTTCTACTATACTGTGCAGTCAACAAAGACAATGCACATGCATGAAATTAAAAGTATAAGTTGGCATCAATTTATCCTATGTATGCACATTATATATTAACTGGATGTGCATTGTGGTGTTACGGATATTGTCTTGGAATGAAATTGAAGAGCCAAGTTTGAATTCCAGTCAAATTCATTTTATTCACTTATTCACAAATACCTTTGGGAAAGGTATTAATCAATTTTTTCTCCCACCAGCTATGGGTTGAATAGCAGCGTAGATTAGATTCTATTGCCTTGATTGACAACCAGTCTACTGCAGAAATTAATGGCAATCTACTGTGGGAAAACCTTCAGCCTAGTCAGTTATGTCTCTTTCGAGACATGTTTGCCCATTACCTGATTCACTAAAAAAAAAAGAAAGTACACTGTTAATAACTCATTATGGAATTGCCCCCTCTGGGGCATGTTCCCCACTTTGGGTATTAATAACTTAGACTTTTGTCTTGTATAAAATATCCCTCAATTTTGAAGAAAAGATAAAATTGTGGATCCACCACAAAATTTAATCAATTACAATACTTCATCTCGGAAGTATAGACAAATATTAAATTTTTAAAGTTCATTGATAACTTTTTAACTGAATTTTTATTGGTAGAAGTCAAATTTGATTTGTCATTTTTATTTGATCATTCTTCTATTTTTGTTCACTATATTTTTAAGATTAAAAATTGCATAATTAGATTGAAATCATTTTTCTTGTTTATACTTTTTAAAATGCCTCTGTAAATGTTTAATTTTTCATAGAAATGCAATCCAAATCCATCAGATGCAATCTGTGTGCGAATCAGGAACTGTAAGAGTGCATTTGTTCAACGTTTCTTGGCCTTTGGTGGAGAACAACCCTTCATACAACAGTTGGCACAACAAAGATACCAGCTCATAGTGAAATTATATTACCGTACCCTGAAGTCTTTCCTTATATCTGTAAGTATTTTGCCTTAAAATATATTGATGATGAAGTTGGCCTTTGGAAATATCTGTAATAAATACAACTTTCCATCCTTTTCAAAATTTCTTGAATATTTCCTATGTGACATTGTTCACTGAACAAAATTTTTTTTCTGCCATTTTAGGCAATCATTGAATAATAGTGTTTTGATTTTGAGGTTTTGTTGTCCTGCTATGGCAACAATCTTGATTGATAAATTGAGCCACTATTTAAATTAACTGGTCTGCTCATCAGAAATACAGAAGAATGTTTGCAGATTAGTATTCATGAAAGCTTGTTTTTTTGAGAAGTGATCCTGTTTATGAAAAAAAAAAGTATCGAATCAATCCCTGACTTCTTAAGCAGTTATTTGTACTTTGTTTTTATTTACAGATGTAAAGTTTGAAACTGGGTACATCATTGATAATCCTATAATCACTAATGTGTTTTTTACCTAGTTCATAATTTGTAATGTCTTTTTTCTTTCTTTTTTTGTGCATATATTTTCATTGGTGGAACTTGTTGCTGAGTATTTGGATGCTCATCAACATTTCCTTCTGTGTAAAATGAGTCCTATCTTGGATTTGAAGAGATGTCTGCAGCCATCACATGGCAGGATAGGAAGGATCAGGTGATGGAGATCTCTGGTATTTTTAGGGTTCCCTTTGTCTCTTATTTGCCTTCTGGTTTTTCATGGATTGCTCTTCTCTCATAGATTCTTTTTGCAGTTCCTATCATCCAATGAACCGGATTAATTTCTGTCTTTAGCAAGGTATTTTTAGCTAACAATATGGGGCTCTACATAGTCTTTTGCTGTGTGTGTGAGTAATATATATAGTTTTGTCTTTGAGTTGTTCACCTACTTAGTATGTTACTAATTTTTTTGTGCAAAGCAGTAAGCATTTGTCATTCAAAGATTAAACTCATGGCACAGTGCTAATGATCTAACCAATCATTACCTCCCCCACCACCCCCCACCCCCCAACCTTCCCCACCCAAAGGCACCTAAATGATCTGTATGTTTCTCTTTACTAAGTTTAGCTTTGTCTGGCATAAGACCACAAATGAGACATCATGTTAATATTCGAGTTTTTATCCATTAGTAATGGTTTTCTAGAAAAATTATAGAAAGTAATCTGTTATAGGAAAATTTTACTGATTTACAAATAGGATTGAAGATCTTGTTGAAAGTACAAAATTTAATTACAACAGAATTAACATAATTAAAACGAAAACCAACTAATGTTAGTTTAATTCAAACGAGAGAAAAATAAGAAAAATGTGAGAGCTAATTTGTTATTAATCATATTGCAATGAAATTTAGCACATTACCTGGGGTAATGGAAATATCCAAAATTAATTGTAAGATTTGTTTGTCGCTGAATCATTTTGAAAGTCCTTTTTTTTTTCTCTTTTTTAATCTTCTCTTTTTTCTTTCTTTCCATTTTTCGTTTCTCCTGTTATTACTGCTATAATTTCATATTTTGCAATGGAACTATTTTAATTGAAGAGAAAAACACAGCTGGACATGTGCATTAGAAGTACTAAAATAAACTTAACAAAATTATTCATTAGCGTCACAGCTTATAGATACTGACAATAGAAGAGTTTATTTTACTATACAACCAGAAAGAAAAGTTCATTTTGCAAGACAACAATTTTAAAGATATTCAGCATCTAATTCTTTTGACATTGCTTGAAGAAAATGCAAGCAAGAATGACACTTGTCTATTGTTTTATTTTTAAAGTACCTGTTACTTTGCTACTGATAAGATGATCAAATTTCAAACTTTAATTGTTTGTCTATTGAAAAATACATTTATTAGAAAATAGTTTCACACTCTTTTCCTGTTATGCAGGGTTTGTTGCCAGACAGGGTAACTGGCTTTTACAACACAATGTTCATTTCAATTATGTACATTTATATATGCACATGCATATTTTAATTCTGTGACACACCTAAAAATGTTTATAAAATTTAGGGGAAATAAAATTTAAAAAACTCAATTTTTGTGTAGAATTTTTTTTTATTTTTATTTTTTTTTATTTTCTCAATTTTGATTTTATTGCTCAGCCCAGAGTATGGGTTGTCTAGACTGAGTGAGAGGGGAATGTATTCCTTGTCTTATTTCAAAGTTTGCCAAATTTTGTGTATATACATTAAATTGTACAAGCACATATAATTCACTTAGGCACAATACACACATACATTACATACAATCACACAGTGTGTGTGTGTGTGTGATGGACAGAGAATCATTTCTTTTTCTATTATAACAATAAAAGTTTGCTATTTTGTCTTTCTTATATATTTTGTTTTTAATAGATATCGGCTCAGAATGAGAAATTGGAGAGCGGTTTGAATTTCATTGAATGTATATCATTCCAGATCCAGATGTACTGTGATTCATATCTTTTTTTTTTTTCTAAGAAAAGTGAATGTAATAAATCTGAGTAGAATTTGAACTCAGCTGTCCAATTCCTCAGTCCAACCCAATATCCATTACTCCACCATGCCTCTGTTTCATTCACTTTTGCACAAATATCCTTGGGAAAGGTATTAATCCCTCTCTTCTCTCGCCAGTTATGGGTTGAATAGCAGGACAGACTGGGTTCTATAGCCTTGGTTAGCAACCGGTCTGCTGCCGAAAGTAATGGCAACCAACTGTGGGAAAATCTTCTGCCTAGTCAGTCATGTCTTGAAAGAGACATGATTGGCCAAGCATGTATCAAGTATGACAACTGACTGATCTAATCTATAATTATATAATATATATATATATATATATATATATATAATTTTTGAAAGATAAAATTTAACTGATATCTCTTACAAAATTTTCAAGTTTTCAGCTGAAATTAACAAATAAAAATACAAACTTGAAACAGAATGGTCACAATATATTGAATAAAGAACGTCAGTTTAAACTGATGCCATGAAGATATAGATTAAGTGTTTGAATTCGATTTCCATTTGAAGAGAATGCAATTCAGGTTAAAATGGCCTTCATTTATGAATGATGTTTTTCTTTTGATTTTTTGTTTATATAAATTAACACAATAGATAATCTAGTTGATCGATTTAAGGGTTCTCATATTTTCTGATGGTATCCTGTTCTTTGATTGTAGGAACAACGTCGCTTGGGTAAGAACTTTTCTACAGGCTTTTTACATATGGACAATTTTCACCGGTCATTGCTGGCATGTTCAGCTGAAGTAATTCTAATGACACATGGTGTCTCATGTAAGTACAAATCAATTGTTTTAATGAGTTCATCTTTATTGATAATTTAATTATATATAAAGCCTTCTCTCAGACTATACATGCTTTTCAGCAGGAAATATTAACCCACTTTTAGTCACGTTGTTACCCAAAATTTTTTAAAGTGCTCATAATTCCTAGTTGGCAATGTTTCTTTTGCTCCCTCCCACTATGCTCCTAATTTAGTGAGTTGGGGTAGCATACAGCATGGTGCAGTTGTTGTGGGAGGCAGACTTTGCTCTGTTTTCTTCTGGGTGTCCTGTCACCTCGACCTCCCTAATGAAGATAAATTTTCATGATATATATGTTTAATACAAATATAAAATTTGTCAGCTAATTAATGTTACTTTCAGCATTTTGACTCTAGAGTTTTGTAGATGGATATTATCCTTTCAGTCTTGTAATTATGAATTTAGCTAATGTAATATTTTTCTATTCACAAAAATACATTATGGCTATTTTTCATGAAAAAAATTTTTTTTTCTATTATTGTATTGGTGTGTTTTACCTACAATTTACATCATATGTTTATGCAATAAATTTATAATTTCCATTTCAATGAATAATTATATCTTCAGTTCAAGTTTTGATTTAATGTATATTGTCATGGACAATGCCTTGCCTGTTATGGCAATGTCTAGGACAAGAGCTATTTCAACAGTGTGACAATATTTATGTAATTGTAATACTATAACCACTTTTGTATTGGGGTGTGTAAACACCCCAGGGAGTTATCCATTTCAGAAATCTGGTGTGACTAACGCAAAAAAAAAAACAAACTAATAATGTTACTGGAATTTTAGCCATGTTCTCTATTTGACCCTAATCAAAACAACTTTCACACATTTATTTATTTATTTATTTATTCTTCCTTTTTATTGTGCAATGAAATTGGACAGCAGTACCCAGGAGCACCAACACACACACACAAGCACAGCCAGCATTGAATGAAGAAGAGTAATGACATTTGAAATATGTTTAGAATTGTCATCATGAGCCCAAAGATAAAAGCAGTTTTTCCATAAAATAAATGCTGCCAATTCTAAATGTATTTGAAATGTCCTTACTTTTCATTTGATGTTGTGCATGTGTTTTTCATATTGTGGAGATGGCTAAGTGGTTAGAGAGTAAATGTTCCAAGCAGTTAGCTTCTTGATCATATCAGCCTGATGAGAAAATTCCAGTGTGCTATACTATTGAAAAGTACCTGAAAACTTTACTACACATTGACCCAAGCCTTGTGATTGAAATTGGAAAGATAAAACTGTTTGAAAGTCATTGACAGTCTTTGATTAATGGACAGATAAATTTGTAGCCTATGCTAAAAATCTTCCATCCCTGAAATGGTGTCTTGATGAAAACACCCATCTCTGACATTTATTGTATTGGTCTAAAAAAAAATGTCACAGAGGCTCCCCTTCTTTTTTTTCTTTTTTTTTTTAACAAAATCAAGTTATAATAATTAATGTCTTTTCTTGCTGCTCTCCATTTTGATTTCACTGATATTTCTTAAGTGATTTGGTTGACTGCATGAAGCCAGAATTGCTGACTTTCAGTGGTTTATTGATATAAAGCCATTTTAGGTAAGCAAACTTTGTAATAAAGTGCTCGATTTCAGAGACAGCATTAATAGAATTAATATAAAAAATTGTCACTTAACTGATCAGCATTGCCCCTAGCATCCTGACTCCAGAGTTTCGGAAACTTATTAAAAATGTTCACTTCTCAATGGCTTCTTTGGTTTATTGTTGATATTTTCAATGTTTTTTTTTTTTTTTTTTTTCCCCCCTACTTTCTTTTTATCTTAGGTTTATTGTATGCTATCCTTTTTGTGACTTTATGATTGTAACATTTTTGACCTCTTGGTACCTTTTAGATCACTGGAAGTTGGGTGTTTGTGTGCATATATGTATGTGCATGCACATACATATGACTGCCTGTTTGCATCTGAGTGTATGTTTATGTACGTACACGCATGCACACACTTAGGCATGCCCACATGATTGAGTGTTAATTGTCTTTTTCTTTTTGTTAATGTATATTAGTGTATTTTGATGGTAAGTTAGGTGGTCATTTTTTTTTTTTTTCACATTTGTGTGTGGGTTTATCTATCCCTTTTTATTTTCTTTCTTTT